>LPNX010834135.1:5726-152166 GCA_001517045.1 Pseudotsuga menziesii
AGTATCGCCTCCTAGATTCTCTGTACGAGGTAATGTTGTAAAGAAATCCTTGGGCACCGGAAATTGTGTTTCTGATTGTGTCCAAGGCATCCGCTAAAGAATTTCTCAAATGACCCCCCCTCTAATGGATGAGCTAAGGCGCCTCAATGATGCCAGGCGTGCAATAATCTGAGTGTTTTTGTCTTGTTCCCCCTCCAGGTATGGTTTTGGTTGTGGGTTAGGTTGTTGTGGGTTATGGGAGGGTGGGTTTTCCACATTCTGTTGTTCATTTGTGTTGTATGTTTTAAGATTTAAACATAAAATTGCAAGTTAATTTACTTATCTAATCATTTTTTGATTGTTTACATTCAATTATTTTTTTAAATTTGTTCAAAATAATTCTATAAACAAAGAAATTATGAATAAAATTAAACAATGGAAGGTTAAATTTAAAGGAGAGAACTAGCATAAATACCTGCCATTGTCCAGCAATCCACCTCGGCGACACTTCAAACTCGGCCTCGACCTTGAAAAGGTATAACCCAAATCGCACCTGTGGTTTTTCGCTCCTCCGTTATATCGCTGCTACGTTATTTCAATGTCGCGATATTGTGAAAATGGGCTCGTGGCCACTGTTTTATTTTTTTTACTTCTTTTAAATATCACACTTGCGATATACTTCTTTTGTGGTCCCCTTAAAAAAAATGACATTAGTATAATATCTTATTGCAAATAACATCAATATAATATCTTATTGCATATCTTGCACCGAAAACTCATTAACTTATAATATTCTTCAAAACATGATGGTACAGTCTCACCTCTTGGATTTTCTTCGTGTGCCAAGCTTCTCTAATAAATTTCATTTAGGATTCTTACCTTCCTTGTAGGACTTGTACATGAAATTGGAGAACTAGATGAGGGGCTACTTGGTGTATTTACAAAATTTGGAACTAAAACATTAATGGGTTTCTCATGATTAATATCATCAATAATATCACTATTCAAACCATCTTTTGACTTCTCAACATGGTGTTTTTTATGACCGTAAACTCCCACTTGATAAAAAAATCACATCCCTAGACACAACGATGTTATTGGTGAGAGGATTATACAACCTATAAACCTTAATTTTCTCACTGTATCCACAAAAATGCATGGTTCGCTTTTTGGATCCTACTTTTGTCTCTTTTTATCAACTACATGAACATAGGATAAAAATCCAAAAACTTTGAAATAATTAACATTAGGATTTTTGTCATACCATGATTCGTAATGAGTCATAATTTCAAGTGCAATTGTGGTACTTTGATTGAGAATGTATATTGTTGTAGCAACTTCACCTCCCCAAAAGGAATTGCTTAATTCCCTGGTCTGTAACATAGTTCTTTCCATTTCCATCATTGTATGTTTCTTCATTTTAACTATCCCATTCTGTTGAGGTGTATAAGTAGTGGTGAGTTGTCTTTTAATGCCATTCATATCATAAAAATTCTAAACAACTATTGAGAAAAACTCTCATCCATGGTTAGTACTCATCCATGTGTTGAGTTTCCCTCCAACTAAACCAATGCACATTTTGGATGTTCCTTGTGTTGCCTATGAAGCTTGGAACAACTATATGCTATAACTAGTACTTTCTTTGGGTCAGTTTGGCAGGCCTTTCATCATCCCACCCAAATTAATTTGTATTTGGGAGGGTTGGATGTTTATGCTTGGATGTTTGAATATTGCTTTTATGCTTGGAGAAAGTAGTTCAAGGAGTTGAGTCGGGTGTAACCAAGACCAGGTTGGATAATATTTAACTTAAACCACTTAAAACACAAATGAACTCTCTTCCCATTTTTTTTATTTATGTGCTTTAATATGTATACATGTTTTTCTGAAGCGTAAGGTGTTTATACATGTTTTTCTAATAGGAAACAATCATTTGTAAGAAAAAAATTAGTTTTTATAAGGGTTTATCATTCATTTGTGTGTGCAAGAGGGGTGCAAGGAGTTTTAAGCATTAATCATTCTAAACATGATATATGTATGAGGTCAAAATAGAAGATGATGGCTATAATGCATTATAAAATGGACTAGAAACTTGATGAGTGTACTAGGATAGAGTGCACCAAAACTAGATTAGAAAAGGAAAATCAAACAAAAAAAAAGTATTAGAAACTCTCTTCCCAATATATGCATATCGATGCTCAGGTGTAAATAAGAAAGGACTCAGAATCAACTATACTACATATCCATTATATATAGAAATAATGAATCATGTCCTTGAAAAAGATACATAGTGGATTGAATGTCAAAAATAGATCATAGCCACTAACATATACACTATGGATCTATTTTGTAGTATATAATATGATAACAAATAGAACTTGAAGTGTGTGTAAAATGATTCTCCATGTAGTACAAATGTTATATGACATATGGTATAGTCTTGCAAAACTCAAGTAATTGAAATGGTGAAAGAGTTACTAGAGACCAAGGTCTTCAACCAAAACATTTGATATGTATGTGTTTTTACCATGTGAATAAATAAGTTGAAAAAAACAAGGTGAACACCAATTTATTACCACTCGTTGATCTATATTCTTAACAAATGCAAGAAAACACATTGATTATTATTATGTGAATCAAGGTTCTAGTACATTATAGCAAGTTTAATTAAGGGAGTTGTCACCAAACACTTGTACAAATTATCAATTAGGGGACATTGATGATTTTGCACTTTCAATAGAGAGGGATATTTACATTTATGAATACATTGCCTAACATAGTAAAAGGTATCTAAATATATTTCCCATAAAAAAATAGTTGACATTGTTCGGAAGATATTTGTTGGAAGGGAGGCATTATCCCCCATCAACCAACATTAAGAAGTATCATGGACTTATTTGTTTTATAAATGAATTCAAAAATTATCTATAGGGATATACAAACAAGTATTATTCTCTCATGCACTAGGTGTTAATAACACACAAAATAGGCCCTTTGAGCAACAATTGATTATGAAATTCATTGACAAAGGAGAGGACCTCCACAAATGATGAAAATGTAATCGTTTTCTAAATGTTGCATATCGCACTTGCGATATATCGCATATGCGTTTTGGAAATTTACATATCGCATATGCGTTTTGTAATGTTACATATCGCATATGCAATATATCGCATATGCGATATTTAACATTACAAAACGTGAATGCGATATATCGGATATGCGATATAGATTTCCACGAACCTTAGCCTTGTGTTTGGGCTCAGGTTATTCCGAACATACCATCAATAATGCATATGCGTTCTTGATTTACACTTTGGAAGTGCGTTTCTGATTTCCTAAGTGGCACCAAAAAATGGAACCAACTTCGTGTGAACGCCCTTCAACTCTATTCAAAATTACATTGGATAACTATTAGGTTAAGTATTACATACCACTATTAGCTTGAATCCAATGATTCTGGAACTATTAACTTAATTTAATCTCTAATCACTTAAGGCTTAGTCCAACTGAATTTGGAATCTAGGAGTCTAGCTAATGTGAAGTCGTGTAAAAGTGGAACTTGTATTAAAATTTTTCAAACTCCTAATAAACTCCTCCAAACTCCTAAATGTTTAGGTTTTCAGATAATTAGGTTTTCCTTTCTTTTTAAACAAAGTTAGGATGTTACTAGTTCTCTCTTTGCATTGACCAAACCATTCAGTGGCGCACACTAATGTCGATATGGATTTTGGGTTCTAATGTGGTGTTCGAATGCCTATTGTTGCATCAATCACCTATGGGTTTCTCCTTGTTGTTCATGTATTTTAGTGAATCAAAATTATCTACTCGCACTCTGGATTCATGGCCCTACATTGATGTAATGCTCTCTGAGATGCTATGATATAATCCTAGGACAGTGTAGTCTCAGATGTTCTTAAAATTTTGTCAATTTTCATAATACAATCGAAAAGGCCAGTGTGTCTCAATAGCTGAAAGTTGTGAAAGAAATCAAAGGCTATCAAAGCAGTTGAACAAGTATACAAAAAGTATTAGGTTAGATGTTTGCATCTTAAATATAATTTATCCAGTACGACTACCCCATTATAAGCTTGGAATCACTATAAATGTGCAAAACTTCCTACATATGGTGTGCACATTTCTAATCGATCAATATATCCCTAACCTCTTGCAGAACAATCAATTTATATTTCTTTTCTATTTCTATTTCTTGATCTCCATTTGACCAATTAAAATACGTCATTCACCCTTTTTGGTTTTTCTTGACTCGAACACGTTGTTGTGTGTGGTTGTGGAGAAAATGATGGGATCAACCTCTTTTAAGCTCAAATAAGGCTTTACATAATGTGAGTGCGTTTTTGTACACTATAATGTGTGTGTGTTGTATTTAACTATCCTAATTCTCAATCATGTTGGCACACTTGGGACTAGGATTGGTAGGGTTAGTATTGCTTGGAATGATTTATGTTTTAAGGATCTTGAATGATTGGATTCAATCTATCATTGCATCAAAAAGGTCCCTCAACTTTGTGCACTCATCCATATATATATATATTGGTAATTGGGGACTAGGTTGGTGATCGCGTGATAGAGGGTCCACTGATACAATATCACTACTACTATACCCCTAGGTGCACCCACATGGTCCAAACAGATGGGGCATGACACTTGTTGATGTAATTGTAACTTTGGAATGTATTCACTTGTATATCTTATGTATTGTACCCCGATGTTTATTCCGGGAAGTGTCTGTAATGTATTGGAGTTGTGTCATGCCTCGATGTGCCTATCGAGAGATTTAATAATGTAAACAAGTCATGTCAAGTCATTGTGGGTAACCCTCCTATTTATCAAGGGTTAAATTCCCCACAATTGTGGGGCCCTAGGATTATTAGAATCTCCTAGAGAAGTCATCCCTAGTGAGCTATTGTCAGGTCGAGAATTAGTATAAATAGAGAGTGATCCTCTCTATTTATCACACATTCACTCACACTCAGTTGTAGCACATAACTGAGAGAGAAGAAGTTGTTGGGCCAAGAGAGAGAGAGACTAGTGCTCTCGGGAGATCATCTTACTATTTTTGGGGTTTTTATTTTGGTGTTGATTCTATCTTTGAGGAAGTTGCGTGGTTTTCTCCTTTATGGTTTCCCTGAGGAAAAACATTGTGTTCATTGTCTATTATGTTTGATTGTTGTGCTTGTTATTCTCTCATTTAAAGATCCTAACATAATGCTTTCTTAAATGATCCAAATCTAACATGGTATCAGAGCTAACCTGAGAAGAAGACACTGTGTAGTTGTAGAAACTAGTGCTTCCTTCTTTTTGGATATCTCTCCACACATTTTCAGCAAAAGAAGGTTGGGATGAATCTCCTCTCCAGGGTGCATCTTTTTGTCGAAGAAGAATCTGATTCTGAGCATTTTCAGTTTTTGACCTGACACTACTGCCAAAAATTAGGTCTTTCCATAGAAGTGGAATTTTTGAGTGAGCCCAGGACTGGATTGATATCCTTCTCAAAATCGAAGTTTAGAGATTAAGATCAAATATTTTGGTTGGACATAACTTTGAGAAAGTCAAAATTTGCTTCTGAACCAACTCTGTAGAATTTAAGCTCTAGCTCCAGATCCGACATCTTAACTTGGTAAGATCTAAATATTTTGTATTTCCATTTGAGGTTCTTAGTTAAGATGTCTCATCATACCAATCTTGATGAAAATCTTGAGGGAGCTGATAACTTTTGAGCCTGGAAGTATAGGATCTCCCTAGTCTTGGAAGAAAATGAGTTGGACTCCTATATCAATGAGGAGGTTCCAGTTCCATAGGGATATGAGGCAAAGGCCTTACACAAGAAGAAATTTTTCATGGCTAAGAGGATTATTGATTATTCAATCAAGGATTACCTCATACCACATGTGTCCTCCCTAAAGACACTTCAAGCTATATTTTATGCCCTGACCAAACTATTTGAAGGGAAGAACATAAATCGGAAGATGACTCTCAGAAACCAATTGAAGAATGTAAAGATCTAGAATGTGGAAACCATCTAGTATTACTTTACAAGAGTCTCTCAGATCAAAGAACAACTTGAAGTAGTGGATGAATAAGTGGAGAATGTAGAGATTGTGATGACCACCTTGAATGGTATCCCTAGGACATGGGACTCTTTCATTCAAGGGATATATGCTAGAAAGAAGCTAGTCAAGTTCAGCAGACTATGGGAAGAAAGTTCTCAAGAAGAAGCTCAGATAGCATCTCAAGAAGAAAATATGGGAATTGAATATCAAGCTCTCATAGTACACTCCAAGAAAATTAGAAGAAGCTCTCATCACTCCACAGGTAAGAACTTCCACTAGAAAGATAACACTAGAAAAGATTTATTTAAATTTAGGTTCTATACATGTGATGAACGAGGAAACTTTGCCAAATACTCTCCTAGAAACAAGATTAACTCTCATAAGAAGAAGGGAAACAAGAGAAGATATCATGCTCATGCCATAGAATATGATGAACCTTCCACAAAGAGAATCAAGCAAGAAAGTGATGAAGAATATGTCTTGATTTCTGCCTTCACAGGAACTATCACAAATGGAAGGAATGATTGGCTTATAGGCAGTGGTGCTTCCAAACATATAATGAGATTCAAAGAATCCTTTGTTAAACTATCTAAACATGAGTCACCTCACAAGGGAAACTTGGGGATGGCTACCAGTATCCAATAAAAGGTAGTGGGAAATCCTCCTATAAGCTAGACTCTGGAATGTCTATGAAGATACAAGCTGTATTGTTCGTACCAGGACTAAAGAAGAACCTCCTCTCCATATCTGCATTAGATGCAAAAGGCATGAGGGTTGCATTTGTAGATGGCCAAGTAATTATGTGGCCAAAGGGAAATACTATTAATGATGCAGTAGTGATCGGGGAACAAGAGGGAGGTATATACAAATTGAAGGGCCATCTAGAACAAGCCTTGGTACATGACACAGTAGAGACAAATGAACTTTGGCATAGAAGGCTTGCACATGTGCACTACAAAGCACTACCACCTGTAAGAAAAGTTGTTGAAGGTCTTCCAGAAATTCAGGCAAAACATGATGGAGTCTGCAAAGGATGTGCAAAAGGAAAGAACACAAAGAAGACATTTCCAAGTACCAAGAGCAAGGGAAAAGGAATCTTGGAAATCATTCACTCCGATGTATGCAGTCCAATGTCATCATTAAGCAGGTATGTATAATATGTTTCTTTTATTGATGATTTTTCTATGAAGACATGGATATACTTCATGAATAACAAAGATGAGGTATTTAGCAAGTTCAAGTAATTCAAAGCTTTGCTCGAGAACCACATAGAAAAGAAGATCAAAAACTTTTGATCAGATAATGGTGGAGAATTCACATCAAATGATTTCAAAGCATTATGCAAAGTTTCGGGGATTAAGAGGGAGTTAACTACTCCAAATAATCCATAACAGAATGGGGTTGCAAAAAGGAAGAATAGAACGATCATGGAAACGACAAGGGCTAGACTTCATGATCAAGATCTTCCCATGAATCTATGTACAAAAGCTACGAGAACATTAGTGTATGTACATAACCATACTCGACACAGATTACTTGAGAACAAGACACCTAAAGAAGTATTTTTCGGTAAGAAACCAGAAGTTATCCATATCAGAATATTCGACTGTCTAGTGTACATACACATTCCGAAAGAAAAGAGGACAAAGTTAGATCCTTCAGGAAATAAGTGTATATTTGTGGGATACTCTGAAAGCTCAAAGGCTTACAGAATATACTTCCCAGGATTCAAAACGATTGACATCAATAGGGATGTAACATTTGACAAAGACTTGGCTAACAATAGATCCAGAAAGACACCTGCTGAAGAACCTGAAGAAACAGAAGCACCAAGAATTCATGACACAACCATGAACAAAGAAAATGAAGAATAAGATCGAGAAATAGAAGAACCTGTAGATCCACCTCATGAGAAGAATCCTCAGAAGAGGAAACCTGCTTGGGTATGAGAAGCTATCCAAGGTGCAGAAATATATGGGGCTCCAGAAGAAAATCACACAGAAAGGAAAAGAAGCAGGTCATGTTCCGGTTATTAGCCCTATTATCTGACATTATGGATAATGAACCTTCTAAACTATGAAGAAACGATAGAGAAGAAAGAATGGAAGAATGTTATGATTGAGGAGTATCATTTGATCATGAAGAATGATGTTTGGGATGTTGTCCCAAGACCAAAATGGAAGTCTATTGTAAATTCCAAATGGATCTACAAGATCAAGCATGCTGCAGATGACAACATAGAAAAATATAAAGTAGTATTTGTGGCTCATGGTTGTCCTAGAAATAAGGAATAGATTATGAAGAAACATTTGCACCTGTAGCTAGATACACTTCCATCAAATCATTACTTGCTCTGGCTACAGTCATGAAATGGAAGATACACCAGATGGATGTCAAGACTGCCTTCTGGAATAGTGTAGTAGAAGAGGAAGTATATGTGGAGCAGCCACTCGGTTTTGAAACACATGACATGGAGACTCATGTGTGTAAATTGAAGAAAGCCCTATATGGTTTAAAATAGGCACCAAGGACATGGTATGGTAGAATTGATGGCTTTCTATCCAGTTTGGGCTTTACCAAAAGTAAAGAAGATTCCAACCTTTACTACAAGGTTGAAGAAGGTAACCCAGTGATACTCCTACTATATGTAGATGATCTGTTTGTAACAGATATGGATGGGTTGATTACTGATACCAAGAGAAATCTTGATGTTGAGTTCAAAATTAAGGACTTGGGTATGAAGCACTATTTTCTAGGCATGGAGGTGTGGTAGAGTGCAGATGGAATCTTCCTCAGATAAGGGAAGTATGCGGTAGAGATCCTGAAGAGGTTTGGGATGATGGACTACAAGGCCATAACCCCACCTATGTCATTGAACCTGAAGTTATTGAGTGATGCTTCATCATAATCGGTTGATGCTACGATGTATTGTTAGATGATTGGGTCCTTGATGTACCTGACAAACATGAAACTAGATATTTTCTTTGCTGTGAACACCTTGAGCCAGTTCCTGATAGATCCGAGACATGTTTACTTTATTGCTGCAAAGCATATTCTAAGGTACCTAAAGGGTACAGTTGATTATGGGCTCAAGTATGAGGCAAATTGAAAGATTAACCTGGAAGGTTATGTTGATTCACATTGGGCTAGAACTGCCATCGATAAGAAGAGCACTTCAGGCTGTTGCTTCAGTATGGGATCAGGTGTGATCTCTTGGTTTAGCAGGAAGCAGTCTTATGTGGCACTGAGTATAGCTGAAGTAGAGTATGTTGTAGCTTGTTCAGCTAGTTGTGAGGCAGTATGGCTAAGGAAGATACTGTCTGACTTATTTGATCTCTAGTTGGATGCTACTTGTATATATTGTGACAACCATAGTTGTGTGAAGTTGTCGAAGAACCCAATGTTCCATGACAAGTAAAAGCACATCGAGATCAAATATCATTATATCAAGGATATGGTGCAGAGAGGATTAGTAAATATCCAATATGTTGCGACGGACGAACAGATAGATGATGTATTGACAAAGCCATTAGCTAGAGTGAAGTTTGAGTACTTTAGGGAGAACGTTGGTGTTCTCCAAATCAACGCTCCCTCCAAGGGGAAGTGTTGAGTCCATGAGCCATTCTGACATGGTGAGAGGATTGGTTCCTTCCATGGTCAGATGTAAGGGCTGAGCCATTCTATCATGGAAAGAGGATTGGTTCCTTCCATGTCAGATATGAGTGCTGAGCCATTCTGATGTGACTATAGGATTGGTTCCTACATGATGAGATATAAGTGTTGAATGTCATTCTCTGAATTGAGGCACCTGGTCAGTTACCAGGAATACTCAACCTAGGGAAGAGGGCCATTCTGATGTGACTGTGGGATGTGTTCCCATATGATCAAATGTAAGTGTAGATCCATTCTGATGTGACTATGGGATGTGTTCCCACATGATCAGATGTAAGTGCAGATCCTTTTTTAGGGGACTATGGGATGTGTTTCCACATGATCAATTATAAGTGATAAGCTCTTCGAGCATGGTTGCAGGATGTGTTCCCCACATGGTTGGATATAAGTGCTAAGCCCTTCTAGCATGGATACGGGATGTGTTCCCCACATGGATGGATATAAGTGATGAGCCCTTATAATATGGTTCTTGGAGATGTTCCTCCCATGGTTAGATATAAGTGCTAAGCCCTTCTGATATGGTTCTTGGATGTGTTCCTCGCATGGTCAGATATAAGTGCTGAGTCGTTATAATATGGTTCTTGAATGTGTTCCACCCATGGTCAAATACAATTTTTGAGCCTTTCCGATATGGTTCTTGGTTGTGTTCCTCCCATGGTCGGATGTGAGTGCTGAGCCTTTCTGGTATGGTTCTTGGATGTATTCCTCCCATGATCGGATGTGAGTGCTGGGCCTTTCTGACAGGGTTGTGGGGTGTGTTCCCACATGGTCAGATGTGAGTGCTAGGCGTGCCTTTCTGACATGGTGTTGGATGTGTTCCTCTCATGGTAATATGTAAGTGCTAGGCGGTCCATTCTGACTTAGGGTTAGATATAAGAACTGAAGAAGACGTACATGGAGGCTAGGCCTACAACCATCATGAAAAAGGGCTAGCTCTGTAGAACTTCTTGTGACGATAAGAATCAAGAGATAGCACCAGTGATGATGATCTAGTAGTGATGATCGAGATCCAATGATGATCTAGATCCAGTGATGATGATCCAGTAGTGATGATCCAGATTGAGTGATGATCTAGATCCAGTGATGTTGATCTAGCACTGATGATCCAGATCAAGTGATGATCCAAATCCAATGATGTTGATCCAGTAGTGATGATCCATATCAAGTGATGATCTAGATCCAAATGAAGATGACAAGGACTCGATGATGATCCAGATGGTACAGAGAAGGAGACTTGTGCTGATAAATTGTGTCAAGAGAATACCTTCCTAGTTAAGAGGGGGTGTTGATGTAATTGTAACTTTGGAATGTATTCACTTGTATATCTTATGTATTTTACCCTGATGTTTATTCCAGGAAGTTTCTGTAATGTATTAGAGTCATGTCATGCCTCGATGTGCCTATCGAAATATTCAATAATGTAAACGAGTCATGTCAAGTCATTGTGGGTAACCCTCCTATTGATCAAGGGTTAAATTCCACGGAGTTGTGGGGTCCTAGGGTTATTAGACTCTCCTAGAGAAGTCGGCCCTAGGGAGTTATTGTCAAGTCAGGATTTAGTATAAATAGAGAGTGAGCCTCTCTATTTATCACACATTCACTCACACTCAGTTGTAGCGCATAACTAAGAGAGAAGAAGTTGTTGGGACAAGAGAGAGAGAGAGCGAGAGTGAGAGAGTATTGTTGTGGGGAGATCGTCTTACTGTTTTTCGGGTTTTGCTTTTGGTGCTGATTCTATCTCTGAGGAAGTTGTGGGGTTTTCTCCTTTATGGTTTCCTCGAGGAAAAACATTCTGTTCATTGTCTCTTATGCTTGATATATGTGCTTGTTATTCTCTTAGTTAAAGATCCTAACATAAGGCTAGCTTAAATGATAAAAATCTAACAACACTCTTGACCTCCATTTACAACATGTCATTCATATCAGCGAATTGTTGGTTGAGCTTCACACGTGCGGGTTATAATTGAATTATATTATTTATGAATAATTTGTTGATTTTTTTATTTATAAGTTAAATTAATATCATATATATTAATAATACTTAATAATTTGGATTAATACAATATCTTGAATCACAAGCAAAAAAATTGTTAAAGAATTTAGATTTTTGCAATTATAACATATGGCCTAATAGTTTTATAAAAGAAATTGTTTTATAGATTATATTTTGATAATATTATTTAATTATTAATTAATAATATTGATTTAGAGTTTATATTTTTATTTTGAAATATAAATATATTATTTTATATTTTAAATGGTCTTTGAACATCATCATCACTTAATTGAAAAAAGATCTCTATATACAACCATGCCTTAGTCAAGTTACATATTAACCATAAATTGAAAAGTAATCAAATGCTAATCACTATAATTATATTGCTTATGCATTATAATATAACCCTAATTGTTATGATATATATGATATTATTGTGAAACATTACTTAATAATCAATAATGTGTTTATATTTTTATTTAATTATAATTTATAGTACTTATTTAATGATATTATTTAAATAATTAATTAATTATTATATTATAATTAATTATGAAAATTAATTGAAAAATATTAATTTACTTAGAAATATTCTTATTTGTCCACTAGTTACCAACAACTACATTAAATTTAATAATAATATGTTAAATATACTATTATTAACATATTTAATAATAGTATATTATTACCTAAATTTGAAGGTGTCCCCGTAACCTCATTAACAAAATTAATACAATTGTTGCTAGTAAACAATTTATGCACATTATGTTCTTCGGGTACCAAGACTATTACTCTTAGCATTGACTAATCGAAAAAGACTCTGCGAGAATAGAGGTCGCCTAAGAGTGCACATAAACTATTACGCAATCTTCCCGTGGAATAATCCTCGTATTGCAGAGTTCAGATAAAACAATGTTAAAGCCATTCCAGGAGATAATGTTATACGTAACACATTACATTCCATTTAATCAACCCCTTTCATTACAATTTCAAATTGTGAAGCATACAGTCCAGCATGATAGGCACAGCGCAGACTGGTGGTGGTATGTAGTATATCAAATAGTTCCTAATTCTTAAAAATGATATAAGACTAAGACTGAAAGAAATAAACTAGTAGTATATCTAATCGGTCGGGTGATTAGATAAGCAGAAAATTAAGATGGAGCATTGATGGAAAAGAACTTTGTAAATAAATAACCATGCAGTATTTACCATCGCTTTCCATAATGACAATCGCTTTCCGAGTGAAGCAGAATTGTCACACATGACGGCCAGGAGGGTCATCGTGCCCTATTCCAGGACTATGACCAAGCGGATGAAAAGCCATAGCTCTATCCTTCTTCATTGCACTATAACGCTCATAGCTTTTATGAGGAGAACGGACTTTTTTCTTCTTCCCAATTTCAGGATCACTTCTGCCCAAGTTGTTATCGCCAACGACATCCTTCCCCGAAACAACGACGTCGTTGCCCTTAGTAGTCATATTGATTGCAACGTTATATGATTGGATAAACGTCCGAGCGTAGGCCGATGAAAATGTCGCGTCCAGTAGAAACAAGAGAAGAGGTATAACAAGAACCATTCTGGCCGCCTCCATTTCTAATCGAATACCCGGACTCTGTCACGTGACAACTGATCGAAGTGATGTACTCTGAGCTTTCTTCAAAGACAATCTATCGGGATTCGGGCCGTCAAAGACTGGAGATGGTCTTCTTTAGATTTGGGTAATTAGCACTAAACAGAGCTATATATAGATGTTTCTCTCATACAGCTCCATTAACATATTAATAGACGCTTCGGAAAATATGCATAGTATACGATCTATTTCTTTATTCATGTTAAACACTTTGTATGGATGGTATGAACCATTTGCATAGTAAATTAATTTTCTACTACTTATCAGGTGCGAAATCATGTCAGTTCTGTCTTCTTATCACAACAATATTCACTCCATAGCGTTTGGTATATGTCGTGATAAATGCTGAAAGTCAAAGGATCTTTATTTAAAAGAGAGCATGCTCCCAACTCCAAATGCTTTACGGGTTCCCATTGCAAGCTTTAAGCTTTGACATTTCTTTATTTGGAGCTTGGACTCTCAACTGCCAGAGCTACTTATGCTTGCAAGTTTCACACTAAAAGCTGATGACTTTACCAATTTTTTTTGTTTTTTGTATTTACATTTAAGTATCCAGTTGGAGAAATTGCTGTCATCTTCGGTGATTCCCTTGCCCACTTAGGGCACTTCCGATTGGCCTTCGCCATTCCCTTTGTCGACTCCGGCATTCGTGCATCTAAAGTAATTACTCTTTGAAATATTTAACAGAAGCTTTCTTAAAGCTCTCTAGAATCTAGCTTATGGTTCACACACATTTGAAGATTAAATTTATTTAACTTGAACTATTTGTGTATGTAAAGAGGTCAAGGGGTCCATCAAAAGAAACGTCCAGATCCCTATCATGTATATATAATTTAATTCAAATTCAAATCAAAACAAAAGTAAAAGGAAGATATTACATTTATAAAGATCTCATAAACCTAAATCAAAAGGAATTACATTTATAAAGATCTAATAAACCTAAATCAAAATGAAAAGGAATGTTGCCAAACTGTTGTGTTCCATGTATCTTTATGTTAAGGTGATATCCACTCAATTATTTGCTTAATCATCCGTGGTAACTATGAAAAGGTTTCTAAAGTTTTAATCTTATGTTTAGTGTTTTCAAAGAAGTAAATTAAGGTACATCATATAAATATTGGCATATGTAAATCACTTTTATGTTTAGTATAACACAAATATTTACCATGCATGTCACGGGCAGATTACCATTTATATTTAGTGTAGGGACGCTGTGCATATTTAGTTGAAAAATGAGGTTTTTTTCAAACGTAAATTTGCATGGTAATATACCGTCTTTGTTAATACACAGCTTTCGATGTGCATATTACACAGGCTTGGATGGTGCATGAGGGGCAAAATATTTGGTTAAGTATTTATGATACACAGCTTTCGGTGTGCATATTATACAGGCTTGGATGGTGCATGAGGGGCAAAATATTTGGTAAAGTATTTATGATAGAGATTTTCTGATAAAGATAAGATTTTATGAATTTTGTAATGTTATGTAATTTATTTTATTTTATTGGGAGGTGTTGTGATGAATTTTGTCATGTTATATAATGTTGTTTTGTTTTTCTAAAGAGTTCAAATTTCAATCAGAGCCATGTGTGAAAAAACATAAGTCATAAAATTGTATTAATGTAAAAAGAATCATATAAAGTTTATGTAATGATGTTTTAATTAAATAAAAAATATAAATGTAAATTAAATTAGTGAATAGCTATGAAAGGATTTATGTGTGTTCACTCCATATTTATAAGTAGGTTAGGTTTTGTTGTCAATGCAACTATTTAAGTGAAATTGAGTCAAGAGGAAGCAATGAAGTTTTTAATTAGAGGAGTCAAGTTGTAAGTAGTCAAAAAAATGAAATTCATATAATTTTCCAAAGCTATCAAAATTGTTTTATTTGAAAGACATTGCTTGATAAGCTGAACTTAACATCCTATTTATTGTGTTTATTCTTGTAAGAAAGAGAGTGTGATTCAAAGGATACTTCATAATGGGTAACAATGACAAACAATGACAAAATGCTAACAATGAAGCTGAAATACATCAAGGTCTAAAATATGTTCTCATAAATCTTTTGTGATAAAGCCTATGATCAAATTTATTAGAGCTTCATGACAAATTTGCTATCATGTTTGAGATTTGGTTCCAAGTCCATAAGGATGGTCATCACCCCACCATCTTGTTCCTTAGCTTTTTTTAGTGAATAATACACTTTGTCCATGTATTCTTCTCCATCAATAATTCACATAGAGAAACCCCTTAGTATCTTATCTTTATCTTGCTATTATTGATGTCCTTGTTTATTTGTTGAAAAATACCTTTTTTAAGGGAAGATTCACGGAAAAATACCCTTTTATATGGAGGGAATATCTTCTTGGAAGGTAATATTGATACATAAATTTTTCATGGTAAAACATATTCGTAGGACCAAGGATTATTTATATTGCGTGAGATAATTTCACCCCCTCATTGATTCCATTTCTCACAATATTTTATTATTATAAATATATAGGAAACTTAGAGGAAAATACCTAGCATCATGTGATGGAGAATTGTAGGTAGTTCGGTGGGGTAGCATTTGAAAAGAAGATAAATTTTGACTTAGAAGGTGTAGGCCATGTTATGTAGACACTCCTTGTTTTGAGGGTTGATTAGTGATTAAGTACATGTTTTTTCATTGGATGGATATGTGGGATGCCAATGCTCCATATTGGAATGACTATAAATACGTTGCTCAAGTTGGCTGGTATATTCCATGGTTGAGGGAAAGTGAAGAATATGAATATCTACATACCACGACTTTTCAATGAATTTAAGGAATTATGTGAAGGAATATATATATACAAATAATTAAGACCTATCTGTTTCCTCATGTTGATTGATTTATTTTATATTCATACCAAAATTATTTTATACAACCATTGTTTTTTCAATTGTATTATTTAATGATAACATGCTTAGTATAAAACATAAACTAAGATCTTGTAACAATACTACCTTGTGTACCTAAATTTTGTAGACATTCTCTAAAGGATAGTTGGTTCAACCACCTAGAAAAGGTAGTGTATGAAAACTCAAGCGTTTTTCCTCTATAAGGCCATGCTTATAGAAGAACAACATATGTGTTCTATGGTAAAGCAAAGAGATCCCAACAACCTAAAAATAAATACACTAGTTGACTATCATAGGGTATAGTATATAGAGAATGAGAAGAATTTTGTACAAATTTTTCATTCAAAAGAAGAACCGAAGATGATCATTAATTTTTGAAAGTTTTGTTTAAAAAATGTTCATTGGGATTGAAAGGAAAGCTATATTTTATTAAGGTACATACTAGTAGGGTGAGTGCACAATGTTGAGGGACCTTTTAGATGAAATTCTAGATTGAATCCAATCATTCAAGATCCAAAAAATGTAAATCATCCCCAGTAATGCTGACCCTGACCCTGCCAAGCTTACTCCCAAGCCTTCCAACATGATTTCCAATTAGGATAGTTAACTATAACCCGCATGTGTTATAGTTTGCAAAAATGTGCTCACGTTATACTGTGAAAAAATGCGCTTTCATTAACTAAAACATTATTTATGCTTAAAATAGGTCAAGCCCACCATTTTCCCTACAACCACATGCAACAACGTGTTCAGGATGAGCAAAACGAACGAGGGTGAAGGCAATTTAGGTGATAAAAGGCCAAAAAAATCCACCTTGGGGATCAATCTCTTCCTTCTAAGGTATTTAATCCAAACCTCTCATGTTAAGTTCCCTATTTTCATTGTTTTCGAATCCATGATACAGATTGAAACCTAATTTTTTAATTTGCATGCCCATACAAAAATTTACATGCCCAATGAAAACAAAAACCCCAATTTACTCATAAAAACCAAATCATTTTGACTATTTGCATATGCATATTCACAAGCATCCTTGTGAATCCAAACCAAAATGCACAAAAACACAAAGTTTCTCAAGTATATTTCAAGGTTGCATAAGAAATTTACATGCCTATTGGAAACCAAAACCCCTATTTACTCATAAAAAAAATCAATTTCACTATTTGCCTATGAATATTCACAAGAATCGTTCTGAATCTATACCAAAATTCACAAATATGCAAAGTTTGTCAAGTATATTGCAAGTTTACATAAGAAATTTACATGCCCAATGGAAACCAAAACCTGAATATACTCATAAAAAAAAATCAATTTCACTATTTGCATATGTATATTCACAAGCATCCTTGTGAATCCAAACCAAAATTTAGAATATGCAATGTTTTTCAAGAATATTGCAAGGTTGCATACAACTAAAAAAAGTAATTGGTAGAATTCATATCTTCCCTAAAACATAGAAACAAAAATGGTAAATCCCTTGCCTATATCCGAAATACTGAACTTGGTCATCCAAGAACATTAATAAACACCTTATAGTTTTCATGAAACTTCCTAATCCTAGGGTGAAAATAAGGTATAGAAGCTTCCCATTCTTAACAAATATTTCCCCTTGGTTGAAGGGTAGATTTTGGTTAAGGTCAAGACAACGGAGTTCAACAATAGGCTCTACGAACATCAAGATACATAGAGAGGTTTATGTGTTTGATTACATTCCAATAACATATTATCATACATGATAGAATCTAGTGCAAACCTTGCAACCATAAAAGCCACTATACACAAATATGCAAAGTCTCTCATGGGTATATAGAAAGAGCGGATACAACTAAAATAACATCAATTGGAATCCATACATGGCCCAAATTACATAAAAACAAAGATGCGAAATGGACTTTGGAGTCCAAAAAAAATCACAGTACAACAAATAATTACATATCTATCAAATGTTGTCCTATATTGTGATTTTATTCATTAATAGCACCTTCTTGCACCTTTTCTAGGTTCTAGCACTTACCTCTACCCACAATCTAGAAGTTGCTCCTACAAGGGAATTAGTTAGCACCTCACAATTTCAATAAAACTTCATAATCCAAGCCTTAAAATAAACTAGAGGAACTCTTTAATCAACATATGGACATACGAAATTTTATGTACATGCATCTAAAAATTGGAATTAATGCAAACTTATGGCACAAATTTAAGATGGAAAAATGTTAAATGTTTATTCTTTACTATAAAATTCAAGATCAATTTCAAAATTTATATTATAAATAGTTTATAATGTTGGTATTTGTCGTACATTAGTTTTACACTTTTCATTGTTTAGGGATGTCATTATACCATGTGTTTATTTTTCTAATGATATTTTATTTGTATTTATGATTGCAGTGGCTACTATGGACCACAATGCATACATTTTTAAAGTTATTGGTCATTTCAGAGAGATTAGTTCTGCTTTGAGGGGTGGAGACGAACTCTACTACTCCTTGTAAGCATCATTGTTGACCATAGTGGATACAATCAGCAGATCAAATGATGCTTTGTATAGCATAATATCTTACAGGGAGATAAAAAGACAATAATATGATGATGGTTTGAGCTACAACGAGATTAAGAAGCTCAAACTAACAAAAGAGCATAAATATACACTATTTAGAGTGTCTAGGACAAATGAAATTCCAGAGAGCAGCATACCACATACTTCCATTAAGTGTTGTATATGTCAACCATGATTAGATGCCAGTGGATGGGTAGATGGTACATGGTTTTCCATATCCCCTCGCATAACAATAGGGATTTACCGATGTATTTCCTCCAAAACATTTCCGCAAAGTTTGTGATGGGAAAACATGTTAACTATTTTGATATGTTGGGGTTCCAATGTGCTGGTAGGGGGATCCCCCAAAACCGAACTAATCCTGGGCATATATATGCCAATCGACAGATATCCACACCTTGTTCCCAACTACCGAGTCCAGACATCCCTCTTACACATGATATGGTTACCCAAACATGATAGGAATTTATTATGCTAGATGAGATGTTTTCCCAACACACAACAACTATTAACCACGCAGGGCACTCTTCCTATGGTGGGGTATGACCACCAGCTTCTGGTTGTAGAGGACCATCTATTGGTGGGGATATACTGACATCCCATGTTCCCCAGAGACAGCCACATATGAGCACAACGTGTGGTCAATCTTGATATGGTCGTGGACCAACACATGGTACCTCTACGATGATTGGTGGTCAGGTAAGGACATTGTAAAAATTCTATGGTTGTTCAATTTAATTTTCCATATTGTACACATATTAAAATATTCTTAATATATGCAATTTTTACTCTTGTGGGAGCTTGATGCCTCTAAGAGGGGTGGTAGTGCACCCAATCATTAGAGGAAATTTGGGGTCTAAAATGGGCCTTATAAGAAAACGTGCCAAAATAAGTTTTTGTGAGTTGGAATTCAAGAACCAATAGAATTTNATTAATTAAAATTATTTTATTATTTTAACTATTATTTTATTATTTTCCTTAGGAGGCCCATTTTAGACCCCAAAATTCCTCTAATGGTTGTTGTATTCAAGGCTCAAACAAACAACACTTGGGTAATACTCCAACATGTGTCATTTTATTAATACATCTGTTAATCAATTAATTTTATTAAATGGTCTAATATTTACAATTTTTGAATTTGTAGGAACCCCATTTTGAATAGGATGTCAAAGAAATTTATCTCATTGTAATGTCCCTAAAAATACAAAATAAAAAAATATTATAACATATATCTACAGAAACATCTTTAAAATACCTAAATGTAACACAACATTATTTAGTAATGAGAGTTTAATTCACATCTTTCCCCTTTCTAGTTTGATTAACCTTTTCTCAAACTCCAATTCCAAATCTGAATAATTATGTTTTCAAAATTTCTTCATTGTTTTAAGCTAAATTACAAAATTTACTGTTCTTCCGCAATGTATTTCTACAACGACCATTCCACAGTGATCCTTCTACAAGGTCCCTTCTGCCATGCAGATTACGGATTGCGGGTCTCCATCAAACTTGTAACCAAAATTAATTGTCCGCAATGAGCATTCTGAAACAATCCTTCTACAAATGCGGATTGCGGAACACATTTGAACCCTTTATAATTCAACCTTCCGTAATTGAACATCTGCAATGCAGAGTGTGGATTGCGGAACACATTTTTAACATTATCATTCATCTTTCCACAACTATCCTTCTGCGGTGTAGATTGCGGATTGTGGAACAACTCTTTTTGACTTATAACATTTATCTCTCTGCATTTAAGTTTTCCGCAAATCATGTGAGCCATCGATCCCTTCATGGCTTCAATCTCCACTGCTGATCTGATTTCCTTGTACACTCTGTAATGAAGCTATTTATAAATCTTATGATCCATCGATCCCTTTGCAGCTTCAATCTACACCATTGATATAATTTCCTTGTGCACTCCGTAATGAAGTTTCCACAACTCTTATGGGCCGTTGATCTTCTTGTTGATTCAATATCGATCGTTCAATTGTTTTCTGGCTCGTTCCGTATGAAGCTTCTATAAATCTTATCAGTCCTTAATATTCTTGTGGTTTTAATATCGACCGTTGATCTTCTTTCTTTGTGTTTTCCATAAAGAAGCTTCTGCAATTCTGATCAGTTGTCGATCTCTTTGCAGCTTAGATCTCAACCGTCGATCTAATTTCCTTGCGGATCAACACCTTCCACAACGTGGATTGTGGATTGTGCGTGTGCCATCCTAATTCTCCCAATTATGATTTCCCAATTTGTTCTTCCGCAATTCTTCTCAATCGTCGATCTCTTTGTAGCTTAGATCTCAACCGTCGATCTGATTTCCTTATGGATCAACACCTTAGCTTTGTGTATTATGGATTGCAACGTTCTTTTCAATATTTTCCAATTTGTTCTTCTGCAGTTTCATTTTATGGACTTCTGTTAGCCTTTGATCTCCTCGTGTCTTAGATCTCCACCGTCGATCTCTTTCTTGCGGATTCAACAGGTATGGTTTAATTTGGGGTTTATTTCATTGTAAGTTAATTAGATATGATGATTACATTGATGCTTAAACCTTTTCTTGATTTCGTTGTCTGAACATGAAGTGATAAACATATAACTCACTGTGCTAAATCGCTTATGAGATATATTAAGGTTTAGTTAAGGTTTCTTTGTGAAAAATGGATTTCAGTTGGCATTCAGATTTCATAATGCAAAATTTAAGGAAGATTTAAGTGGAATTGAAACAGAGAGGGAATATACAGTTAAATGTAGAAATCCATGATACAGTTTAAAACAAAGGATTCAACCTGTTAAATGTAGAATTATCAATTATAAATTATTCAAGTAATGGATTCGAAACCATAATAGACAAACAACATCCAAATCTAATAATTATGTTTGAAACATATTTCTAATTACCAAAGTAATAACATCCCTAGAAATCCTTAATGTGGGTATGGATTCCCGATCTTAGAGGTGTCAAGGAAATAATCTAACATTTTAGAGATTCGATATACTACTGAAGATCATGGATATTTATTCTACTGTATTTAAAATCAATCATAAGAAACATAATGAGAACCTAGCACCATGTTGGGATAACAAAATATGATATAGCGTAAACCTCTTACCTGCCGATGTGTGGCTTGTAATAGCTCTATCACCCTACACACTTCAAACACAAATTTAATAGGAAATACTATGTTCTAACATGTGGAATGGTAACAAGATGACATCATAAGTACCACGTTCCTCCTGAGCTAGTTCCAACATGAAACAGAAAGTAGAACTCTTAAGGATGAGGTTGCTGGTGTTTGAAAGTCAAGCTCTGTATTATTTAAGAGTTGGTTTGTAAATTCTCTCCAATCCCCTTCAGGAATAATAATCAGATCCCAAATCCTTTTCTAGGATTTCACTTTTATAGATTATCTTTGGAAAAATGGAAGTTGGTTTAACTTCAGTTGAATCAAGAACTCATTATTTTCTTGAAAATAAACTTTAGTTGTAATATATATTAATTTTCTTAACTAGGAACTTGAACTAGTCCCTACTTGAGTTTCATTTAAATATTTAGTTTATAATATAATATATATACATATAATTTCACTCATTATTTTTTATATCTTTATTTCTTTTCACACATATATATTTATTATTCTTATAAGTGTATGTAGACTTGAACACTTAGATCATTTATCATTTTTTTATTAAAATATCTTGGTATAAATATATACATTATATAGACTTACTTATTCAATTCAATCATCTATTATTATCCATACATCATATATCATAATTATTTATTTGATGTTTCTTTAGTTTAAGTTAATTCTTTTAACAAGTCCTAAGGTAGGTTTTTGTTAGTCAACAAGGATAGGTATCTCTAGATCTTCCTTGCATGTTGGATTACCTCATATTCATGGCAGTATATTCCAAGCCTTGATGAGAGGTGGATTGAAATTTCAATTAATCAACTTAAATAAGTATGATGAGAGTTGGTGCTATTCAGAGTCTTTCCAACTCAACACACTTAATTACAGTAACCCCTAGTGTTATTCACACCCTACACTCAACACTATCAATTGGGCATTACACTAGTGCAGTTCCGGAGCCTCTCACTCAACACTAATACTAGGAAGCACTTGTATAATGCACCTAGGATACAATGGCCAAATATCTGATGCTCAAGAGCTTATGCTCAACATCAAGTTAGATTCCTCCATGGATTATTCCCAACACTTCCATTCTTTAATTGTTGGGGTTACCTATGTGCTCCAGAGCTTACGCTCAACACATAGTCTCATAACCCATGTGCTCTAGAGATAATGCTCAATACCTAATAACATAACCAAAGTGCTTCAAAGCTTATGCTCAACACATAATCTCATAACACATGTGCTCCAGAGCTTATGCTCAACACATAATCTCATAACCCATGTGCTCTAGGGCTTACACCCAAGACCTCATTGAAATCAATAATGCATTTAGTCTTATCTACAATAGTGCAAACCTTTTATTAAGTATATTATTTATGCTAGATATATAATATTT
The DNA here is from genome assembly GCA_001517045.1 of Pseudotsuga menziesii. Lineage (NCBI taxonomy): Eukaryota > Viridiplantae > Streptophyta > Pinopsida > Pinales > Pinaceae > Pseudotsuga > Pseudotsuga menziesii. The sequence goes on from LPNX010834135.1 coordinate 29,051, forward strand.
TTATTGTTAATATTTAATATTATTTATGGCCTTACAACATCTCCACACAGTCTTTTTAAAACTGTGGGTTTTTTTAGAAGGCCTTGCACATGGTCTTAAAACCATCTCCCCAGCGTCCTTCTAAAACCATGGGTTTTTTTAGGAGGCCTTTCACATGGTCTTAAAACCATCTACAAGATATCCTAAACCATGTACAATAAAATCATGGGTAGTTTAAGAGACCCCATACATTTTGGTGGTTCAATACCTAATATCATAACCAAAGTGCTTCAAAGCTTATGCTCAACACATAATCTCATAACCCATGTGCTCCAGAGCTTACACTCAACACATAATCTCATAACCCATGTGCTCCAGGGCTTACACCCAAGACCTCATAGAAATCAATAATGCATTCAGTCTTATCTACAATAGTGCAAACCTTTTATTAAGTATATTATTTATGCTAGACATATAATATTTTTATTGTTAATATTTAATATTATTTATGGCCTTACAACATCTCCACACAGTCTTTTTAAAACTGTGGGTTTTTTTAGGAGGCCTTTCACATGGTCTTAAAACCATATACAAGATATCCTAAACCATGTGCAATAAAATCATGGGTAGTTTAAGAGACCCCATACATTTTGGTGGTTCAAATCGAATACCCGGACAACAGATCAAAATGAAGTACTCTGGAGATTCATTTAAAGAGAATATATAGGTCCGTCAAAGAGTAGAAATGCTCTTTGATCTTTCAAATTGGGTAATTAGCACCAAACAGAGCTATATATAGATGTTTGTCTCATACATTTCAATTAACATATTAATAATACGCTCTGATGCCCTACTGTATACGAGCGATTTCTTTATTCATGTTAAACACTTTGTATGGATGGTATGAACCAGTGGATGTTGATATGTTAATTTCCATATTAGGCATATTCCGACCTTTCAGTGTCTTCGTCAAGATGCTGTATAGAATAGTAGTTTAATTTTCTACTACTAATCAGGTGCGAAATCATGTCAGTTCTGTACTGTTATACAACACTATTCACAACATAGTCCTTGGTATCTGTGAGGATAAATGCTGAAATTCGAAGGATCTTTATTTAAAAGAGAGCATGCTCCCAACTGGAAATGCTTCAACTGTTCCCGCTGCAAGCTTTAGTCTTTGGCATTTCTTTATTTCTTTACTATCAACTGCCAAAGCTACATATGCTAGAAAACTGGTGACTTTACCAATATTTTTCTAATTTTTAAATATCCACTTGGAGAAATTGTTGTTATCTTCGGTGATTCCCTTGCCCACTTACGGCTCTTCCGATTGGCCTTTACCATTCCCTTTCTCGATTCCAGCACTCGTGCATTTAAGGTATGAAATATTTAACTGAATCCTTCTTAAAGATCTCTAGAATCTAGGTCTCTATAGAATCTAGGCTACGGTTCGCACAAGTTTGAAGATTATATTTATTAAACTTGAACTTTGGAGCCAGGGTGCGTTCAGTTGGTGTGTGTTCTTTTTTCTTTTTTCTTTTATATTGAGTTCGTGTTTTTTTTATATATAGACTATTGCGTATGTAAAGATGTCATCGGGTTCGTAAAAAGACTTCCAACAATCAATAATATTATTAGATATTGACTCGAGAAAATATCTATATCAGCTTAATAATATTAATAAGCTTATAAATAGTTAAATCATTTACTCCAAAATAAAAAGAAGATATTACATTTACGTAAACCTAAATAAAAAAGAATGTCAAGAATGATGCCAAATTGTTGTATTCCATGTTGTGAAGGTGATATCCACTCAACTGTCTGCTTACCCATTATATTTGGATTGTGAGTATTTAGTAGGAATACAAGAGGGGAATGTCAAGAATGATGCCAAATTGTTGTATTCCATGTTGTGAAGGTGATATCCACTTAACTATCTCCTTACCCATGATATTTGGATTGTGAGTATTTGGTAGGAATACAAGAAGGAAGCGAAGATCTCCAAGTGCATGATTCAGGGAGGCCGTTAGAAACTGAAGCACTAACTTGAAGTGGATCAAAAGATAACATGGTAGTCAGATAATAAGGACTAACAACCCATTCGAGAACGACATTCAATAAAGCCAAAAAGTTTTTGGTCGTAATTATGAAAAGGTTTTATATAGATAGTGTTTCGGAAAAAGTAAATTAAAGTAGGTTATACAAATATTGGCATAGGTAGATCACCTTTATATTTGGTGTAAATATTTACCACGCACGGCAACCGTAGATCACCTTTATATTTAGAGTGTGGATTCTGTACATATTTACTCGAAGATTGAGATTTTTTCAAACTTAAATACAGGGTAATATGCAGTCTACGATGGTGCATGTGGGGCATAATATTGGGTGGGATAATCACGGTAGAGATTTTTGCATAAAAGATAAGACTTTATGAGTTTAATTTATTTTTTTTATAAATATGGTGTGTTGAGATGTAAAGAGTAAATTTTTTAATTAAAATCAATTTTGAAGAAAAAGTAAGATATAGAAATCTATTCATGTAAAAAGAATCATGCAAAGTTTTCTGTAATGATGTTTTAAATTAAAATAAAAAATAGAAATAGAAATTGACCTTGTGAATATTTATGAGTGTGTTGATGTGTGTTCAATGAATAATTCTGAGTGCGTTTTGTTGTTCATGTAATCAGTCAAGTGAAATTGATTTAAGGGGAATGCAATTATGAATTAGGAGAGGCAAGTTGTGAGGAGTCCGTAAAATGAAGTTTTTATTATTTGTTTGGGCTCATTATAGTGAGTACCCAACATTATTAAAATTATTGTATCTTGATACCAAGGACCAGGATCGACACTTTTCTCAAACTTGTTTTGGGATATTTATATTATCTTCAACAATATGAATGACTTCTTTTAACAGAATGCAGGAAATGACATAAATTAACACTATGCAAATAGCAATGACGAACGGTATTATAGTGAACAGTAACATGAATAATATATTTGCAGGGCCGAGTAACAGTGTAGGGCCGAGTAACAGTACATTTACAGAGTTACAGAGCCGAATGAACAGTATGATTACAGACTCAATATACATCCGATTGTCTTTGGAGTGCGAAGATCAGGACAAAAACACTACAACATACGAGCCTAAGCAGTTTCTGATCCGAGCTGATCACTCGAAGTGCAGAGGGAGAGCATACGCTACTTGGTCGTTTACAGACACATTACACTTGAGATCACTGCTTTTGATCCCAGCTGATCGCACTGAGGCGCAGAGGGAGAGCATACACAGCGCTCGACACAGATAGAATGCAAACCTAAAGCCGAGCGGCCTACTTGCTCAGACTGACACACTAAGAACTTGCAGAGCTCTCTAAGAATCGGGATGTGATATCCGAATATGATGATCAACAATGAGCCCAAGGGGTTTATTTGTAGCATCTTAGCCGGTGCAACCGATAGACACTGACTCGCACTAACCGGTCAAAAAGAGATCCGGTAGCCAAAACCTACAACTAGCAGTCATAACCGAATCATCGGGGTGGAAAGTGGGGACTACCACTTCCATTATCTCGTCCCTTAATTGGCCAGTGGCATTACGGGGACCCGAAGAATCATCATGATAGACCGATAAGAAGACAACAGAAAACACAGTGGAGCAAAGCTGGCCCACGACTGCATCTAATCTACTATTTACACAGTGAAGCTTTCATCCGGCCCACGACGGAAACATTGTGGGGAAATCCTGGCCCACTCAGTCTTCATGAGGCCCACCATGGCTTTCAATCATATAAGTCTCGGCCTTGAAGATACTCCCAAATGTCCTCATCCGAGGAGTCATAACCTTGAGCATCTTCTATAGGAGAATCTGTAGCATCAATGTCCGGAGGAAGTGGATATAACCATGGAGAGAAACAAGATTGTATGTCGGAACCATGAAAGACCTCTAGCGGTTCGCAAATGAACTCTCCGCGGAACTTTGACTCAACTCTGAAGTCAAAAGGGATGTCACGAATAGTGACCCGCGACTCTATGTGGTCTCCTTCCACATTTCTCCGTATAACCTTCTGCTGTACGTACATATGGTGCTCAAGCGGTCTGTAAGAACCTCCTTCAAAATGAAGCTTGAATTTAAACCAAAGTTCTCTTTGGTGAGCAATTTCAAGATCAGCTTTAAGATGAAGGATGAAGTTTGCTCTACGGTTTTCCCAATCAGTTCTAGGACAGAACTTATCAAGGAAAACATCCGTCCATCCCGACCATTTGGCATTAGCTTTAAGGTTAGCTGGGTCGGCGAAGATTACAACAGTATCATTTTCTCTGCAGCATTGTAAGATGAGATTGTAGGATGTCCATGTAAGATTTCCTGCGCAGAGATCAATATACCAGAGATGATCAATATCATCGTAATCCATCCACACCTCTGGGCAGTCTCGGAGTTTTCCGGTGGCATCTACAAAGCTGAAGAAAGCTTCTTTCTCCCAACGTTCAAGAATAGTCAGTTTCAAGGGAGAAGACTGAATATTTTGTATCATTATCAACTGCAGAAACCTTTTTGCTTCGTCTGCTGAAGCATATTCCAGAGACTCAATTCGAACATTCCTGGGCAATGTACCATCCCAGGGGAGGATAAAAAATCCTTCTTTCTGCAGCAATTCTTCATGTGTCTTGGGCTTCTTTGCTACATCTTCTTCGGCTTTAAGTTCTCTTCTGATTCGTCTTCGTGCAGGACCAGAGCTGGATTCTCCTAGATCAAACATATGCAATGCAGGCTGAAGTTCTTTTAAATCTTCTGCTGACTCCCTGGTCAACATATCAGCAAGACAATTTAGATAGCCAGGTTTATATACAATTTCATAATCAAAATTTGACAACCATATAAACCATTTTAAGATGCGGCTATTATTTTCAGCCATTACAGTCTCATTCTTTAGCATTCCAGGCATTATTTTTAAATCAGTCCTGATAATGAATTTTACTGGCTTAAGGAAGAGAATGAAATGTTGTACAGTCTTCTTGACTGCCAATATTTCTTTATGGCTAGAGGGATAATTGAGTTCTGCCTTCTTGAACGATCCCGAACCATAGCCACATATATGTTCTTTCTGATCAATGGATTCCAGTAATACTCCACCCCATGTATGGGCAGATGCATCGGTTTCAATGATCAGATTTCCTTTACCCGTAGGCATAGTTAATGCTGGAAGCTTCATAACTCTTTCTTTTATTCTTTTTATTGCTGCAGTCATTTCTCTAGACCATGTAGGAGGGTTCTTTCTTAATCTGCATTGAAGCATTACAATGTCAGCAGCCTGCCCTTGATAAAATGGTCTGATATAATTTAAAGCACCAAGGAACCTCTGGAGTTGTGTTTTATCTGTAATCTCATTGGGGAATTTGCTAAAGCTTTGAAGAACATGATTTTGTAACACAACCGTTCCTTTGTTTATTCTTAATCTGATAAATTCTATCTCGGTCTTCCCTATCTCCATCTTTGGTTCAGAGAGAACCAATCCATGCTTATACACTAGACCATAGAAAATTTGTAGATGCTTGAGATGCTCCTGCAAGCTGTGGGAACAGATCAGTATATCATCAATAAAAACCAATATCCATGGATAGTCTCTGAATATATCTTCCATCCGCTTTTGAAATTCAGATGGAGCATTATTGATTCCAAAGGGGAGAACTTTCCACCGGTACAGACCATGTGGAACAGTGAATGCAGTTTTAAATATATCTTTAGCCTCAATGCCAATCTGGTAGAAACCAAATTTCAAGTTGAATTTACTAAAGATAGTACATCCTGTTATATGCTGCAATAAACTGGCTTTATCAGGAAAAGGATACCTGACTTTTTGATTTACAGCATTTAGTGGTTTGAAATTAACCACTAACCTTGGTTTACCTCTCTTTTTTTCTGAATGTTTATTGACTACAAAAGCACGGCATGCCCAAGGAATCTTAGAAGGCTCAATGAGTCCTTTCTCTAATAACTCTGCAATTTCCTTTTCGCAGAATTTCCTTTATGAAGGAGTCATTATTCTTGCAGAGGCCTTCATAGGTTTTATCTTCTGGAGCGGATCATAAGGGAGTGAAACAAAATACTTCCCCCGCTTCCAGAATGCATTAGGGCTGTCAGAACAACAATCTTTCCTTAGCTTATCAAAAATCTCTTTTAACATTTTCTCACCATGCGTTTCTGAATAGGCTATTGCTCTTTCCATCTTTGCTAGTTGAGGTATACTAGCATTCTCTGGTTCTATAATATTCTGACACTTGACGTCACTAGTAAATGATAAAGGAAGAATTACTTTCCTCTTATTGATATAGCAAGTGAAATTCATCTGGTAATGATCTACTATGTAGGGACTGACTTGATATAAGAAATCAGAACCTAACAGACAGTCATCCTTTAATTCATCCAGTCTGTAGAAAGTAAGCTTACTCTGATCTTTGCCAAATATGACTGGAACAATTTCAGCTTTACCCCTTATTGGTACTGGCGTGCCATGAATAGCAGTTCCACTGCCGAATGTCTTTTCCCAGTAATAAAAGGGTAGTGCAGAACCTTTTGCAAGATTGACCTGACATCCTGAGTCAATCTGACAGGAAAGAGTGTAGGGCTTGAACTCTTGTAAGTCAAACTTTATTTGTATGTACAATTTTGGACCAGACATTAAGAACATACTAGGCTGGGTATTTACAGTCTGATCAAGCTCTTCAATAGTATCTTCAATTTGCACATCTTTGACTAGAGCTCCTTTAATGAACTTATTTACTTCTTCTTCTGAAGAATGTTCTTCTTCAGCATCAAGGATCTTTATGTGATCCTGGAGCTCACTAACTTCTGTACAAAGTTGCTTGATCTGTTGCTACTTTTTTTTTACCATGGCTCTTAAAGTTTCTCTCGTTGAGAGTCTATATTTTTGCCTGCTTTCATGCTTATCTGGATAAGCCTTATAGACAGACACAGGCTCATGAAAGCTAACTACTTTCTGAGAAATCTCATCTCCTGGTTTCTCAGATTCTTTTTGTTTTCCTTTAATCTGTTCTAGCAGCAAATCTTTTTCTGTTCTTAGCCTTTCTCTCAGTTGATACTGATATGGCTGAGTTTCAGCAAAGGCTAAGTCAATGGCAGCTATTTGTTTTTCTAGGTCATAATGCTTGGGAACAGAAAGCATATACAAAGAAAAGTCAAAGTCAGGAGGCTGGAAAGTATGTACAGAAGAAGAAATAGAGGGACAGGGAGAACTGGGCAGATTACACCCCTTCAAATTTGGAGCCTCGGAAGCATCAGTGTCAGAAGCACACTCAGACAGATCAGAGGATGAGGCTGAAGAGGGACCAAATTTATTAAGCTCAGGAAGATCATCAGAACCAGACTCGGAATCAGAATCTAAAGGGAGAAAAAGGAAATCACCAGTAGGAGGCTGAGAAGAAGAGGAATACCTCCACCATTGAGGTTGCACAGAAGCACAGAAAGTAGCAAGACGGGGCTTTGCTTTCTTTTTAGGGCACTTATTTGCCCAATGGCCTTTAGCACCGTAGAGGAAACAAGATTCTTTATCCACACGTTTTCGCCTTTGCTTGATGTATTTTTTCTTACGAGGAGGAGGTCTTTGATATTTCTAATATTGCTTATATTTCGGCCTTTTCCTGGTAAACTTTATGGGTTTATCAGGATAGTGATATCTTGGATCACTAGTGAATAAATTATTTTTCTTCGGCTTATGTGAACACTGGCATTTCTAATTAAGATGACCACGATTGTGGGCACCACATCCCCAATCTGGCATTTGAGCCACCTTCTTGTAGAATGAAGGTGTGTACATATTCTGATGTCTTTTGAAATCTTTATCAATCTGCTTTTCTAGGCAATGCTCTTGCCATGTTTCTTTAATGTGATGATGAAGTTGAGCGATTGATAAATTCTGATAATTAGGATTTTTATCTTTCATATGTTTCTCCATGGCATCCGAAACATGACCTGGAAAGCTTCTCAGGTAATTTTTAAGATATGTCAGGTCACTTGCTTTGCCTGCTCTGATGAGCAGCTTTTGCATGTAGCAGAAATATTCATCCGCAAGTGATAAGTCACAAAGCTTGGCAGACATAAAAAGGGAGGCGAGATGATCTGCATCATCCTCGTCATCGCCACCATGAAACTGTGTTGCCAGGGATTTGAGTAATTGTTGATCTGCATCATCAGAATTAAGAATGTCATCACGCACTCTTTGAGGCAGCCATCTCCACCATTCATTGGCCAATCCTGTAAGTCCAGTGACTAATAGGGTAGCAATCTGTTGGCCAGATATTTCTGGGTTTTGAGCTTTCTTTGACAAAGTCCAGTGAAAAAGTAAATTCAAGGAATCATGTATGGCATCTCTGGACTGACAGTCAATATTCAAGATGGGGTGATCAGGCATCTGAGAGATTATATTATTGAAGGTATGGGTACTGAAATTCAATGGAACAAGAGGACCTTGGGTAGGTTCTCTTTCTGCCATGTGCTCATCAAAAGAAGGTTCTGATTTAACACCAGAAGAACTTCCTAGCACATTTGTACTTAACATGCTTAAGTCAATAGATTCTGAAACAGACAGAGGTAATTCTGCTTGTACAGAATCAGGAACAGGTTCTGGTTCAGGTTTAACAAGAACTAGACTTAAGACTTTTTGGATAGTCTTCTCTGATATGGTAGGAGGAAGACTCTTGATTGCAGTTACCCATCTAGTAAGAGAACGGAATTCTCTTTCGGACTAACCGAAATCAAATTCTGGTCTCTGATCTATCTCATCAGTAGTCATCATCCCAAATGACATGCTTCGTTCTAATTTAGCTTTAGGGTCTTTTCTTTTATATCCTTCAGCGGCTAGAGCTAGAATAGCAGGGCTTGGTTTAACAACTTTAGAACCCAGAGAAGATGCTCTTTTCGAAGACTCTTCCATCTTACTCATACGAGTAAGAATATTTTCAGAAGCTCTGGCTATCATCTTTTTAATGGCTTCTGATTCAGCAAGTAAATGCTTAACAAGCTCTAACTTTTCACTCACTTCAGCTATTTTCTCTTGTTCTTCCTGCATAGTTGCCTTAAGGATTAGAATGTCTTGGGCCATATCATCCAAGTTTTTGGCTGTTAAACCATGCTGCAGGTTTCCCCAATTGCTTAATCTGACTTCATTAGAGTGTGTATCTCCAACCTCTACTGTTTTCTGTGGTAGATACTCTCTCTTAGATAAACCATCAGGAGTATATTGTATGAAAGGGATATTAAGTAGATTTCGACCCGAAAAATATGACTTTCTGCCATCCCTTTCTATTTCATGGGCATCATTTTCTCTAGGAAGAGAAAACATACCTAAGTGGGGAGATTTTCTGTGACGCCGGAGTTCTTCTATTGATCTTCGACAAGCTGGACAATCTGTGTGCTGACCTTTGTGTTCTATGTCATATAGACCAGTAAATGACTCTGAAGAGTTGGGTTCTGGAACAGGAGGAGGAAAGTTTTATGTCGACTGCATAAGAAGAGGTAGATGCAGAACGAGATAAAGAAGGATTTACATCCGCAAGGGAGAATCTTGGAAATGGCATAACATTAGGTAACCGGAAGGAACTGTTTTGCCTGTCAAAGGTTATGATAAGTTGAACCCCACATCCTATTTATTGTGTTTATTTCTATTAAGCAAGAGACTGTGATTCAAAGAACAATTCATAATGGGCAACAATGACACCCACTGGAAAATTTATAACCATGAAATTGAAATTCATCAATATCTAAAATATGTTCTCCATGAGATTTACAATCTAATTAAGAAAATAAACTCTAGACAATTGGATAAGGTGCAATTTTTCTAAAGCATTTGTTGTTTGGAATCTAGAGATGAAGAGGTAAATGACATTTTAAAACTTCATGATAAGAAATTTATCAAATGATAAAATCAACAACCAGAGTTACTAACAAAGGGAAATGTGGTGTTCCCACTACAATGTGAAAAAGAAAATTTGAACACATAAAAGGTAATTTGTGAAACAAGTGATTAAGTAATTTGTGATACAAGTGATTTGGCTTTATTTTGCTTTATGCTAATGTTGATGATGCACATGTATCTCTCTAATGTATATGAATTCCACATAAATATGACCCTCATGATACCTTTAAAGGTAAAAATTATATTGAAGATGGTGTTTTTGGTAATATTTCTATAGGTAAACATCAAAATCAACATGATTAAATTAATTCTTTGGGAGGAATGAAAAGTTAATTGGATCCAAACTTGTGAATAAAATGTGCTACGATAGAAAGGGCTTACAAAAGAATGAGCAAGGAATCTAGAATTACATATAGATAGGTATAAGTCTAAGAAATCAAGGCCTCTATTATGAAGGAAATACAAGCAACGATGACATCAAATTTGCAAAAGATAAACACCAATAGAGGGTGAAATATCAATATATAGTATGAAAAAAAATAATCCAAGAATAGAAGCTATAGAAACAAAGCAAGTGTAGAATCATAACAAGGTTGAAGTCATTGTGGTAGAATAGGTCATGTACCAGAAGAATATAAAAACTTTCATTCTTTCATTATTTGTGGTTCTATCATTCATGATCATCACAAAATTTTGAGCATTTAAATATTCAATAGCCTCATATATAGGCATATTTCGGTTGAATAGATGCACATGAATGACATAATGTTACTTCAAAGTATAAAGGCTCTATAAATCCAAATATTCCAGTGTACAACAATATCTCTCTCATAAAAAGGTCCATTAGTTAGTTGGTCCTCAAAAGTCTAGTTGTTATTAACCAAGTGGAAAGAGACACATGTCAAATTCTTCTTATTGGGAAAGGGCTACATTAGTCTTTTTCACTTGAGTCATTTCTTTGAGTAAGAGTAATTTTCTTAGTTTGTTATGATCCAAAATCCACTTGTAAAGGTTACTAGTAAGCCAAAACCCTAGATATATTGTAATCATTATGGGTAATTCAAAACACTAGATATGATGTAATAGTTGTAGGTAATCCATATAATACCTACGATATTTTTTAGGGTCATCCAAATAAATTCCTAATTGATGGAAAATAATATCGTGTATGATTGACTAAATATCGAGACTTACGAAAGAATGGAGCATCTTATCAATGATACAAAAAGGGGACAACAAGTGAACATACACATGAAGATCAACACTAAAGATCACGCAGAGTACAAAACATTGAAGATGAAGACAACTTGGACATCCAATATGAATCACAAGTATTCATTAAGACAGAGTATGAAGGATAATTCATACTTGTGATAGTTAGCGGTGGCATTAAAATATATGAAGACAATTATAATGCACGCAATATATGTATGATTCAAAGAGAGGGACAAAGATAGAGGTTAGTGATAAGGATCTGATGGAGATCACTTAAGTGATCAAAAGAGATTTTGTTGGAGGTATTTAAGGAGATGGTTGCCTAATAAATCATATCGAGTAATTGTTTGATATGGCCATCTATCCCTCTATAAAGGAGCTCATTGTACATTGTTTTAATATGACATAATTATATTTAAAACAATGTGAGTTTTTCGAGATACCTTGCTATTATGGTTCAATGTTGTCTTAAATTTTTTATGGTTGTGCTACTCTAATTCAAAAAATTATATGCACACTGTTGTGTAAATTTTTTTATGGTTGTGCTACTCTAATTCAAAACATTACATACCCACGTGAGGTGTCTCTTTTTCATTTTCCTAATTCAAAACATTACATACCCACGTGAGGTGTCTCTTTTTCATTTTCCTAAGTTGGATAGAGAAATTATGAATGATTGAATATTTATAGTGATTAGAATCTATGCAAATGTTAAAGTTCCAAGAGTTGATGGAATACCTTGTGATATTGGGTGATGGGGAACCATAACTTTATTAAGTGTTGATTACAAAGACATGGCTAACGTTGTGGTCGTGGGGTTGAGTGAAGTTTCCATTAATATTGTGCATAAGGGAGAAACAGGTTTTGTTTTACAATAGTTTATTGTGGACATGGTGATTTCTACTTGGGAGGCCATGGTGTGGGCTAGGGAATTTCTATAACAAAATATATTTCACTTTCTTTTTGAAATAAATCCTATGATCAAATTTATTGGATATTCTTTACAAATATCCTATCATGTTTGGGATTTGGTTCCAAAGTGCATGGCGATGGTTGTCACCCTATTATCTTGTTCCTTACCTTTTCTTCTAGTTAATAATACAGCTTCTCCATGTAGTCCTCTCTATCAATCAAGTACGTAGGAGCGAGTGTAGAGTGTATTTCCATCATTTAACCCTAATAATAATAATCAGAATGTTAGGATTAAGTCCATTCGTTGGATTAGTATAAAGGTCTATACTGCTAAGGAAAATTAACTTTATGAAAACCCTAAGGATTAACAATATGCATCTGAAGAATTAGATCCACATATCTCAAATAAATATTTTCAGGGAAGAAACTTTCTGTTTCAGATTGATAACTAGAGAACCTAAATATGTACTCTCTTATAGAAAATATTTAGCAAATCTGACTCTATTACAGGGAACCAAACCCTTACTGCGAAGGATGGTATGACCTACTAGCAACCCAGGTGAGAATACAAAATAATCCCTTTTCACATATAAAACACTTCATTACATGTATACATCCGTTAGTACTAAAGCAACTTAATAATAATAATAATAATTAGTCTAGCATATATCTTACTCTATATATGCACATACATTGGCCCTACAACAACTTGAATAATTAGTCCAGGCCATTACATTTCATTCAGTCGTTGCATCACAAGTTTCGTTCAGCAGCTGCTTCAAGTGGGAAGGAACAAGGGGATTTGTGGAGCAGCTATGTATTTGGCATATGCAAGGAATCTCTCATACAGAGAGCACTTGGCCAATGTTGGAATCTGTGAGCTTACTTCATGATTTGCAAATTCTTCTTGCATGTTTTTTTAATTAACTTTCACAACATCATGTTTTTTTTCTTTTATTGGGTTGTCCAATCCACAATAGAATTCACATTTGTTTTGTGTCTCCCCACATCTTTGAAAGGTCTTGTCTTCTGGCTGGCTGGGACGTTTCATTCCAGGAAAGCTCTAATGGTCTGCATGCTTGCATGGAAAAGAACTCACATTAATATTATAAGGCTGTGGACCCAATTCCTATTTTCCATTGCACTTTTCTATAACGGTCATACACCTTGTGAATGGAGAAAGGTTTGTTTCCTTCGAGATTGAATCCCTGTTGCAACTGGGCTCCTGCTTGCTAATACTGACAAACATTAGATTCAGAATGGGTAGTGGTTGTTCTCACATTGGCCTAGATGGAAATATCGCCAGATCACAACAGACCATAGATAACTTCTTATGAGGAAGTCCAAGCTCATCCATTAAGTTAGAGACCCAAACTGCTTTCGCAGCTGCATTCATTGCAACTTTCTTTATACCGGACATCAATGGTGCATATATCAATAACCAAATACTTCTTGAATAAAAAAACAATCCTTGGTGAAGCTGTTTTGTTTGGGGCAAAGATCTAACTGCAGAGTTCTGTCATTATTCTCCCGTGTTTGTCTCCAAGGATTTTAAAGAGTGCATGGAACAAAGATATGCCCGATTTAGAGTCTTAGATTCATGTTTTACCATATGTCATGATTTATGATAATAGGTATCCAGTTATTTTTTATTGACAGTAATTATTTTTACAATGAAACATGGCCAAAACGTGCCAAAATAAACTTGTTTGAAACATTCATCTTCTAAATGTGTTTTCATTTAAAACGGTGACATTGATTCAATAGTGATGAAGAGTAATAGCTTACCTGACTACTCTAAGTTGTTTTCTATTAATTGCAATTTCATGACATTAAGATGTAGTCAATTTTCATTTTTAAATGCTAAACTCAGTATCTAGGTTGTTTTCTATTAAATGCAATTTGTTTCATATGGAAAAAAAAAATTGTATTATTTTAAATTTTCCTTTTTTTTTGACAATTTGTTCACTAATGTTTACTAAATCTTTTTTTAACAATTTTTTCACTCTTTTCACATTTCAGAATAAAGATTGTAGAACGTTTCAGCATAAAGATTGTGCAACTAAGATCAATTAAATATAAGGTACACAATTCAAACATCAGCTAGCATAAACTTGAATCACCATTTCTAAACTCATATGCAACTACATATGCTATATTCAAAAGGACCACTAGATATAGTATTAGAGAGGAATTGTCTATTTTGATTGAAAATTTTTTCTTGCTTGGTTGGAGACTGTTTGTTTGACAGTTTACAAGTTTTATTTAATTCTAGATACACATCAATAAAAATAAGAAAAGGAACAATAGAATATTTTAGAAGTTGTCTGTAGAAAGAAGATCCTAAAGCAATAACATCCTATAAACATGAACTGGATAAAGAATCCCTTATAGAAATGCACAATATACATGACCCAGAAGTATACTTGTGAAAAATGTCAATTTCAGCTTCAAGCAGTTTGCTTATTGAAACTAGAGGCCTTTGGGGGGACATATTTTGTATACATTGGGTATCGAATTAGTTGAAGGTGCCAATTAGGGTTTGGTCAAAGACACAAGCACAATGTTATTTGCACTTTAACTCTATTATTGGAACAAACACCTTTGACATATTGTTTCATGACGAGAACCCTCTAAATGGCCACTTTGAGCCATTACTTCATAAGGAAAACAACAACATGCATTCATGTTGTGATAAACAAGTAAAATTTTCTCTTGAACTTGTTTCTGTAGAACATAGAATCAATGAGAGTTCAATTCCCATTCGAGAAACATTAGAAAATCGTTTTAGGACTCATCGCAAATAGCTATCTTTGCATTGCTTGCAGAAAATTGCAAGAAGCAGTTGCAAATTGCAACAGCTAAAAGCTAAATCTACTGAATCAACAATCAATCAACAAACTGATTTTCTAACTAGCGAAAGAAAAAATTACACACATCAAGAAATCGGTAAAAAAATACCATACAAAGTAAAGAAAACCATATCGTTTCTTTCAATAAAAAAAATTGCAAGAAGAAATTGTAGACCTTATCAAATCAAACCTCATGCTACAATAAAAGAACAATATAGAAAACTAGACAAAAAGAACATGGTTACCACAAAAGGGAAAGATAGACAACTAGAAAAAAAGAACATAATTACAACTAACAATGAAAAGTTTAATAATCATGAACTAGAAATGGAAAATAGACAAGAAGCCTTACATGCAAATAAATTATCCATTTCACTCCGTTGCATAAAGAAAATTGCAAGACAACATCCCAAATTGCATCAAATACAACTAGGCTCTAATACAACAATAGTAAAATAGAAAAATTGCAACGAAAAAGAAAGAATATGGACACATTTAAGTATGTCAACATGGGATGCAATTATCAAAGAAGGGAAAAAGCAACTATGACGATCTTTGAACAACAACACCATGAGCAAATTAATGAAACACCAATCTATGATTGCTCAGTTTGTCAACCAACTTTCTTTAAAAGGGACATTTCCTATCGGAAACAAGTAGCAAAAAAAAGAACTCCAACAAATATAACGACAAGAAGCAAACAAATAGAATACAATGACTTTGTGTCTCAATGCATTTGTAAAGCTTGCAAGAAGTCATATAAGAATGGCATCACTCCTACATTTGCAGTGCCTGATGAAATTCGTAGAAACAAAGGTATGAAAACTTTGTTAAATTTGTCTGAACTAGAAGAGAGACTAGTTGCACTAAGAACACCATTTCTACAGATCAAAGAAATGGGACCCCGCTATAAGAAACCACAATTATGTCTCACAGGAGGGGTGATTAATGTGCCTACTTGCAAAAAAAGAATTCAATCTTCATTTCCTAGGAACATTAGAGAAACAGATACAGTTGCAGTGGCAATTAAGATTCGTTTGAATTTCAAAAATGCTTATGCAATTGGAAGAATTCGAATTCATATTGTCATGAAAGCATTGAAACAATTGTGCCAAACAATGCTATATAAACTAAAGGACATCAAAATAGATGACGAATAGGAAAAAGTATTAATTGAAAACAGAATCATATGATAGTGAAACGGACATCGAGCATGATTGTATCAATATCAATGATCTACCCGAACCAATCACAAAGACATTGATACATGGATTCATTGATGCACACACTATTTCTGATCTTGCAAATAAGCAAATCAATGTTGCACTTGCTAAGGAATACATGCCACTAGCAATATTCCATGACAAGTATTCTGAAGAGATGAGCTTCCCTTCATTGTTTTATGGAATCAAATGCATGGATGACATAATAAAGAACTTCACGTATCAAAAGATTTTCCAATGGAAAGTATTGCATAGTAGCCATGAATTTTCTTTTCATACAACCAACTTGTTTTCCAAAGAAATTCGAATCATCCTAAATCAAGTTTTCAATTGTATATGGATTAGGATAAGGCAAGGTCAACTAAAAGGTAGAAAACTAGTAGCCAAGGACATTAGATCAAAGCCAAATCTAGATTGCATCCTCAAATCAGACATTGGGTACATGAATCTAAAAGAAATTCGTACATCTCGAGATTATCATCATCAAATGCGCAACAAACTATATGCAATGATCATACAATTAGGACCACCAACGTTATTTGTGACCTTTAGCAGCGCACAGCATATTTGGAAACCACTTTTTAATGCTCTTAAACATATGAAAACAAAAAACAAAAAACAAAAGAATGAGACAAAATGAGATAGGACAAGATAAATTTAGCTCGTTGATTAGGGATGACCCTGTCACTTGTACAAGATACTATAGAAATAGAATCAATGCATTACGACAATTAATCTCATGATCACAAGTACTATGGAGAAATTGAAGACTATTTCTATGTAACAGAGTTCCAAAACAGAGGTAGTGAACATGACCATGGTTTGATTTGGATCAAATCAAGACCAATATATGGTACAAACACAAATGGCGATGTAGAAAAATTTGTTCATAAGTATCTTTTAACAAACTCATCAAGTCTTTCAAGTGACATTAGAACAATGCAACAACATCGACACACAAAGAGTTGTAAGAAAAATAGAAACGCCAATTATAGGTACAATTTTCCTATTCCTCCAATGAAAACAACCAAGATACTTGAACCACTTGTCTTTGATAACAATAATAAAAAATCCAATGCAAAACTCATATTTGCTGCAATAAGTGATAATACCTATGACGAAAAATATAGATTTGATGAATTCATAAATGAGTTGCATATGACAAATGATCAGTACATACATGCTATTCAATGTAGCGTTAATCAAGGTACAATTATGCTTGAATTAAAACCATCTGACACTTGGAAAAACAACTTTAATCACCATATTCCAGAAATATGGCTTCCAAATACTGATTCTCAGTTTGTACTAAACTCATATGCTGCAACATCATATTGTAGTTCATACATGACAAAACAAGACAATACACTTACAAAGACATTTAGGAAAATAAGAGAGGAGAATAGGAAAACAAATTCTGATGTCATGGAAACTATTGTTGCTCTCTGGAAATCATTAGTAAAGATGCAACAAATGTCAGCACAACTAGCGGTGCATATTGTTCTATCACTACCATTGAGTAGCAGTTCACGTAGATGCATATTCATTAATACTTCCCTGTAAGAACAACATGCATTTGTCCTTAAAAATAAAAAAGTACTACAATGAGAACCAGATGAGTCGGAAGACATAATGTGCCCATCGATAATTGATCATTATATTTCACGTCCTATTGAAATCGACACTACATATTTAGCAGAATTTCTATCTTTCTACAGGAAAACGGGAAAAAAACGCAAAGGAAACAACAAACCATATGTCATTAGATACGTAAAGTACAATAGACATAATGACATCGAGAACTCTTGTAGAGAGAAATTGTTGTTGTATATTCCATATTGAGGGAATGGAAATACAATAAAAGAGCAATACTTGTCATGGACAAAGGCTTACGTTGCACTTAAACAAACAATAAAACAAAACAAAAAAAAATTCACATTTGATACACCGTCACAATGGGGTGACATTGATGATGCAATTCATGCACTTGAAACAACAGAACAACAATTTTTTATCATAGACAACCTTACACCCGCATCTACTTGTAACACAAATATGACAACAATCGCAAATGAAGAACATGAAAAATATGACTTTGAAAATGATCTTCAACATTTTCAAGATACAAAAAACATGAAAACATCACTGCATAGGCCATATGAAATTGTAAAACAACCACACATATTAGAGAACAAAGAGTTTTATGGTCTTAGACGAGAATTAAATGAATAACAAGCAGCATTGCTAAATGACATAGTCACTAAGAAAAAAAACAATCCAAATGAACCGCTCCACTTGTTTGTGACAAAAGGAGCAGGAACAGGAAATACTTTTGTAGGAAAAGCAATATTCCAATCACTTGTGTGAATGCACAATAATATAATGCAATATGACCCTTCAAATCGAATAGGATTAATAGCTTCCTATACAGTAAATGAAGCATTCAATATCGGAGGTGTCACATTGCACTCTGCCTTCTACATGCCTTTCAATAAGACAAATTGCCTCTCATTGAACAATGAGAAGCTAGGCACATTATCAAAGCACTATGGACAACTACGTGTTGTACTTATTGATGAAGCATCTCTTGTAGGTGCAACCACACTTTATCAAATTGTTAAACGCTTGCGACAAATATTGTACATGCCCACATGTCACTTTGCAAATATTGATGTCATATTCCTTGGAGACTTATACCAGGCTCAACCTCTAAGAGATTCAATTATATTTGGAAGCCCAAAGTTAGACAAAAATGTAATTCCATATGACTTTTGGAAGCAAAAAATCATATGTTATCAATTGAAAACTGCAATGCACCAAAAAGAGACACACTTTGTCACTGTGCTAAATAGAATTACTAAATGAGCAATCAAAAGAAGACATAGATTACATTAACGACAAATGCTTCATGCCACCACCTCTTGACCCGCAATTTCCCTATATATTCTATCGAAACAAAGAAGTACAGAGTCATAACACCAAAATGCTATCAATAACACATGGAGAACAAATTGTGCTTAATGCCAAGGACGAACATGAGACTATGTGTACAAATTTCTATGCTTATGAAAAAACAATAGTTCTACCTTCAACGATATTGATGAAAAAAGATATGTTAGTTGAACTATATGTTGGAAACTACAACACCCAAGATGGACTAGTTAATGGTGCTGAAGGAATATTCAAAAGATACACAAGATGCAATAGTGAATATGATATGGTTTGGATACATTTCCCAGATGCAAATATTGGAAGGAAACGAAGAGCAAAGTTCAACCAAAAATATGACATAAACATCTCTCCAAAATGGACACCAATTTGTATAATCGCAAAACCATTAGCAATACATCAAAACAAATCACATATTACAATTCGTAAACAATTTCTAGTGCAACTTGCTTGTGCAAGAACAATACATCGTACTCAAGGGCTTACACTAGAAAAAATGGCACTTGACCCATCTGGAATATCACAACATGGATTAATTTATACTGCACTATCAAGAGTTAGAAACATTAATGCTTTGTACATTTTACAAAGTCTAACAACAAAGAATTTCAACGTAAACAAAAAATATCAGACGAGATGACAAGACTAGAAACATTTGCATCATGGAAACTAGACCTTGAACAAAGAGCAATATGAAATGTCAATGTTAATGTGTTATCAATTGGAACTTTGAACACATGCAATGCAGTTGTACATATTGATGACATTGCACATGACACACAACTAACGAACAATATGATTATATGCCTTCAAGAGACTCATCTGTCTACTAGACCAAACAAAAATGAATTTGTCAAATTCGACATCATTGTATCATATTTGAATTATGGACTACTCACTTGTATAAGAGACAATATACAAATCAACGCAACTAGAAACTATAACAATAGCAAAGTTGAACTAAGTGTTGTAGATATGTATTTCAAAAAATCAATTTGTCTAATGAACATATATGCAGCACCATTTGAACAAGTGCAAAGGATAACTGAAACAATACAAAAAGAAAAATCCGAATCAATGAATAGCAATTCCATCATCATTATAGCAGGTGATTTCAATGTTGATATGCAATCAAATTCTGCAAGACGTAAACATCTAACACAATTCATGGAATCAAAACAATTATATCAAATAACAACCAGATTTTCCCCTACAACAACAATAATAGACCATATTTGGACAAAACCCCCTATTTTACAATGTGAAGTCAATGTTTCTGATGCTTATTGGTCTGACCATAATATCATATATGCATTACTACAATTCTGATTTGACCAAATACAAATTGTACATAGATAGAAACTACAAAAACAAAGATCTACATAGATAGAAACCACAGAAACAAAGGTTAGCATGTTTACATTTATGTCTTATAACTTATTTTGTAATTGTACATATCTATTGTTCACAAATTGGCATATGTACTCAATGCAGTAGTATTCTGATTTCACCAAAAAAAAATTGTACAAAAACAAAGCTATGCTTAGATAGAAACTACGAAAACAAAGGTTAGCATATTTACATTTGTGTCTTATATCCTACTTTGTATTTGTACAATTTTTCTATTCACTAGTCGCTATATGCACTAAATGTAGCAATAATCTTACACCTACTCTCTCTTATTTACCATTGCAAAATGAAAAGAGCACGTCTGCAAGATGAACAAGATGAACAATTAGACCAACAGTTGGAAAAAAAAGAAAAAAGGTATATTTAGAATACTACAACATTCAATGCAATATATAATGCAATTTGAGATTTGTTAGTTTACTTTGAACTTAATATTATTACCTAAATTGCATTACAAATTGATAAATAAGAAAAACCATGATGACTGTAAACCAGTCAGAATACAATAACTGAAAAGCCTAAAGACAAGTAATGTCTTTTCATGGCAATGTTGTTGTAAAATACAAAAGAACAATAGATAAAGAACATGGTACGGACTTATTGCGAGTTGACATGACCGATCGAAAAGGACAGTTAACAATAACATTAAACATACTACACAAGCTCATATCAAAATATGATGATATATGTGTTGAAGGAAATGGTCTTTGTATCTCCGAATTCAAGATTTCTTCAAAAACTAAATATCATCATGGTGACTACAACTGCATACTGCAAATTAGCGATCCAAGAACAATAGATCAAATAGACCCTATTTGCAAAGATTACAACTTCGTGCCCACTGCCACCATAAGGCGGTTGCTTGCAAGCAAAAATCCTTATGCAATTGCCACAATTGGTGCTATTGTCAAATCTATAAAACAGACCGGCACACAATATGCATTAGACATAAAGGATGGGAATGACGAAGACTACCAAGCAATGGTGAGTAGTAATCAAAACAATTTGAATATACAGATTAAAAATTTACTTATTAACTAACGCTTTACTTAATTGCAGCTTTATATTTTTCCATCATTTTCGTCATGGTATTCTGAAATACAAAACCAATTGTCAAACAAAAGAACACCAATGCTCCTGTTTAGGAATATTGTCAAAGGAAGAGATAATTTGGAAAAAGGTTACAAATAAGAAAATCAACTTTTATTACATACTTGAACACAAAACGAGCAATTGCAGACCTAGGACAATTGATTTCTATGACAACAAGGGTAAACAATATCTAGTTATAATTGATTTGCTTTAAAATATTGAATTTATTTTATTGAATATCATATTAATTTTTCCATTGCATTCAGATCGAAGGGATGTTGACAATCCAAAATGTCAACTCAGATCCATTTGTGCCAATTTGCAACACTTGTGATATGCCAACAAAAACATTTGTAGTAATAGGCAATGAAAAACTTCATTGTTCAAATTGCGAGCAGTAAACATCTTATAGATACTTGTCCAGATTGCAAAGCACAATACAAACAAGTACAAATCTTCATAAACAGTGCACGTTACAAGGAGATTTGTTAACGAAACTTTGTCCGTCACTAGTGGATGCCACATATGAAAAATACCTGGAAGACACATGTGATATTATTTACAACTTACGAGATTTTCACATACATGGCACTTTTACACTAGACCATGCAAATGTCATCCTTGACAATATATCAATGATTATCTTTATGTTCTTTCCTTTTGTCAATTCAATTTTGTATCAAGTTAAGTAGATAGTGCATGCTTATGGGCACATACAAGAGCTTTCAATGAGGAAGAATCAAAGGGTTTATAAAGCATAAATGATTAGGGCATCCTACATAGCTTCTAATTGGCAGAATATTTCAATTCTTGACTTGACACGTTGCTGGTTGGCAAGTTACAAGCAGGTTGTAACATGCATGGCTGCTTAAAAGGCTCATACGTTGCTGCATGCATTGCTTAAAAGGCACACTGTAACCAAAAAAACAAACCAAGGAAAGTTTGTTCTGTACCTTTTCTATTATAAGTTTGTTTCTACCAAATTCAACTATTTATCAATGCAGAATTTAAAAATTGACACAAATGGGACATGCCAATTTGTTATTTTATTTTAGTTTGATGTAATTTCCACATGTAGAGCTTGTGCCTTTGACTACATATCTACGTAAACCTGCAAAACATACACTTGTAAATTGAAAGAGCTAATCTGCCTTTAACTATATAAATTAATAACTTAATATCCATGAAATATTACGAATATTGAAAGTAATCCATAACATAGTTAGATTTCATTGAAACTGTAACTTACGAGTAATTGCATAAAATTTGGTGAAAGAAAAACAATTGTCAATTGCACTTGATCACAATAAATGGATTATTGAATAGTTACATTGAGAGAATCTACGTTCAGGGAAAATCGTGCCTTTGAACCTATAAACTTATGCTAAATCTGAAGAGGTTCTCAATACTTATTTTTTTAAATAATCATAACCATATCCCTGATTTATATATATTTAACAGTGATTAAATTTTCAAAGTATTGAAATAACGACAAGAGCTGCGTGGAGGATTTCTTAGTAAACGTTGACATGTCTTTCTATGTCCCAATGAGAAGCTTTTTGAAAATATGGTATACCCAAACTTATTGCCTTACCCCGACACTGTTGCTAAATATGTTATAAGCGGATCCACTTTATGTTATTTATGTTATTTGATGCAGAATGAGCCGACTTTGGGAAAAAATCTATCGGTGCCAAGTTCTTGGGGCCTCTTTCTATGAATCCTTTGCGGGCTATTATTCTTACTAATGAATTTCACCGAAGGTGTCTTCACCCGTTCCAAGACATTTTCATTTTCAGATTCGATGAGCCTTCTAAAAATGGGGTTTATAAGTCTGTAGCCCTTAACACCATAAATATATCCCACAAAGATGCACTCTTGGCTTTGAGGTTCCAATTCCTTCCGTTTGTTTGCAGGAAAGTGAGCCCATGCTCCATATCCAAACACTCTAAAGTGCTTCACTACTGGCTTCCAACCGCTCCAAGCTTTGAACGGAGTAACTCCCGTGTTGCATTTAGTAAATAGAATCCACTAACTGAAAACAAATTGTCCACTGCATGAGCCACTTATACTACATGAAGATGTTGTTTATAGCACAAAGAATCAATTAAAAACACACATAATCCATTCACAACCACTGCACATAGCTGTTGTCGTTTACTGTAATATTATCCTCCCCCGTAAGAGACCCAATCAATCCTTTCTTAGAAGCCTCAATAGGTTCCACTACATTAGCCAAGTCAATAATTTCCACTACATTTAAATAGCCTATTCAATTATCCAAGCAACCACATGGTTTTATAGCTAGTCATTGCTGAATAGCTTCATAACTTAGGGCAGGGACTTGTTGCTTAGCAACCTCCCTTGTTGATTACTTTATTAGCTTCAATTATCAATTCTGTTCTATCTCTAATTGCTAAATCATGGAACTCTTGATGTGATTTTCATTTAAAATCTCAATTACAATTCTGCTTCTTTAACACTCATTTTGGCTAAAGTTTTAGCGAATTGATATGTGGGCTCTACTATAGAAGAAAATTGCAAACCAATAGTTAAATAGCTAGAGAAAGTTCCTTTTTTTGCTTTTGTAGTTGTTCTACTTCATTTCCCAGGATACGATTCTTTATTTATGTCTCAGATTTTCAACATTTACTTTATCTAGTTATGATTGTACTATCAACAGTTCAACCCAAGGTTACTTGGAAGCCGGAAATGGGAAGCCAAATTTTCAGAAGTTTTCGTTTTGGAAGCATTTTTTTATATAATATATATATTTAATATATTTTTATGTATATATGCCAACAAATTCTTGTAGAATGTTGAATTAGTCATGGAAAGCATAAAAACATAAAATAAACCAGAACATGATAAATCATAATACCATATAACATCATTAATCAACCATGAAAGATTCAATCAATTATCTTATACTAGTGAATTGGTCAAACATAGGTCCATTATCCATAACATCAAGTTATCAACCTTACAAATTCATAGTTCAACTTCAAACTTCAAACTTGAATTGCCATGTAATGTTCACAAAATATACCATAATAAATATAAAAGAGTCAATGACTCAAGTTCCACTAGCATTTTCAAAATTCATATTGCACGGTTTCATTGCTTATGAGTTTCAAATTGTCAATTTATTTGAGGCTAGATTTTATTTAATTTTCTTATTTACGTATCCTTGCTTTGATTATATCATTATCATTATCTATAATGAGTTTTCACTGGCATCATTAAAATTCATGTCCTGAGGGTTCAGTTTTGTGTCTCAGGTCTGAAAATGTCTTCATTTTTTATGAGGCTATCTTAATATTATTCTATGATTTTCATATCCTATGGCTTTATTAAAGGATTGTTACCTAAGCTAAGTTTCCCTAGCATTTTCAAAATTCACATTTGAGGGTCTTATAGTGGTTAAGAGCACATGTTTCTTTCTTGTTGGTTATGGGTGTAATCCTAAAGGGTAGGGTGTGTACAATAACGTTAGCAATTAAATTGTTGTGTGATGGGGGCCCTTATTCCACAAACAAGGGGGTCTTGTACATTAATTTGATGTCTGGATAGGATGTGATCTTCAATCAAATTATTATTATTATTATTTCATGAGCTGAGTTTCTACTAGTATGTTTAAAATTAATACCCTTGGGTTCAATTAAATGCTTATCCAATGTATTCACAAGTCCCATTGACCTACTATTATGTTCATTAGTTGGACATTAATAAAATTATCTTATCTCTTTCCTAGGTATAATTCCATGTTGTTCCAACAACATTTTATCAAAAGATTAACATTATAGTGCCTGAGCCAAAAATAATTATGAAAACTGGGTCACGATACAAGCTCTTCATAATTCAGCATTTCATTAAGAGATGTTAATGCTTGAGTCTATGTTTGGGGCCACTTCTCACTTATTGTTTTATCTTATGCTAGCTTCAATTTATTTTCATATTTATGTATCCAGCCTCCAAGGCTTGATTCTAGCACTATTATTATCTGGTCCTAGTTTCTATAACTATTCTCAGAATATATGATTTATGATTCAATCAAAACAAAAAATTTCTTCAATAGGTGTAATTCCATGCCCTTCTTAACAACATTCCAGTGCCTGAATGGAAGAAAAAAAATGGTCAAAATATAATATTTTCATGGTCCACTCTTCTTTTAAGATGATATTCCACAGGCTATGGATCACTTCACGCCACCAATTCAAATAAAGAAAATTTGATCACAACCCATAGTTCAAATAATTCAGCTCTCCTATTAGTTCCATGCATAACACCATATTTGAGAGTGAAAGAATGATGATTATTTATAAAAAATATAGCCCCAGTGCCACATATACCTAGAGTTCCTTGATTTGCACCATCTAAGAAACCTCAGGCCTTATCCCCCAAAGCCCTCATTCCCTCCAAAAACCAAATCATGTCCCTTTCCTCTCTTTTGTGGGCCATCGACATCATTTAATAGGGGAAGCACTATGGGAAGCGACATGAAGCATTGTAGGAAGCGATAGGAAGCATTGTAGGAAGCGAAGTTGGAAGCATCAGGAGTGAAACCGAAAGCATGGGAGGAAGCAATGGAAGCATCGATGAAGCGCGAAGGAAGAGTGCTCTTCCAGACAGAGCAGGAAGCAAAAATTTAAAGGAGGAATTGCGCTTTCAAAATTTCTCTGGATCAGGAGCTATATAGGAAGCGTGCTTCTGGTTGGATTTCACACTGCTTCCTTTCGAAGCGAGCTTCCATAGCAGGGGTAAGGGGGGCCACTTCCCTGCAACCTTGGTTAAACCATTTGAGAATGTTCACTTACTGGTATATTTAGATTCTTTTTCAACTTCTTTTTCAAATAAAATATCTCATCTCTTATCACTAAGCTCTTTATCTGCTTGGCCTTGGTTGCATATTTTTCATTTTTATACAAACACTCCAAATGGGTGACACTACCCTACAATTTATTTGTAATTGTTGTGTATTTCATGACATCTATGAAAACAGCTTCAATAGTTTGTCTGTGCTATTCCATTATGTCTTGAGATCAGAATGCATCCTCGTTAACCATGACATTTGTTGTTTTGTAGTTTGAAGGATCCTTCTTTCCTCTTGGTGCAATTGGCTCTAGAATGGCCCATTTAAGAGTTCCTTGACGAAAATCAAGGGCAAAAAGCATCCTTGCTTGATGACCCATATCAATATCCTTTTTGGGGGACAAATTTTTCCTAAGGCCAACAATATCTTCTTTAATTTGATGATATAATCCAAATAAACCAGCTTTGACTGGTGAGGTCTGAATGATCGATAAAGCTCCCTGCTGAGAGGATGTTCCTTTCCCTTTAGGCCAAATGGCAGATGAAAAATTCTCCAGGACTACAGGAGCAAGGGTAGTCAGTGTAGGCCTCTGATGGATGACTAAGTCTAATCTCTTTTATGAGCTAGATCTTTTAGATTTGGACATTGAACTTTCAAATTCCCCTTCTCCTGATCTTCATATTTGTCTCTTTCCCAAAGTGTCAGTTTTAAAAGGTCTTGGGATCACCTAAGACATGGCTTGTTGATCTAGATACAATACCTTTTTAACCTTCTCCTAGCTGTCCAAGTTGGAAATTTTGTCCAACTTATGATGAGGTTCATGATCATAAGCTTCTAGTCTAACAACCCTCTTTTTGTTTGATAATATACCTTTAGGATCATACTTCCAGACAAAGTTGGTTGGAATATTTAGGCTTGATAACATTACCTCTACTATAGCTTGAGTTTCCCTATCTCTAATATTGAATGGACTCACCTCTTGAGGAACCTTGAACTGGCGAGTGTCATTATTTAACACAAAATGAATATCATTAGCATTGAACATTTTCCTGCTGAATTCCCAAGCAAACAACCTGGGCAATAAAAACAAAG
This sequence comes from Pseudotsuga menziesii, assembly GCA_001517045.1. Lineage (NCBI taxonomy): Eukaryota > Viridiplantae > Streptophyta > Pinopsida > Pinales > Pinaceae > Pseudotsuga > Pseudotsuga menziesii. The sequence continues at coordinate 56,520 of LPNX010834135.1, forward strand.
GAAGGTGATAAGGGGATAACTTTGAGCCATATATTTTAATTTTGATGTGATTCTCATAGCAGAACTAAACTCCTAGAGGATCGGGAACAAACTTTTACATTCAGGAAAAATTCTTCGAGGAACCTGATCAAATATCAAGGCATAGACCTTAGGCATGACTACATTTATGAATTCTAAAAACTCATCCTTATCAAACTTGACCAATGACATCTCCAAGTCACATTTGTCAAGGAACTCTTTGTTGTGATAGAAAAGCATAATTATAATATAGGATTGATATCTAAACAAATTAAGGGATGCAAAATTCTCGAGTTAATCATGAATCATTTCTATGAGAAAAACAACAATATCCAACTTAATGGGACACTCTTGACTTATCAGGTTGGACATCAAAAGGAATCATAAAACATTATCATCCATAATTAGGTCATGATTGTATCGCGGTATTTGACATACCATGGAAATTGTTGATTTATCGGGTTCATAGAAGATCTTGAGCTAGTAAGGTGGTAGAATGACAAGGGCTTTAGCGTCTGAAGGTACAAGGCTATTTACAAAAGCAATTCAACTTTCACAGGACAACTCCCTCATTTTCTCACCAAGGACGTCTTAATTAATTATTAATCTTTTAGGATTGTCATTAATTTCAAACAATTCTTGAAGTAATTATTTATTTATCAGGAGGCTTATGTTCTTTAACCTAGAGACAATTGTTCTCTATTATGGGATGTGTGTTCTTGTTACCAGGAATATATCACCTTCTGCAGACATAAGTTGTTCCGCTGGTCTGAATGGTTCAGATTGAGAACAAATGAGTGAATAAATTGGTTGAAGACCTTCCTTGAACGTTATAGATGCATGGAATGTAACTCTGATGAAGGAAATGTATACTTGTAAAACATCTCAAACATACAAAGACATCAAAGCTACCATGAAATCATCTACACATCCATATTAGTGACTAAGGAATCCAATAACATATATGTGAGATCAACACAACAAACATGTGGGAAGGAAATCAACTTTGCATTAGAAAATAAATAAAAGAGCTTACAACCATGTGCCTTAGTGTGAATACACTCCTTCACAAAAATAGCACCTTGTCCTCAATAGATCCAACTTGCTCCACAATTTCTCTCTGATGGATTAAGTGAGGGTATCAATTCAACAACATAACTTTAATATTCTTCTCTCTCCCTTAACCATGGAGTATGAACTTGTATTTATAGATCAAATGGATAGGATGGTTGAGAGAGTGGTGGGTGAGGTGGCCACAAGATCCTACAAAGAGGGATCTCGACCTTAACCAACACAAGTGAGTAGAGATGAGGTTAGATAGGAGGCTCTTGTTCTAGAAGCCTCGAGAAACTTATTTTTTTCACTTCTTACCAAATGTGCTGCTTATACCCCTTTATGACAGAGCAGTGATTGGTAGGAACTACGCCAACAACATAGGCTGAAGGGAGTCGCACCGCCTGGTTCTCACACAACTAGGGAAATGCTGAATAGGTTGCCACTTATCTGCTTGAGGGTAAGAGTGGTGCTGCAATTTTGAATCTTAGAATCAACACCTAGAGCAAGATTTACTTCAAGTTTGGGATTTGAGGGAAAATGTCTTGTATCATGGATCCTATCACATTCTGGTGATAGATTTTGAGTGTAACATAATGCCCCCCAAAGCATGAGGCTAGAGGGATATGATAGGAAAGAGATTTGATAGAGCAAGTTATGATCCGTAGGACCTCAACTTTAGTGCATTAAAATTTTGTTGTAAAAGAATGCGTGCAATAGGTTACTTAAAGGAACAACATTACCAGAAATTAAATGCTCAGAACAGGAATGAAAAAAAAGACTGATAAACAGATGCCAAGCAGAAAACACAGAAATAGAGTCCCAAACAGAAGATGATAACGGATTTCACCCCCTCCACTGGGCTACCTCTTTGGGTCCCTCTCCAATGGGTACCAATTCAATTAATGGCTTTAAATGGTACAAAATGGTTCTGGACTAATCATAGAAACTGGAAATTACAGTAAAGTCTTCAATACCTCCTCTATGAAAGTTACAAAAATAGACTTCAACAACAAAAGAAGCCAAGTATAACTGAATATAGTCTACTTTGACAGCATGTAGGTAGTTTTTCAGCAACTCTCCAACCCTGCGTTCTCTACCAACTGAGTCCCAACTGAGCCCCCCCTGCGTTCGGACTCTTTTTCTCCTTTATACTTTTTTTTTGCCGTTACACATAATCCGAAGTGTCCAAGAGAGTGCGACTGTTCACATCCCCTTCCATATGCCTACAGCTGTTCATATCCTTCTCATCTTTACAATCTTACGGCATCAAGATTCTGCAAAACTGTTTTGAAAATGTCCCCAGCGCGAACCATTGCAATGTTTGAGTCAGAAGGTTTTGTTATCTGCTTCTCCGCCGTTGCGGAAGGGGATAAGCAACTGGCTTTGACGGTCTCAATCGACGGTCTACTAGCTTCCAAGTTGGAGGCTTCAGTACTTTGGTTTCCACCATTGCAGAATTTCAGTTGATAAAGTCTTCCGATTCGTTAAAGCTTCCACCGTTGCGGCTGCCGGAAGGATTTCAACTTTCGATCCATTAAAGCTTCCGCCGTTGTGGCTTCCGGAAGGATTTCGACTTCCGATCCATTAAAGCTTCCACCGTTGCGGCTACCAGAAGGATTTCAAATTCTGATCCATTAAAGCTTCTGTCGTTGTGGCTGCCGGAAGGATTTTGAGCCCCACCATTGCAGAAGGGAAAAGCTTCCGATCTGTGTATTTTTACGTTTGATTTTCCACCCGCGGCTTCTTTGAACCATGTACCATATTTAATCTTAAAAGAGGAATAATATGCCAGATCAATCCTCTCCATTGGATATATTTTGGATGACCAAAAGCCTGAATTATTCTGCAAGTAAGTGAGGGTAAAGTTCCCTCACTTTACCAATCTCCATCCACCTTGCTTTGCTAGGATGCATTCCTTTCAGCCCCACTCGAAGGTACTCAACATTCCTTCTTCATGAATTTCTTACATTTCTGTCAAGAACAACATCATCCTGCAACTCTCTCATATATTCAGGTGCCAAGTCATCAACTGAAGGAATCTGTACGTTAATTTCCTCATCCATGATCATAGGAGGCTCATACAGTTTAAGATTCTCAACATTGATAACTGAATAAATTTGCATGTATGGAGGTAAATTCAAGCAAAATGCATTAATACTGATCTTTTCCAAGATCTTGAAAGGACCATATCTGATAGGCTTAAGCTTTTTACCTTCACCTTTCATTCTTTCTTTGGTGATATGTAACCAAACTCGGTCACCAACCTGAAATTGATGATCAATTCGATGCTTGTCATGCCTGGCTTTGTACTTGGCCTGGATCTTCTCTAATTGTTCTTGGACTACTTACTACACTAATTGGATTCTTTGAATGAACCTTAAAGCTTTCTCTGCATCATGATGTCCATCCACTACGTCTTTGTCAAAGGAGAAGTCCATCGGTGTTTTTGGCAGATAATCAAAACAAGTTTCAAAAGGAGATCTTTTTGTGGAAGAATGAATTGAATGATTGTAAGCATGATGTATATACTGCAACTGCTCATCCCAAAGTTTAGGATGTTTACTGCAATATCCTCTGAGCAGTTGAACCACTGTTCTGTTCACTACCTCTATTTGCCCATCGGTTTGTGGATGAAAAGCTATACTTTTCTTCAGTTTAGTGTCCATAAGCTCCCATAAAGTTGACCAAAATTTTCCCAAGAAACAGGAATCTCGATCAGATATAATAGACATGGGTAGCCCAAAATGTACCCAAACATTTTGAAAGAATAAATGAGTTGTTTGTTCAGCAGTGATCTTCTTGTTACATGGCATTAAGATACACATTTTGCTGAACCTATCCACAACAACATATAGGTAATCATGCCCTTTTCTAGACATAGGTAGTCCCCTTACAAATTCCATAGAAATACTTTCCCAAGGACGAGAAGAAACTGGAAGAGGAGTGTACAAACCCAATTTCCTATTGCTAGGCTTACTTGTTGCACACATAACACAACCCCTTCTATATTTAGCTACAGTTTCTTGGATTTGAGGTCAATAACAATGATTCTGCAGTACAGACAATGTTTTGCTTACACCAAAATGTTCTTCAATCAATGAACTATGTGCCTCTCGGATCACATGCACTCTTTCTTCCTCTGGAATACAGAGTTTACCGAGATGATACAAGAGTTGTTCATGCACAAAATAGTTCTCTTCCTGTTTACCATGTATTAGTGATGCATATACTTTCTTAAAATCTTTATCTTCTACATACTATTCAATATAACTTTCATGTGTTAATGAACTGTTCTGAAGAATGATTGAAGCATTCATAGGTGGCCTTGATAACATGTCTGCTACTTTATTATGAATTCCCTTTTTTTACTTGATTACGAGATGAAACTGTTGTAAGAACCCCATCCATCTTAAATTCCTACTTTGTTGTATTTTAGTTTGAGATTGTAAATATTGAAGTGGTTGATGATTAGTATGTATGACTATCTCTTTTCCCATGATATAATGTTTCCACTTCTTCACACTCTGTACTAAAGCATACAATTCTTTGTCATAGGTCGGATAGTTACTTACTGCAGTAGAGAATGTCTCTGAATGGTAACAAACTGGATTCCTTCCTTGCATCAAAACTGCTCCCATGGAAAACCTGCTGGCATCGGTTTCGATCTCAAATGGCTACTGCAAATTTGGTAATGTTAGAACTGGTGCGGTGCTTATCTTTTCCTTCAAAGTGTCGAAGGCTTTCTGATGCTTGCCTCTCCACTGGAAAATTTCTTTAATGCTTGTTAACGCATGTAATGGAGCAGCAATGGAAGAAAACCCAGAAATGAATTTTCTGCAATACTGAACCGCACCTAGAAAACTTTTGATTTTAGTAATGGTGTTAGGCCGTGGCTAGTTTACAATGAGAGAAACCTTGGCTAGGTCCACTCACAGGTGGCCTCCACCAATAATATGGCCTAGATATACTAAAGAAGTTTTAGCAAATTCACACTTAGACATTTTTACATAAAGCTTTTCCTTTCTTAGTACATCTAAAATTTTCTTCACATGTATAGCATGCTCTTCCCAAGTTTTTCTAAACACCAGGATATCATGTAGATATACAATTACAAAATCATCAATGAATGAACGAAAGACATCATCCATGACCCGCATGAAAGTAGCAGGAGCGTTACATAGCCCGCAAAGCATTACAAGCCATTCATACAAACCCTATTTCATTTTAAAAGCTGTTTTCCAAGCAGCATGCTCAACAACACGGATTTGATGATACCCACTACGCAGATCCAATTTTGTAAAGTAAGTTGCATGTTTCAACTGATCAAGCAAATCATCAATACGAGGAAGAGGATACCTGTTTTTAATGGTGATTTTGTTAAGGGCCCTGTAGTCGATACACATCCTCCATGACCCATCCTTTTTTGGAACCAAGACTATAGGAGAGCCACAAGGAGAAGTACTGGGCCGGATGACCCCCTTCTCAATCAACTACTGAACCTGCTTCTTAATTTCCTCGTTCTGCATTACAGACATCCGATACATGGCTATGTTTGGGAGTGACACATCCTGCTGCAAATGTATCTCATGTTGAATCTCTCTCTTCGGCGGTAACCCCTTCGGATCTTGAAACAAATCATCATATTCAGAAATGCTGTCAATCAATTCAGATTTATGCTTAGGGTCACATTCTTCAAAATATTTAGATACTTCATTATTTTTCATCTTAACCATCATTAACACAAAGTTCTTACTAGCATTTACCAACCTCTTCATTTGTCCTGCAGAGACTATTGCTAGATTGGTTTTCATCTTATGTGCTCGTACAATATATTCCATACCTTCTTTAAAAAGATGGTACTTATTTTTCTTTCTATAAAATACTTCTTTCCAATCATACAAATAAGGAATCCCAAGTACAATTCCACAGATGTCAAGTGGTACTACATCCAATTCTACCTCATCCCTAAAATTTTCAATAATTGCAAATTTTAATACACATTTCCTTGTAACTTGCAATCATGTATCATTAGTAACCCAACCTAGAGGATAGGGATTTTCATGAGGAATAGTAACTAAATGCAATTTCTTAACCACTTCTTCTGATATCATATTTACTTGTGAACCACTATCAAACAATGTATCAATCTTTGTGTGATTTGCAATGACACGAACATGAAACAGTGCACTTCTATCTTTATCATTTTGCTTAAAAATAAATGGCAAACTTGTACTTGCACTAGAACTTGATTGTGCATCAATGGGAAGTGAGATACTTTTATCCTTACCTTAGATTCCAACAGCTGTAACCTTTGTTTCATCACCTGAGTTTGATCCCAAGTCTTGAATAATGGCTGCAGTGCCTTTGGCTTTTCCTTTATCTTTGTTTCCTCCGTACTTCTTTGGCCTTAACTCCGGATGAAGTTTCCAACACTTAGAGACATCATGTCCCTTCTGACAATGTGAACATGTAGGCTTTTCACCCTCTTTCTTAACAGTAGCCATCTTCTTTTTCCCCTTATCTTGACCTTTTGATTTGCTGTCAAACTTAAAGGATTTCTTCACAAAAGTATCATTAGCATGCTTACCCATGGCTTCTAAATGGGTAGCTTGAACATATACATCATCCAAATTACTGGGATTAAACATCAACAAAGTATGCTTCAAATAAGAATGCATGCCACCAATGTACTTAAGAAGAGTTTCCTATGTATCTAACAAAACATTCAATGCAATAGCCCTCTTTCTGAATTCATGAGTATAGTCTCGAATGCTTTGTCCTTTAGCTTGTCTAAACATTTTCCAATTCATGGTTAATTGCTGCATGTGACCTAAAGGATAAAATTTCTTCCTTAATACTTCAATGAATTCATTCCAAACTGAGATAATTTTACCATTCTTTTGAAGATCTTGCTGAATCTTGCTCTCCCACCAACTAAGAGCCATTCCACTCATCCTCAAAGTGGCCAATTGAATCCTGGAAGGGTCATCATTAATGCCCTAACCTGGCAATATACTTCAAGCTGCTTGATCCAATTGTCTAATTTTTCAGCATCTACATCTCCATTATAAATAGGTAATTCAAATTTTACATCCAATTTGAAATAAGGCATATTAGGACTTGCATTATTTGAATGAGAAGAAGAAAAAGTCTGTTTAGTATCAGGAGGATCACCATCACCTCCTACTCCTTTACCCTTTTATTTTGGCTTCACTTCTGCATCTCTGGATGAATATCCTTCTTCTTTCTTCTTCCTTTCTACACACTCATTGACTAGAATTTCCATCATGGCTTTCGTGCTCATAAAAGCCTCCAGAAACTCAGTTTCAGAAATGACAGGTTTTTCCCGTTTGGTATGTCCTTCTTCTTCCCCTCGTCGAGAAGACATGGTTCTTGAGAATGTTCTCCTTGATCCAATCTCAGGATCTCCTTCAACTAATTATCCTTCACCAATCTTTAACCTAGACCAGGTAAGCATTCACAAACTTGCACAACAGTCAACCATCTATGATACCATAATATGATCCATAGGACCTCAACTTTAGTGCATTAAAATTTTGTTGTAAAAGAATGCGTGCAACAGGTTACTTAAAGGAACAACATTAACAAAAATTAAATGCTCAGAACAGAAATGAAAAGCAAGACTGATAAACAGATGCCAAGCAGAAAACACAGAAATAGAGTCCCAAATAGAAGTTGATAACGGAGTTCACCCCCTCCACTGGGCTACGTCTCCGGGTCCCTCTCCAATGGGTATCGATCCAATTAATGTCTTTAAATGGTACAAAATGGTTCTGGACTAATCACAGAAACTGGACATTATAGTAAAATATTCAAGACCTCCTCTCTAAAAGTTACAAAACTGGACTTCAACAACAAAAGAATCCAAGTATAACTGAGGATAGTCGACTTCGACAGCATGTAGGTAGTTTTTCAGCAACTCTCCAAGCCTGTGTTATCTACCAACTGAGTCCCAACTGAGTCCCAACTGAGTCCCCCCTGTGTCCGAACTCTTTTTCTCCTTTATATTTTTTTTTTCCATTAAACATAAGCCGAAGCGTCCAAGAGAGTGCGACTGTTCACATCCTCTACCATATGCCAACAACTGTTCATCCCCTTCTCACCGTTACAAGCATATGACATTGCGAACCATTGCAATGTTTGAGTCAGAAGGTTTTTTTATCTGCTTGTATGCCATTACGGAAGGGGATAAGCAGCTGGCTCCAATGGTCTCAATCGGCTATCGGCTGGATTCCAAGTCGGAGGCTTCAGTACTTTGGTTTATGCCATTGCGGACTATCATTTGATAAAGTATTCTGATTCGTTAAAGCTTCCGCCATTGCGGTTTTCAAAAGGATTTTGACTTCCAATCTGTTAAAGCTTCCACTGTTGCGGCTTCTGGAAGGATTTTGACTTTCGAACCATTAAAGCTTCCGCCATTGCGGCTGCCGGAAGGATTTTGACTTCCGATCCATTAAATCTTCCGCCATTGCGGCTGCCGGAAGGATTTTGAGCCCCGCCGTTGCGGAAGGGAAAAGATTTCGATCTGTGTATTTTTACGTCTGATTTTCCACCCGCGGCTTCTTTGAACCATGTACCATATTGGATCTTAAAAGAGGAATAATCCGCCAGATCAAGTTATCACTTCAAGGTAATATCCAGCTTGATCGAAGAGTGTCATCGAACAGGCTTCTGCAATACATCAATACTTTGACTTATGAATAAATGTAACCTCACCATGGCTATATTCCATTTCTCCTACCACTTTCACCGCAACCCTATCCATTTGGACAACTTGACCTGTAGTTGGATTAGGCTGACCATTTATTTTCTTGCAAACTGGAAGTGGCATGACATTTACTGATTCTCCAGAGTCCACCAAACAGTTATGCACATTATAATTGAAAATCTTAAAATTCAGTAGGAATGTTGGAATTCTATATTTAGAGTTTCCTCCTAAACTTGCTTCATCAATCTCTTCATCAGCTTGGTTATCATTCGGGTGTCCCTTCATAGGTGTCTCAAGTTCCTTCAACATCTTTTCCTTTTGTTGGGGTAGATTACACATTTAAAACAAATATATGTTTTCTTTAGTCTTTTTAATATCTTCTACAATTGGTGATGTAATCGGAGAAGCCACAGTATCGAAATGATCAAGTCGACGTTTCGAATCCATATCAGGATCCATCATCAGGACACGTGATCCTGATATGGATTCGAAACGTCGACTTTATCATTTCGATACTGTGGCTTCTCCGATTTCATCACCAATAACCTATCACCACAGAAATTTAGCAACAGAGATGTTCTACAATGTCATATCCCATTTCATGTTCAGTGGAATTCTTCTTGACATTCTCAACTTTGTTTTCTATAGACTTCATAGGCATATTGACTATCTTGGGACTCTGGCTTGAGATGACAAATTTTGGTATATTAACAGTTTGAGTATTATTCTTTATTTTTTTCATGTTCTCCTGAAGTTTCTTTATCTTGGGAAGTATCATGTTATCTTCTTTCAATGAGCTCTAACTCCTTGTCACAACATTTATTTCTGGTATTTCTTCTTCCTCAGTGATATCTTCATCCTCTATGTCAAACATGGAAACACAATCCCATAACACCAAAGTGTATTCTTCTTTGGTTTCTGTCGATTCATGACCTTTCTCTTTTTCATTCATAGTTTCCATTAACTTGGAATCTAATAACTAGTTCATCACTAAAGTCATCAAATTTATCCATTGTGGGAAATGTTTTTTAGAGTGAGGCTACTGATGGAATGTAGAGAAATTTTCCATTCCCACCTCTGTCAAATTCATAGCCAAGAGACTATGTGAGAGAGGTTTGGGTTGACCATTATCATCTCTCTTTTTATAATAATGTTTGTATTAATTATGGTCCTCCTTCTCCTTTTCCATATAAATTACTCTATTTGACAATTTCTGCATCATTTTTACCACACCATCTAATTCCTATGACCACTCGTCCTTAGGCTTAGTTAGCAACAAAGGATTTTTGATCCCATAAGTTTTTTCTTCTGATTGCATAGAATATTGGTCTATGCTCTCCATTTCGGCTTCCACCTTCGTAGCTTCTTCATAATTTTCCACTAAGGTGGGCTTAATGGATCTTTTGACAAACATGGCTAGGTCAGGCCCAAGATCTGAGGTGTAATACTCGATTAGGGAATTCTCAGCCGGTTTCATAGTTTCATAAAAGTTATTAATGTAGGAAGAAAACCTATGAGTGAAGTTATGCAGCCTTTCTTTCTTTTGTTTATTTATGGAAATCAACTCTTTAATTAAAGCAACATGGGTTTTCTAGATTCCATATTTGTAATTGAATTTACCTACAGGAAAAAATACCATGAGGCTGATTTTCCCTTGAGAGTGTGAGGGAAAAATATGCAGACTAGGTCTTCATGCTCTACTGCTTGTAAGCCTCCTAAAAATAGATAAAAACTTTCCAAATGATCATCCACAAGAATTCCTTCATTTGGTTCAAACTTAGGCAATGACTTGTCAAAATTCAGAGGCATGGCATGCAACAGAGGTGTAAGGTTTAGAGGAGATCTAGCCCTCCAAGCAGGTGCTTGAGGAGGCTAATTTGCGTTCACATTTTCCATGAGTATAAGTGGAGATTGAGGAGAAGATTGGATAGGGGTTTGAAAAGGTGAGGAGTGAAGAGAATCTGGTGCCAACTGATTTAGAGGTTACACAATTTCTTGCAACGTTGTTTCGACCAGTTCTTCAAAGTCTTCTACTAATACTGATATTTCCATGTAAGGACGATCCTTCTTACGAAACTCTCTCCTAGGCAAAGTAGGAATAATGGATAATCCTCCAATCTTCTTTGCATATTCCCTTGTAGTCCTCCTTAAATCATCAACCACCTTGTTATTAATGGGATAGAGTTACTCTGTGACTTTTTCTTCGGGACTGGGTCTTTGAGGTAAACTGGTTTCGAAACTATCATGGGTGGAGTATTCTTGAGAAAACGAATTTCCTCCACTATCCATGCACCGACGGCCCTCCTTCTAGCTCCAAAAAATGTTGAGGCCTGGGAAATACCAGGTAAAAATAGTAGGGATTCTCCCCAATAAGCGTTCCCAATTAGCTCGTTATTGTTTGGTATGGGGAATCCGTCTGGTTTGCAGTCCAGCTACCATATGTCAAGTAATGGTTAGAGCTTGTTTTACCGGTTGCGGGCTGATCCACCATTTAAGTGTATTTTATTTTCTTTTCTTTTTTTTTTTAATTTTATATTTATATATGATATACAAGTGCCTAATTAAGTGCAATTGATAGAGATAACGAAGAGTTCACAATGTGATGTGCAGGTTCTTACCTCTTGTCTTACCTCTTTCGCTTCTAAATCATAAACAAAGAACAACTCATGCCAATGCTAACTAGTTCTATAGAACATATCCCTAGAGAGCAATATTGTAATTAATGATCAGTAATGTATTGTAAAACACACATTGAGAATATTACAGATAGTTGTTCATAATTCAGAATACATGAATGTAAGTAGAAAGATAAATAAGGAGATAGCTCGTTCTTAGTTAAAACATTAAATACTCAATATATTGTGTAAGTTTCACAAAATAAACAGGAAATCATTCATAACATGGAAATATTTCGTAAGTTATAATGATCTCACAGTTCGTAGAAAAAATTGAAACAAAAGTAATTCCACATTCAACCGATCTACAATAAGCATTTGAGACTTCACATTGCCTTCTCCAACAGAAAATATGACTTCTTTATTATAAAAGGAAGTAGTTCTTCTTACAATAAATTTTCAGAAAGATAACATGAAAAAGGTCCTTTCTAACATTTATTTTACCCCTTTTTATACAAACAAAAAAAAACTCTTGAGTTTCCCCCTAGCCTTTTGGGATCCCTTGACTATTACTTTACAAAAAATTTTCTTCTAGTGCATGCACTTAGAAAAAAGGATAAATACAAAATATTACATAATTTTTGAATTTATGAATAAGGCAACTAAGTGGTCCGAGTTTGTGTCTTGATAAAAACACCCCACGCCTGTTCCTATTCACTAATGACTTTGTACTGTGTAGGTTCCAATACAAGAACTGCTACCTCATGTTTGGATAGATGGGATTCAATTTCCTTCATCTTTGGAGTAATATGACTGAAAGATTTTTCTAACTTAAGTTGGTGACCTGGTGCTTGTATAATCCAGGTCTCGATGTATTTTTCACTTAAAAATTTGAGTCTTACAAGGTTCTCCTCTCCCTTTTTCACCCTCTCTTGTAAACTCTGCAGATGTTCTACCCTTACTAGGAAAACTTGATCCAGGGTATCCATTAGAATCAGGCACTGATTGTGAATTAGTTGTATACCTTTGTAAAACTCCACGCATTTTTCAATAGTTTTTTCAATAGCGGTGTTTAACCTGACCACTGTTCTATAATCAAAATTTAGTATGGCTATCTCCATTTTAAGACCTCCTACTGATTTCTGAGGCAGGTCAGCTGGAAATTTTGAATGGGTTTCTACCCATGCTAACTGATTTTTTACCAGCTCTACCACATCTGACAATATTCTCTGAAATTGTGTTGAGCTGAGCATTATTTCTTTCAATCTGTCCTCCATTTGTTTCACCTTATAGATTTCCTCTACAAGATGCAACAAAACCTGATTAATCTCCTTTTGTAACATCGAGGATAAAATTTTTAATGGAGTTATGTCCATCGGTTTCTCTTCCACTACTTGCAATTGTTCTTTTAGTAAAATTTTATGGGCTTCCAGCTCCTCTATTCTTTTGTTTGCCGTATCCCCTTTCTGCACTGCTTCCATGATCTACTTCTCTAGGTATTTCTTCTCTCCTTCAATGATGTTCACTCATAATACTAAAGCATCCTTGTTAGACCATAAAGTTTGGCATTCTACCTTGGAATCCTCAATCATACTAAGCATGTATTTATACTTTCTCTTTAGGCTTTGTACTTCGTATCTTTCCCTTTCTAGGGTTTCTTTCATTTGATCAATCTTCTTCTTACATTGTTCCAACTCTGTCATTATTTTATCAACATTGTCTTTAGTAGCTAGGGATGAGGCTACTCCTACCTTTACCATTAGTCTCAGATCTTTATCAGTCCCATTAATAATTTCCTTCTCAGTAACCATAACTCCCTTCTTTCCTTGAGTCTCCACTTTCTTCTCCATTCTCTCGACATTTATATTCTTAGCTTTGTCGTAGAATATGGGATTCAGATCGGCCACCTCTTCTTCTTCTGTTGGAATAAAAGGGATTAATTCAATCCCTAATGCTGGAACTAGATTTCCTCCCGCTATGCTACTGGATGGAATAGAGGATTCCACCAGATCGTCATAAGGCTGATTTTTCTCCTGGTTTGCATAATCTTTTTCCTCTTGCTCCTTTTACCAAAGATCCTCAACTGCTTTTTCTACATCCTCCTTTTAGTTACCAACTACCTCTAGCCTCAATTTCTCATTCTCTTTCTTCTTTTTCTGAGCTTCTTCTTCTTCATTTCTTTTCGTAATTTCTTCTTCTTCTGACCTTTTCTCGGCTTCCTCTGTTGCTTTTGTTTTTTCTTATTCTTCTGCTGCCAACCACTGTTCTACTTCTTGGACTAATCTGAGTGCCTCCTCTTGTAGTTTCTTGGCAAGTTCCTCTACTTGGTTCTTTTGTTGCTCAATAACATTTCCCTTTCCACCCACCTTAGTTATCTTTTGCTTAAATCTCCTTCTCAAAGCTATCATATTTTGAGCATTTCAGAAAATTTCTTCATCTTTATACCGAAATTTTGTGTACTCGAAATGCACCCCTACTGCAATACAATATTCAGCAACCTTATTTTCAGATTCATTTCTATGGAAACTCATCTCGCCAAAGTGAAAATATTCTCTCTTTCACAAATTCTGTTGCACTCTTTACGTTGGAGAACTTGTAACTCCCTATATAAAGTGGGACTAGAGAGTACACAACCTTCTTTTGTTTGAACAACAAGTTACCAACTCCATCAATGTATAGCTATCTTACTAACTCCTTGTCAATAACATAATCTATAGCAGAGTTTGGTAGAAGAGAAGGAGCCCTCGATCCACAAAATATCCTCAAATACAAACCCTCCTCATTCAGGTAATAATGTCCATTACCTTACACAACCTTCAAAGCCTCCTCAGACATGCAATCCCACTTAGCAAGGAAAATCAATCTATACAACGACATGATGATATTTTCGCAAATACTCTTGTAATGGGTGAAATACTTCTGTACCAACAACAACTGATATGCAACATATACATGAGACTTGTCCTTATCCCATTTGCACTTCGGAGCTGGGAATGGCTATGTGCATAAAATACAATCAATCAAAACTGAGCTCATATAGAGCTCTAATTTATTCTGTGAGACTCCTCCCAATGTTGCACTTATGTAGGCAGAAAAACTGTTAGACACTATGCTTTCCCAGTTGAAGATGGTTCCTTGAGCAGCCACAAAGAAGATTACTGGTACCCAACCTATTTTGAAATTTTTTCCATTGGCTCTTTTGAATATCCTATTTAATATCAACGCTATCAATCTATATGGAGTATGAAGGCTTGCAGTTTCATTCTCCCTGGAATGCCTTGTATGAAAATTCTTTCCTGGGATCATCATCCTTTTGACGGTTTCCACAACATCTAGATTAAGGTCTTTCAACAATCCTTCAGTCAAATATTTATGGGGTGTCAGAAAATTGGAGGCCATGGATACATAAGCTAGGATATAAGCAGCATAACCCTACCCTTCAATATTAGCGAAGATCATCTTTGTCACATCAGCCCTCGGGAGGATCCATCCTATTACCTCCAAACATGGAAAGAGATTTAGACGTGTGGCAACCTTCATGATTATTGATCTTTATATATTAGTATATATAGGTAAATCCTCCAATTCACATTTGGGACACTCTGATTGGAGATCATTCAGTATAATTCCCCCAATTTGTATTCAAGATCAACACTCGTGATGGATTTGTTATCCTCATAGATAACCTCGACCTGTGTTATGATCTCTACTTCTGGTTCTTCATCTTCTTTTTGTGTCTTCTTTTTCTATTTCCAAGTCATGTTGCTATGTGGATGATGAGCCTATGTTGATCATGCAACAGTATGTTATATTTAGTCTATTCACACATATAACTGCAATTTTGACAAACTATATACTAAAAACAAGAACCGATGTTAACCATAATATTTACCAAATCATCATAATGCATATTAACTAGCCTTGCTTCCACCCTAAAACGTGTTTTTTGTATATGAGGATATAAACCACAAAGATTTCTAGAGATGGTTCAAACACAAATTACAGGAAATATTCTACTGCGCCAACTCTAGGGTTTTTACTATGGCATTATATACACAGACATCAATCCTACCGACAGGGAAAAACCCTGAAAATTCCCAAACTGTTAACCCCTTGAATGAACAAACAAGGTCTTCACCCTCATAAGAAAATCCCTCCTCGACATCCTATGAAAAACCTACTGTGGTTGACCAACGACTATGTATCTTCCATAATATGGTGGAAGAAATGAGGGAGCAATTCATATGGTGAAACACTCTTTTGCACACTGCCCTCTTTCTTTCAATGAATGTTAGAGGAAAACTCATGGAAGACTGTGGATAAAGAAAACCAGGGCTGGCAGGTGAAACAAAACAGCGGCCACAACTTAAAATGACCAAGACCAAAAGACCCCACATAAAAATGAAATGACTACTACAGTATTCAAATAACCCCCAAGAAACAAGAAAATGACTTAAACCTACCAATACATGCTAAGAAAAATGCTAAGTAGTGGGATTAGAGATAAAGTCCTACCTGAAAACTTTGAAAAATGACCTGGACGAGCACGACCTCTGTCGGCAAATAATTTTCTCAGACACTGATAGCTCTCAGCTCCAACTGGCTTCCAGTAAGGTGAACAATGACCATAAAAAGTTGTTTATGGGATTTTACAGGCTTGAACGTGGGTAAAAATAATAATCTCGAATGGGAAAGAAAAAGCGCCAAACTCATGTTGGAGACAATCTTGCTAGCGGATGCGACAGCTTTAGATGGTTTATGAAGATCACGCCTGAAAAGATCAGGAGATTCACAAGTAAATGCTAATATTGTTGAAATGTTTAAACAATCATCGATCAACTAGGCAACTAACATCACCTTGGTATCGGAACTAACTTTGGGAAGACACCGCATGTGCTTTGGACTCCGCATCCACAACATCGGTGAGAAAAAGCACTAAGGTCTTAGAACACTTCGAAAGAAGCATCCAACATGGAAAATGGAAATATGGAAAAGCTTCCATGGATATTGGAAAAGGATAGGACATGGGAAACCCTATGCGTCGAAAATGATCTGGCCCTAAGGTATAGGAGCCTTCGGCAAAACTTTTCGAATGTGATAAAGCATAGATTATCCGATACGTCGGAAGAAGCCTTCGGAATGCAACCGATATTGAACATCGGATGTCTAGACCAATATGCTTCTGATACATCGAAAAGACTCTTAGGAGTACATCCAATATAAGGAAAACAACTTTATTTTTTTTCTAAACATTGATCATGGAGCAAAACTTGGTGAGATCATATAGAATTTCCAAGCCTTCTAAAAAATGAAAGAATAAGGGGAGCCCTGAAAATCAAAATTTTTTGGGGTGGTAGCTACAGCTGCAACACCTGGCTAAAATGTTGAGTCAGTAAAGGAACATATTGACAACCGGTAGGTGTGATAATGGTCAAAGCATTCAGTACACTTTAACAAGTCTCTGTCACTGATTATAGTCTGCATAGAGTAAAAGAGGTACCTTAGTTCAAACTGGAGAAAGTAAGACTACTAGATAAGTGAACACTTTATTGTTATACCCAAATCCTGTCACCATCATGTGATAAGACCCTTAACTTCCATGTTTTCCCTTAATCCCAAAACTTAGAGTGGAAACTTGCTCTATTTGTCAATTCTACTTGAAAAAACTTAGCACCGCGCTTTCCCTATGGCCAATGAGCGGTACCTTGCTCAGCACTGCCTGTATCCTATTTTTGAGAAGTGGTGCTACCGCCTATGGTATTTGGTATAAAAGCGGTTCTCATCTAAACCACTCTGTCATAAGAGAATAAAAGTGGCACCCTCGGTAAAATGGGAAAAAGAGAAGTTTCTCGAGGCTTCTAGATCATGAGCCTCGTGTCCTCCCTTATCCCTATCATTATGGGTTAGTTTGAGCTCTAGATACCCCATGGTAGGATCTTGAAGCCACCTCACCGAAAATTCTCTCAACTATTCCTATCCATTGATCCTTATAAATACAGGCATGTCCATAGTTGATGAGGATAACTATAGAGGTATTATTATGCTGTTGGATTGACTACCTAGTCCAAATCATTGGAGAGCATAGAGAGCAAAGTTGGAGCTTATGGGGATGAAATGTTTGTCTCGTGGAGGGGATTGTCGACACTATGGAAATGATTGTAAGGTTCTCCATACATTCTTAATGCAAAGCTTATTTCCATCCCATATTACTGTTGTTTTGATTTCACATGTACATGTTGTCAAATTCCTTAGTCACTAACATGGATAAGTAGATTATTTTCTGGTAGCTGTGATGTGTTTGCATGTTTTATCTATTTGCAAGTACACAAGTTCATAATCAAAACAGTATTCCAGGTGTCTACGACATTCAGGGAAGGTCTTCATCCTTTGTTGTTCACTCATTTGTTCTGGATCTAAACCATTCAGACCAGAGGAACAACTTCTATCTGTAGAAGGTGCAATATTCTTGACAACAAATCTGGCCAATCCATTGGGGAGAAATGCAAATCTCAGTTGATATGGTCTTCCTTAGTTCTTGAACTCTTGTCGGAATCCAGGCTCCATATCCAACACTCTTCAGTCACATCTACCATCCAACTTAGTGAATTTTGGTTTGAAACTTTCATATCTATTTAGATCTGAACTATTTCGACTTTATATGCTCTTTTTTACTGTCAATCCATCAATTTTTTCCTTTATCTGATTAATTTCTAACTTGATCTTTCATTCTCCTTGTGTTTTGGATCTATTCAGGGAACCGCTCATGCGATATTGGCAACAAGTGGTGCCACCTCCTGAACACTTTTAGCCATAAGCGGTGCCACCGCCTGAGTCTCATTATCCAAAAGTGGTGCTTGTCTAGAACCACTTTGTCGAGACCCTTCCAGCACGGTTCCAGGTAGGTCTTGTTCTAGAACTAGTTTTTCATCATTTTTTGCAAAAAATTGAGTTTCTTTGGTTTTAGCCCTGCACTGTTAGGCTTGTGTGTTAGAATCTGAATGATTCATGGTTGGAAATTATGTGGTAAAAGATTGGTTTGGTTGAAGAATTCAAAAGCTAGAATAGGCTTGTTGATTATTCATTTCCTTCTGTGCTTGTTGGTTGTGATTTTGATTTTGATTTTTTTTTGAAAGCTTAGGTTTTAGTGAGCTCTCTTTTCATTTTTGTTATAAAGACTGAAAGAGAAACCATTGGATTAGCATCTTCATTTCATTTTTTATTTCCATAGAGGACTTATTTTTTCTTGTTAAAAAGAAAAAGTTTTGACTGAGATTAGGTCATTATTATTGTTGAGCATAAGGCATTGGATCTCTGATTAGCCTCACAAGATTTTAGGTTCTCTGTGTTCTTTTGTCTCTTCTGCATTAGTGTTATCTCACCAAAAGAAAAAATTGTAGAAATAATAGCTCAATGGTATGTGCAATGATGCTAAAAAGAAGCACAGAAAATAGATCTTGCTACTAAGAATTCTCACAAGCATACACAGGAAAAATAGAGAGAAGAAAAGAGACTGAATCACATGAATGAAGAGATGAATATTGGTGTGTATCCTTCCATTGAATAATTATGAATAATAGTGTACATAAATAGTACATCCCTCATAGGAAAATCAAATTGTATGGAAACAACTCATAAATCTCAAAAAGGATGACTTACCAAAATATAACAAACCCCCATAGGTGGCTAAAGCACTTACCAAATCTATCAAGCACCTCAAAAGTTGGAAAAAGCATGAGTGAGTTGTCAAGGAGATGTAAAAAATATGATAATCCTAGAAAATGGAGGAAAAATAATGGAGGATGTGTTGGAAACAAAATCTCCCAATTTCCTAGTTGACTAGCTTTTATCTTATCCATAGAAAAGCAGGAAAAGAAGAATAAAGCAAAATCTGCTGTAAAGTCCTGTATACTAATTTTGGATGGTCAAAATGTGGTCAATATCAACCCAGAATTGGAAATAAATTATTCCTAGGATATATATGGCATGTATTGAATTTAAGTTGCAAGTGGATGCCAACTAATTAAGCTAATGTGTGAATAATTAATCAAATAATGATTAATTATTTTATCCTAAGTTGTGAGTGGGTTTAATATATTCAAACACCTCCATATAATTTTGACTTTATGATGGTATGACAAAAAAATATGGATGCATATAGGGCCCAACAACAGGGCTATAGTCACTCTTTAACAATTATTATGTCCAGAAAAGTGAGGAAAGAGGCAAAACCACATGGGGAAAATCCTCCCTCAAGATAGGACACGGCACATAATTTGAAATGTGTCCTTAAAATATCTTCATATTCACTTTAATGAGCTGACTGAACTGCTTCTGGATGAAGGACTTGTTGAAAAAATCATGAACTCCACGATCATGCGATGGAGTGTAGAACCTGGAAGGAAGGTGAGAGACTCCTTGTATCTCATCAACTGATGAAGTAGGAGCATTATTTGAATTCTTCTTTCTGTTTTCAAACTCTATTATGCAAACATAATCTGAAATGAAAAAGATATTCGTGTGTACTTCTTCCCAAAGAGTACAAAAGTTAAGACAATTTATTTCACACCCAATTCCCTGAATAGCTGCAAAATTGTGATGTGAATCACATGTCAATCTTCCAATCTGATGTAGAACCTATACATATATGATATGAGGATAATAAATCTATGATATATCATAAATAGTAGAATATGGAATAGAAAGTACAAAGGATTCGGTGGCTCCATGAGGATATAGGGCTAGACTAGGAAAATTATGAGCAACTAGGGAAAAATGATAGGTGTAAAAATATGAATGATGGATGGGCATAAGATATGAACCATAAGTGTTTATAAAATATCGAAACATGTTTAATATCATTCCATATATGACTAAGGATATGGATAACCATCCACTGAAAGTTAGGAAACACTCCAAACCATGTAAGATAAATATCACTGCATAAGAGACCAATGAAGAATCAACTAGTGAGCTTGGGATTTGTATAGTCTTTGGATTATTTAGAGGTATGGTATATGGTATGGATGGTGGTATTATATGCGTATCAACCTATAAATATTATTCTAAATCAGAATCCAAAGGATCACATATAATCATATCAATAGACTCATGGGAATACACTGGTAATGAATCCTCTTTATGAAAGGAGGAAATAAGGAGATGTTCAAAATCTTCAAGAAGGCTCTGAGTATTGATGCCAAGAACAAAGGAGGATATTCTGAAGCACATGAGATCAATTAAGGTAAGTTTTATGACACAAATAAGGCTTGATGTAGCTAAGCAAACATCCTCGAAGTCATTGGGTTGCACACCATCAATGAGAGAGGTATGCAAAAGGTGTGAAGAATCTGGCACATAGATCTCATAATCTAAGAAAAGAGATTAATAGAACAATGAATGGGCTATAGGATCATAATCAATATCAGCATCAGCTCCATATGTTAATTCTTTTTCATCAATAGTATCACAAGAAGAAAAATCACCTTCAAGAGACACAGAAAAAGACGTCTCTTCAATATTTGCTTCTTCATTGAAGGAGGAAGCATTTGAATCAATGAGGGTAGTAGCAACATGAGCTGTATCAGAAAATTATTCATCATGATAAACCTCATTAGAGAATGTGGAGGCCAAGAAATTTTGAGAGAGAGAACAAGAGGAGATGCTAGGTTCGCTCCATGCTTCATCTTCAATTTCCTGCAAACCAAAAGCTTTGTCCAAAATTTTCCAAAACTCAAATGGAAATTCAGAAGAATCTATGAAATGATATATATTTGGAGACATTCCCAAACACATAATTTCATAATCTATATCACAATTATTTATCCAATCAATCTTCTCTTCATAAGACTAAGGTTCACTCAATGCACCAATGGAGACATCAAAGAGACATTGCCTCTTCAAGTATGCACTCATATTTGGCTTCCAATCAGCAGAGTTGAAAGGTGATAGTAGAGTATATTTTGAATCCATATTGAATTTTTTGATATGAACTATGAGATACTCTTTGCAACCTACAAAACAAACTAGGAGAAAATCTTGTAAGCTAGACAAGCTCTTCTTCAGAGAGGGATAGGAGAGTGGACGCGATCCTCAACTCCGTAGAACTTGATCAAAATACTGCTATGATACCATGTAGAAATAATAGATCAATTATATGTGCAATGATGCTAAAAATAAACACAGTAAATAGATCTTGCTACTAAGAATTCTCACAAGCATACACAGGAAAAATAGAGAGAAGAAAAGAGACTGAATCACATGAATGAAGAGATGAATATTGGTGTGTATCCTTCCATTGAATAATGATGAATAATAGTGTACATAAATATTACATCCCTCATAGGAAAATCAAATTGTATGGAAAAAATTGATAAAGCTCAAAAAGGATGACTTACCAAAATATAGCAAACCCCCACAGGTGGCTAAACCACTTACCAAATCTATCAAGGACCTCACGAGTTGGAAAAATAATGAGTGAGTTGTCAAGGAGATGTAAAAAACATGCTAATAATAGAAAATGGAGAAAAAGTAATGGAGGATGGGTTGGAAACAAAAGCTCACAGTTTCCTAGTTGACTAGCTTTTATCTTATCCATAGAAAAGAAGGAAAAGCAGAAAAAGCATAATAAAGTAGAATCTGTTGTAACGTCTTGTATACTAATTATGGATGGTTGAAAGGTGGTCAATATCAACCCATAATTGGAAATAAATCATTCCTAGGATATAGATGGCAGGTATTGACTTTAAGGTGCAAGTGGATTCCAACAAATTAATCTAGTGTGTGAATAATTAATCAAATAATGATTAATTATTTTTTCCTATGTTGTGAGTGGGTTTAATATATTCCAACAATAATAGTTTAGTTTTAAGTTATATCTATCTATGTTTTAAGAAAAATCGAAAAATAGAGTGCATATGCATGTAGTGTGCTTCTTGTTTTTCTTTTAGGAATCCCCTTTTGATTGCTTTTCGAAAAGGAAAATGAGTTTGGAAAGTGTTGATTTTATTTGATTTTGATTTGTTCAAGATAGTTGTTTGGGAATTTTTGTTTCTAAAATGAAAAGAAAATACTCTCTTTCCCTCCCGTAGGTAGGCATACCATGAACGATAAAGTGAAATATTTGCATATGCATACTGCATGGTTTTAATTTTTCTGTCAAAATTCCATGCATTCACCTAACTGTCCACTTTAAAATTAACAGTAGTTATAGGTTAAAATATACATAGCAATTTGAGTGATAGGATAGAAACGTGTTCAGGTGTCATTAATCATAGGAGCTGTCGTTACTCGTCCACATTACATCACGGGACTCGCACGGTTCTTCCACGTACTGTCGGTATATTGAATGGAATTTCACGTACCCTTGAGGTATATAGAAAGGTACTTCACATACTCAATTGTATATCAGAAGGACCCCTGTGAACGGTTATGCATTAGACAACACCACTACCGATTTGAGCTCCCACGTACCTTGCGTATATTGGGAGACCCTACTATGATACCTTATCCATATGAGAAAAGCTGTTTGGACGTCTTCCTTGGAGCCATACACCTAAAACAACATTTAGGGAGATTAATACACACGCACCCTTGAGGTATATCGCGAGTGGCACCTTCTTGACAATCCTTGTGAGAGACCTGACTATCTGAACTCCTCCTGTCATTTAAGTTTGCTTGTTTAGCCTATAGATCGAATAGGGAAATTTTTGTTGTGTTTTATAGTTTTTGAGACCCTAGGTTAGATAGGAGTTGCACAAATTGGCTGAGCTAAGACAGTACAGAAGAGTATGGGGCTTTCCACATGATTTTATTCATGTTTCAGGAGAAAATCCTACGGAAGCTATCGACCAAGGAGTTGCTACCAAATCCCAAGTGGGAGAGAATGTGGTTGGAGAAAGTAGAGGAACATATCCTTCACACTCTCCTCCCTTGGTCCAACAACCTTCTCGAGGTAATAATGCATTCCATTCTCCCACAAAAGGTCATGCTGATGATACTACCTATCTGAATTATGGTCCCAATGCTCCATTTTGGGACACCTCTATAGGACAAGCCATTGCCTCATTTGGAACCCATTTAAGCTTTTCTAAAAAAGATTCACGAGATGAAAAAGAACATAGATAATACCAGGTAGATATTCTCCATGGACAAGATATTGAAAAGAAAATAGATGACATATTGGGCACACCACCATCACGTTTCACAACTACTCCTATGGGATATTGTTCGCTTGTTGATTCTATGAGACCCATTGAACCGATTCTAGATCGCACAGTGACTCCACATAATCCAGGTCAAACTTTCAACCCCACCTGGGGCTCAACATTCAATTCATGTTTCATCATTACCTTCTAGTGTCGGGGGGAAACCCCCAGCACAACCTAGGTTATCTGTCACCAAAAATGTACCTAGCCAAGGACATACCTATGGTATAGAGAAATCTATAATTTATGTCCCTCCTACCCACACAAATGTGGTTAACACCCCATCCAGTTCAACTCATCCCTCAGGGGAACAACTTGTAACCAATCAAACCTCGTGGGGGTATGGTTACACAACAAATCAAGTACATGTAGGAAACATTAATTATCCACCCAACCCTACAGGAATGCCTTATGCTGGAATTCCATATCCTAGTACTACTTTCACACCATGGGGGCAACCTAACTAGTCCTACATTCCAGCTATGGGAGGGATACCTATACATACCGCAGGAGGTGCCGGAGGACCATCTTATTGAGGTCCTCCCCTTGGGGGGCCTAATGGTCTTGGAGGGCCCAGTGGTTTTACTTCTTTTCCTCCTAATGGTCCTAGCGGTCTTGCGGGGCCTGGTGGCTTCCCTCCTAATGGTCCCGGAGGGTTTGGTTTCCTTCCTCCTAGTAGTTCCAATGGTTCTGTAGGTTTACCTCCCAGGGGTCCTGGAGGGTCTGGTTTCCCTCCTCCTAGTAGTTCCAGTGGTTTCAGAGGTTTACCTCCTAGGGGTCCCAGACGGTTTGGTGGTCCACCTCCTAGTGGTCTAGGTGGTCCTGGTGGTCCCAATGGCCCTGGTGGTCTCAGAGGCCCTGGTGGTCATCCTCCCAGAGGCCCCAATAGTCCTAATGGTCCTGATCCCAGAAATCAACCCCCTACGGGAGGATCTTTTAGTAGTTCTTCATCACAACAACTTCTCTATCAGTCTACTTATGGTCCTACTTGTACTTATATGCCATATCAATATTACCAATATGTGAAACCTAATCGTCAATTACCTTTCCTAGCAAATTTGGACTTGCCTGATTTGTCCAAGTTGATTAATGACCCCATTCGACATAACCCCTCATGGCCTCCCATTCTAGTAAAGTTACCATCAACCATTCCAAAGTTCAATTGGAAGCAAGGAGACAATATGCAAAACGATGTCATGACATTCCATTTGTGGTGTTATTCAAACTCCCTTATCGATGATTCCATTCATTTAAGACTCTTGCAGCAAACTTTGATCGGTACATCCGCGAAATGGTACAATGAACTTCTGCAACATTCGTTTGTGGATTTTGGCTCATTGGAAACTATATTTCTTATGCATTTTCAGCTTCCTATACATTATGAAAGGGATACTGATCTCTTAACTTCTCTGAGACAGAACACCTCCACTCACATATCTGATCATATCCATGAGTGGAGAAGGAAAAGAAGACTTATTAAGGCTCCTATTCTGAATTAGTTATTAGTTGATTGGTTTACTGAATCTTTGTTTCCTCTGACTGCCTGAGATGTGGCTATGGGAAGTGTCGTTACTAAAGAGAAATCCATTAATCGATCCCAATATCTGGACTTGGTCTATTCCCATTCCAAAACTTTGTATGACTTAATTCCTCAAGCTCCTCGCCCAATCACCGATCCTGCAAAGCCACCAACAGAAGTCCCTATTGATGGGATTGTTGGTTCAATCCAGTCCTCGTCAGCAACCAAACCTACCAAGCAACCCTAGACTACCACCCATACTGCTTTGACTCTCAAGGTTTCGTCCGAGTTCAATTCTATTTAGACTATTCAAACGCCTAGAAACAATAAAAAGAAAGGTAAAGCTAAAAACAAAACACTTGGAAACCAATAGGAGAATCCAAAACCAGCCACCAATGATAATGATAAAGGGAAAATAAAATAAAAATATCCATGTCTGCTATGCGGAGGTGACCATTTCCCAAAAGAGTGTCCTTGTCAGGACAAAATCACCCAATTTTTGAAAACTAATCCCGCACCCGCAGTTCTCACGGATCCTTTTCCCTCTCAAGAACAACTGATAGACCACATGTCTAATCAGGGAAACTCTAGTTCTTCAGAGTAAATTTGAATGAATTCCTCAGATAATATTAGTTTGCAAACTCGAAGTCAGAGTTATGACAAACTCGCAGAAAATAAAGAAGACTATTCTTCTCCAGGAAAAGCCCCCTCTATTGGTTCTCCCGAATCCTCGTCTACTATCCCCCTAACCATTGAGAAGCCTACTCTTGACATGGTTTTGTGTCCACCCAAGAGTACTCTTAGGAAGGATGTTTTTAAACCTAATTCCCAAGCTGCTCAATTTTATAATTTAGTTGAAGATCTCACTCAGGAACCATGTGCAATGTCTACCTTGGAAGTGCTCCAAAGTTGTCCTACACAATGCAAAAACTTGTTAACTGCATTAGGAGCTTTAGACCAGGACAATACTAATTTGATTCATTTTAATGTCAAGAACTATAGGTCTAGACTACCTCACAAACTCACTTTCCAAATCATCATGAAATTAGTTGGAAAGAAGGTCCTTAGAATTGTCTTAGACAAAGGAGCTTCAACTTTGGTTTTTTCCCTGTCTTGTTGTAAAGCTATCGACTCTCTCGAGCTTGTAACATCACCTACAACTCTAAACGCCTTTGATGGATGAGGTTTCCAGCCCCATGGTCTCATATCATCCCCTGTAGTTGATCTTGGGGGAAAAAATGTTTCTATTCAAGTAGAAGCAGTAGACACCCCATTAGATTACAACGCCCTTCTAGGAAGAAATTGTTTTTACGCCATGACTATTGTCGCTTCGACAATATTTCGAACTGTCCAATTTCCACATCTAACAAGAATTGTCACCATTTACCAGCTCAATTTATGTACGTCAGATGTTACTACCTCTACGGCTAATAACATCCATATGTTAGGCCAGTCCCCTCCTCCTTACTAGTCGATTGGGGTAGGCATGTTGAAGGATTCATCCGTTATGGGAATTTTCCTATCCATTCCTCCTAACATAGACACAACTATAGTAAATATGATTGCGTCATTTTATTATGATCCAAAGGGAAAACAAATTGTTGAGTCCACCTCATTGAGTATGCATGAAGAAATGTAAAACATCATTCAAAACCTTTTCGATGACGACATTGATGAACTTCATCTGGTGGCTTCAGACCCTTACCACCTGCCCTACTAGTTCCAACCATCTTTTCCTATTCTGGATTATCTCTCTGAAACTTTTCCTTCTGATGAGTCCATTATGGAGAACATGAATATGAATAAGCTTATCTGGGAGGATCACCATCATAGATCCTCGTTCCTCCCCCACACCAATTCGATAGACCATGACTTTGCATCCCTGTTTTCCACTGATATTGTCAACACACCTCAAAGTCCTATATTATTGCAAGACATAGATTCTAAAGGAAACCTATGCAACATTACTCAAAAAAATCCAATTGACATATCATCCAAGCCTGTTACCATTGAGCATGTTCATGTTGGGAAGAACTACTCGATAGAAGAATCAGAATCATACAGGGCACTTTTCAAAAATTTCCATGATATTTTTGCCTGGTCTTATGAAGAAATGCTAGGGATAGACCCATTCATTGTATTCCATAAAATAAAAACCTATCCCACTACTAAACTTGTCAAGAAAAAACTAAGGCAAGTCCATCCACAGAAGGTCGCAGCTGTTAAAACTGAAATAGAGAAACTTCTCAAGGCTGGGTTTATTTATCCTGTACCCCTAATGGAATGGGTATCAAATGTTGTCCCTGTCAATAAAAAGAAGGGAACCATTAGAGTCTATATTGATTTTAGAGACTTTAACAAATCTTGACCCAAAGACAACTTTCCTACTCCGCATATCGACAAGATTATTGACAACGGTGCTAGAAGTGTCATCTTCTCATTCATGTATGGCTTTTTAGTTATAATAA
This sequence comes from Pseudotsuga menziesii, assembly GCA_001517045.1. Taxonomy (NCBI): domain Eukaryota; kingdom Viridiplantae; phylum Streptophyta; class Pinopsida; order Pinales; family Pinaceae; genus Pseudotsuga; species Pseudotsuga menziesii. The sequence goes on from LPNX010834135.1 coordinate 84,128, forward strand.
GATTGAGATTTTACCCATCGATCAGCACAATATGAAATTCATTTTCCCATGGAGAACCTTTGCATATAGGAAGTTACCATTTGGCTTAAAAAATGTTGGAGCCATTTTCCAGCGTGCTATGTCCTATGCATTTCACGATATAAAACATATTGTAGAAACATACCTTGACGACCTCCCTGCTCATTCATAGCGATGGGAGGACCACCCTGGTCATCTTAGAGACATTTTCCTAAGATGTCGTCATTATAATATACGGATCAATCCTTATAAATGTGTTTTCTGCATTGAGATAGGACGCCTGTTAGGTTTTGTGGTTTCTAAGGATGGTATCCGGATAGATCCATTGAAAATTGCCGCTATTTTATCTCTACCAGCACCCACCAACCTTTTACAACTCCAAATTTTGCAAGGGAAGGAAAACTTTCTCCACCATTTCGTGTGCAATTTTTCAGAGAAAAAACATGATTATATGTGTCTCCTTAAGAAGGACACTCCATTCTAATGGGATTACCAAGCCCAATGATCCTTTGATAATATTAAACATGCTTTGACTCATTCACCCATGATACACCCCCTAGATTATTCAAAGGATTTTCTCTTATATATTGTTTCCTCCACTACTACTATCGTTATGGTTTTGGTGTATGAAAATCCCGGTGGAAAAGAGCACGTGATCTACTATGCTAGTAAGAATAATATGGATTTCAAAACCTGATATTCACAAATTAGCATTGGCCACGGTCATTGTTGTTCAAAAATTTTGTCACTACATTTTTCTCTACACAACCACTGTATTGGAAAACCAGAACCCTATGTATTGCATCGTGACTTGTTAGGTGCTCGAGGGAAAGTACTCCCGATCGATAGTCATACTACAAGAATTTGATCTAGAATTTTCCAAAGCCACATCAAAGAAATCCTTGGTCTTTGTCGAGCCCATGTGTGATCTTCCCTATGCTTCGATGGAATCTAAGCCCAGTGATTCATTTCCAGATGAATTCATGTTCCTGATAAGCATTACTGACCCATGGTATGGATATTTGCTCATTTATCTCCAAACACAAATATTTCAGCCAAATCTATCCCGTGACGATCATCACTGTATCCATCATGATGCAAAATACTACCTCATCTTGAATGACACTTTGTATAGACGTGGGATCGATTTCATTCTCTAGAGATGCCTCACCCATGAGGAAGTTGAACAAGTGTTGAATGATTGCCACTCTGGAGCATGTGGTGGTCATTTATCTGGGATGGCTACAACCCAAAAAAATCCTTCGCGCTGGTTATTTCTGGCCTTCAGTATTTAAAGATTGTCATGAGGCTGTCAAGAAATGCCCGCCTTGGAAACAATTTTATCCAAAAAAGTGCACTCATCCTGCTCCGCTACACCCCGTCATTGCCATTGGCCCATTTTCCAAATGGGGGATTGATTATATGCATTGTAATCCTACATCAGCTGGGGGGCATCGTTACATCATTATAGTCGTTGACTAGTTTACAAAGTGGGCTGAGGCCATGCGTAAATATGCGGAAGACGGTAAGACTGCCTCTCTCTTCCTATTTAATCATGTCACAACTAGATTCGCATTCCCATAGTCCATAGTTACTGATCACAGATCGTATTTCCGTAGTCAAATGATGGAGGAACTAAGTTCCAAGCTAAGTTTTCTCCATGAAAACTCTACGCCCTATTAACCGCAAGCTAATGGTCAAGTAGAGGCCATTAATAAAGTTTTGAAAATTATGCTTCGTCGGATGGTTGGAGACCGTAAATCCAACTGGCACCATATCCTCTTCTCTGCTCTTTAGGTCTACAGGACTTCGGTGAAAACAACTACTGGTTTCACACCTTTCCAGCTTGTCTATGGACTCAAAGCTATCTTGCCAATTCAATTTCATATTCCATCCTTGAAACTTGGCGTTGAACTTCTCCCAGACACTTCCACAGAGGAGGAGACATTTTTATACTTGAAGAACCTTGACGAAACTAGGAGAGATGCCTCCTTGGCTAATGAGGAACACAAGAAATGCGTCAATGCGCAGTATGGCAAATATTTCCAACCTCGTGCCTTTAACAAGGGTGACCTAGTTTTTACTTGCAATGAGAGATATGACACATTATTTAAAGGAAATTTTGAATCCATGTGGCGCAGTCCTTTCGTTATTTATAAAGTTTTAGAGAAAGGGACCTACGAGCTCGTAGACTACGATGGAATCCATTTAGGACAACTTCTCAATGGGTTCTACCTGAAGAGGTACTATGCCTAGTTCACTCTTGGATAGTATCTTGTATATATGTATATTGCTTGAATTTCAGTGTTCTTAAGTATTTTCAATATGGTTTTGAGTTTAGTGTTCATATCTGTTTATACCATGTTTTGGTCGTGCATAGCAGATGGTGTTCGTATCTGTGGAACCCTCTTGAAGAAGAAGCAAGCTAGAATGTAACCAAACTAAATTGCTTCAGCTCCCCCTACCGACAATTGTTCAGCTGATCCTTGAAGATTTAAAGTAGGGCTTCATCCCAGTTCAAGACTGTAGGCGCCATGTCCTCTATGGCATAGAGCATATGTGCTCTAGACTCCTGGTGCACTCCTTGGATTCTTGCGACTCTCTGCATGGTAAACAACACAGTCCGTAGAGGCTCATCCATCACTGCTTTTATGGGTATTTTCTTCCCCAATGTCCTTTTCCTAGGAATGCAGTGACAGTCTATCAACTCCTAAGTAGTAATGTCCCCCCCATGGGAACCACTCAGTGAGATGGGAGCACCCCATCTTGAAAGGCCAGTCAGGAAGTAGATGTCCTCTACCTCAAATATGAAAATGTGAGCACCAACCTATAAATATTGTTGCTCAATATTCCACATCCGTAGTATATGCTCTAGTAATCACTCATGCGATACCATATTGGGTGTGTAGAAGAACTTTAAGATTCCATAGTCTCTCAATGTGGTTATGCAGCCCACATTTCGTTTGATGAAGGCATCATCATTATTATGTTTTCTCTCTTTCCACATGACCTCTTTTTATCTACAAGAACCTGTCAAAAGCAATCACAGGAATTGTTAGAAACATTATTAATCATCCAAATCAATTAAAATGATCTATGTTTTCAGTGCGGTTCTAGTGGGGTACCGCTTATCTCGCAAGGGATAAGAGCGGTGCCCACTCCCATGATTTTAGGGCTTTCCATACATGCCCGAAACACCATTAAAAATCAAAATTGAAGGCATAAGATGAAAGAGAAGGGCCTAGGCTATTACCTGGAATAGACAGTGTGTGAAAACGATAGTGGATGCTCCCAATATCAACGACTGAAAATTTGGCCAAGAAAATGCTCCAAAGGCTCTCCACTATGGGTAAATAGTAAAATGTTTTGATTTTTTACTATTTGCATGATTTTTATACACATTATTGGGTTTGACATGCTATAGTTTTGCTTTAAAATTGTTTATTACTCAAAATATATCAGTCGTAATCCTTTAATGTCAATTATTGGGGCATTTAACACGTGTTTTTGAGTCATTGCAAGATAGAAGAGCTATAGCAGTAAAGTTTTGAGAGTTCATTTTTTACTTTTTCGTACTGCCATAAAACAAAAAAATTCTTTGAGCATTTATTACGACACATTGGTCACACTCTTGAAACTTAGCATTAAAGGTCCGAGTCTGTTTCTGATTCTTTTCAGGCTTGTAAAATCTCTCATTGTGAAAAGAGACCTAGTGGAGTCTTCTTTAAACTCTTTCCGGGCTCCTTAAATACGAAAAGATTGTCGATCGATCTTGTCTTCTTCATGCTCATTAAATCATTTGAAGATTCATCTCTCGAATGGTAGATTATCTCTTTTTCGGTTCGGATGGACTATTTACGAAAGAGGAACACTCCAGCCAATCATGTCTGGAAGAGTTCTCTAAGGTATTATTTTATACCTTTTTGGGCCTTAGGGACTAAATCATATGAAAAAGGACCTTTTGGAGTCTTCTTCCGTGGTCGTTCAAACTCTCTAAACATGAACAATACCAAGTTTTCTTTCATTGGACTCGTTAAATTAAACATTGAGAGACCCTTTTTTGGGAATGAACCCCTCCTCTCTCAATTTCATAAAACATATGAGTTTGGAATTGTCTTCAGACAAGCTATAATGAGTGTGTGTTACCCCGTTTGAACTCATAAAACTAAAAAGAGGCACTCATCAATCATGATGGGGAAAATGAGAAGGGAATAATTTTTCAAATAAATGGCAGTATTTTGTCATTACCTTTGAACATGGCACTTGTCTATATATCATTTCAGTCAATTGGGTATTTAGCTGATCTCCATGTCAATCCACTTTCATGAGTCATGCCACTCCTTTGAGTTTGTCAAAAGAATGCATTGTCCACTGTCGCACTGTGTGTTTGTCTAGTTTACTCATGCTGCCAAGTCTTTTGTCATGTCGCCCGATGTTCAAAGGGAAGTTGAAGAAGTTTACCTCTACAGTCAAAACAGTCTCTGTGTCAGTACTTTTAAGTTAGTCTTATGGTTACTACATTCACATCATTCCAGAACTAGGTTCCGAGTTTCGTGTCGTCGATGTGGGACTCATCATGACCCTCCTTCAACGAGACTATTCCTATCAACATGAGCTCATCATCTGGGAAATAGTCTTGGAAACAAAAATTAGTACCTTGAGATATGTATGCCTTAATTACAGATTCTCTTGCTCTCGACATAGGTTCACATCATTGACCTTTGATAAAATTTACTGGGTGTTCGAGATCAAGACATCTATTCATGCTCAGTAGATTGTACTAGGGTACCTTTGGAATCATTGACATCAATGGTGATATCCCTTGCACTTGTTAATGATTCACATCATTGGTCGGTAATCAAGTGGTTTCTACCATGTTCGACTTCAGATCATTGTAATCACATGGATAGAATTGTACTTTGTGGAAGACAAGATGAAGACCCTGGGTATTTATTTAGTGCTCATTGCTTTCCCCAGGTTGCGATGGAGTTTTGTATATCTAGCATGGATCCACATTTGTATGGTTGTGGCTATGCTCAAATTTGCATTTGTATGACATAGATCTATGTTGTATGTCTTCTAGCTATGTCCAAGTTTGATTCCTCTATCACATGGATCTACACTGTATTCTAGTAGCCATGCTTGTTTATTCCTCTCATGGATCTACCTTGTATTGGTCCTTAGCCTTGAGGCTGTTACTTTTGTCTACAAGTTAGAACTAGTGATGTACTGCAAATTCCTACTAGATGACATTCTCGGACCGAGCTGACATTTTCACCTCGAAGTGAAAACATGTTCTCTCAAAGCTCTCACTTATTGTATCCCTCTAAGCCTCATGCTTTGGGGGGCATTCTGTTATACCCAAATAATGTCACCATCATGTGATAAGACCCTTAACTTCCATTTTTGCACTTAATCCCAACACTTAAAGTGGAAACTTGGTCTGTTTGTCAATTCCACTTGAAAAAACCTAGCACCGCGCTTTCCTTGTGGCCGATGAGCAGTACCTTGCTCAACATTTCATGTATCTTGTTTTCAAGAAGTGATGCTACCACCTATGGTATTTGGTCTAAAATTAGTTCTCATATAAGCCACTCTATCATAAGGGAAGAAAAGCGATACCTTGGGTAAAATGGGAAAAAGATAATTTTCTCCAAGCTTCTAGATCATGAACCTCGTGTCCTCCCTTTTCCCTATCATTATGGGTTAGTTTGAGCTTGAAATCCCCCATGATAGGATCTTGGAGCCACCTCACCCACAATTCTCTCAATTATTCCTATCCATTGATCCTTATAAATACAAGCTCATGTACATAGTTGAGGAGGAGAACTATAGAGGTATTGTTATGGTGTTGGATTGACTACCTAGTCCAAATCATTGGAGAGCATAGAGGGAAAAGTTGGAGCTTATGGGGATGAAGTGCTTGTCTCATGGAGGGGCTTGTCGACACTAAGGAAACGGTTGTAAGCTTCTCCATACATTCTTAATGCAAAGCTGATTTTCGTCCCACATTACTGTTGTTTCGATTTCACATGTACATGTTGTTATATTACTTAGTCACTAACATGGATAAGTAGATGATTTTTTGGTAGCTTTGATGTGTTTGCAGGTACATAGGTTCACAATCAAAGCCGTATTCCAGGAATCTACAAAATTCAGGAAAGGTCTTCATCCTTTGTTGTTCACTTATTTGTTCTAGATCTGAACCATTAAGACCAAAGGAAAAACTTCTGTCTGCAGAAGGTGCAATATTATTGACATCATTTACCTCTCAAAACGTCATGGGAGAACTAGTCCTGCCACTCCACCCACTTTAGTTACAGAAATAAAGTTAAGTTAAAACCATATAAATAACAAGTAAGAGTATGTAGAAATAAGCAAAGCATATAATCAAGTAACGACACATGTACAATAATGTATAACAAGAAGAATAATGTAGTAAACAAGAATTATGGCATTGTAAGTAAAACAGGGTAATATTCATAACTGAAATAAAGATAATAGAACGTAAGAACAACTTATAACCAAATAGTGGTACATTCAGTGTACGTTATATTCCGCAGGTTCAATAATGTTCCACATAGGTAGTTTTACTAGCCTAATAAAAAAAATTATTTTTATTTTCAATTTTTGGGGACATTACATTTGATGTTAAAACAATGGATGGATTCAGGAGCAGACTCATATCATTTACACATTTTCCTGGAAATACAAAAAAAAGAAAGGAAACTAGTTAGCCCATTCAAAATCTACTCTTCCTAACTGAAAAATGAATAGGTCCTCCAAATTATTCAAAATAACTAGCAACCATTTCAAGCAGATGAAAGCTCGTGTGGTGTTGCACATTTTGCACAAAATCTCTTCCTCTTAAAAAACCTTTTCAAAGACTGCGATAGAAACAAAAAATCATGGATGATCAAGTAATCACCGAGATTGAGGAAGACTGAGACGAGATCCAGAATTATGATGGTGGGAGATATCTTACCCAGGAATATAAGGGGAGATTATACATTCTATAATTCAACAAAAATAATATTCTTAAAGAAATAGAAGAGGTTTTGAGGATAAAAAGTAGAGCTATTTGGATGGAGTTTGGAGACAACAATACCAAATTCCTCCAAGCTTTTGCACAAGGAAGAAAACAACAAAATACAATTTGGGAGTTAAGGAAATCTAACAATGAAGTAGTCTCATGTTTTGAAGACCTCAGATGATATAGGAAAGTCTCATTTTGAGAATATGTTCAAAGAAGATAAGAAATAAACTATAGATGATATCATTCAAGTCTCATAATTCTTTCCTGAAAGTATCATAGAGGATGACAACTCAGATCTGATGGAGGAAGTGAGTGAAGAAGAATTAAAAGCGACCCTGCATAGCTTTCAAAAGGACAAAATACCTAGACTAGATGCATGGAATGTGGAATTCTTCCTGGCTGCTTATGATATCGTTGGGCCTAACCTCCTCCACCTCATGGAATAAATAAGGTTAAATGTCCTTCTACATCCCCCCCTCAACTCAACTTTCTTAGCCCTAATCCCAAATAAAGATAAACCAAAAATTCTAGAGGACTACAAGGCCATCTCTCTATGCAACATTACTTACAAGACAGTTACAAAGATAATTGCTCAGAGACTCAAGAAGGTCCTTTCAAATATTATCTCAAAATAGAAATTTGGATTTTTGGAAGACAGACAGATACATGTGGCCATTGGGGTAGCTCAAGAAGGGCTCCATAGTGCAAAAGTAAAAACTACTAAGGGGGAAATACTAAAAATTGATTTGTCAAAGGATTTTGATAAAGTTAACTAGCTTTATCTGAGACTCCTAACACACATAGGGTTCAGCTATGCCTTCATAAAATTGGTTTTTTCTTGTATAACAACAACTTCTTTTTTGTCCATATCAATGGTGCAACCTCTCCCTTCTTTCACTTAGAAAGAGGAGTATTCCAAGGTTGTCCACTATCCCCCCTTCTCTTTCTACTAGTTGCATAAGGGTTAAGCAGAGCTTTGCTGGATGCAAAAAGAAGGGTTTTTGTTTAGAAACTAAGGGTGGCTACTAACCTAAACATCATTCATACTCTTTTTGTAGATGACATTCTCATTTTTTGCAATGGATCCCTCAGGGAGGTAGAAAAGATTTCAGAAATATTGCTTCTCTTTTGTAAGGTAACTGGAATGCATATCAACTCCAGGAAGTCCACTCTCTCCACTTTCAACCTAGAAGAATATGTCACGAGAGTTCTATTGGAAATATTACCTTTTCAACACTACACTCTCGATGAAGGACTGAAATACCTAGGTTTCAGGATTAAGATGAATTACTACAAGAAGGAGGATTGGAACTGTCTTTTGGAAAAGCTTGAACACAGAGTAAATATATTGTGCAATAGATGGCTATCGTGAATAGGAAGGCTTATTATGGTCAAATTGGTCCTCAAGGCTATTCCAGTCTACTGGATGGCACTTGCTTGGATTCCAAAATCAATATAGGGAAAATCTAGAAGAATCTGCTCAAATTTCCTTTGGATTGGAAATAAGGAGAACATAGTCCTCCCTTGGGTGAAATGGATCCAAATTTCTAGGCCTAAAGAGATGGGAGGGTGGGGAATTCAAAACTGCTTAATGTTTGCAAAAGCACAAGTAGCAAAGGAAAGATGGACTCTCATTTCAACACACAGTGTTTGGACAGAAGTGATCACTCATAAATACATTGAACCATTGTCGATGATAGACTAGATTAGAGACTCTATATTTTCAAATGCCCCCAAATGGATCAATTGTTTGGAAGGCTATTTTCAATTCTTTCCCTCTCATACACAGTGGGATGGCATGGAGAATTGGGAACAGAGCAAGAGTTCGAATGGGGGTAGATCCTTGACCAGGAAGTGAACAAGACCCCTTCTTCCATGACAACTTTTCATACATTTCCAACAAAAAGGCCTCTTTCATCTCAACCAAGTGGCAGATTTAGCCTCAACAAACATCTGGCATCAGGGCTGGATGGGAAGTTAGGTAGTCTAAATTCCAGATGTTTGCACTGAGGACTGGAATAGATATACTACATCACTACTTACTTCCCACATTCAACTCACAAACTCTCTTGATGAATTGGTTTGGGAGAATGCGAAGCATGGAAAGTACACCCCACAAATAGGATATCAACAGATATTCTCAAACCAATTTCAATAGCAACAAAAGTTGTGGAAACCGGGAATTTGGAATCTAAAATGCCCTCTAGACGAAAGAGTCTTCATGTGGTGCACTCTAGAAAAACGAATCCCAAAGTGGGATAGGATTCAAAAAATATCCTTTGCATGTCTAGGTTGGTGCCCTCTTTGCAAGTATGGTGAAGAAAACACAAACCACCTCTTCCTTTCTTGCACTTGCATCACTCAGGTATGGAAGCACTCATAAGACATGACCAATCTCAGTTTGAATTGGGTAGGTCTCTCAGTAGAAGAATCCTGGAGAACCTAGTCCCTAAACCCCCTTTTTTCCCAGATAAAATCTCTTCCACTCATTCATATATTGGGAATTTGGTTAGCAAGGAAAAATTTCACTTTCTTAGAAAATGTTTCCTCCCTCGAGGTGATACCAAAACAGGGCCTAGAAATTCTATAATTTTTTCCTCAAACCAAAGGCCAACCAACTCCTAGGATTAGTATTGAATAATTGATTGACCATAATTTTCCTTGGGCCTAATTTGATGGGGCCTCACAAGACAAAAAAAGTGGGGGTGGGGCAATTCTTTTCCTCAATCAATCTCATCATTTCAAAATCTATATGGGCTTGGGAATTGGGACAAATAATTTTGCAGAACTAATGGCCCTGAAGCTACTCCTTTTTTTTCTATTGAAAGAGGATATAGAAGAATTCAGATTTTTGGAGACACTTTAATAGTGATTAACTTGATAAACAAAGTTCCAAAATGCTGGAACATAGCTCTCATCGCACTATATGAAGAAGTTAACAAACTACTAAGAAATGTCGATGTCATCACATGTCGTCATGTTTACAGGGAAAGAAATGTCAAAGCTGACAGCCTATCAAAGGAAGGGCTTAATCTAGAGGTTGGTACATGGATTTTTTTGTAACATAGAGAAGCAGAGGTATATGAGTTCTATCATAGAACTTTCAATGAGCCTCAGCCTAGGATGGGAAGCACATAACACATACTCTTTGTTTTTATTCTGATATGATCTTGACTCCCAGATGGCACTATTTCTTAACTTAATACAGATCTCCAGGATATCCTTTTGAGCTTCTCTCTTGCATCAAAATCTCTCGTCCACGATGTGATTCCTGCCTCTATTTTCTAGTGACATAGTCTCTCATTCCATATGTTGGATGATGATCCAATCCAACCGCTACGATGGCTTTGTGTAGAGATGACATTTTTCTCTTACGACAGTTTTGACACAAATGTCCTTCGAAGGACAAAGGTTAGGTGTTTTTTATGTATGGCTATTATGAAACAACAAACTGAACACACTTCGTATGTAAATTTTTTTTTACTAATATAAGCATCTTTTTTCCCATAGGGAAAAAAATTATGAATAATATATATATATATATATATAAAGAAATAAAGATAACTAAAATAATAAATAAAGAGTCTATGTATTTATTATTTACTAAAATGATTAAATAAATATTTCATTCTAAAGTTCAAATTAGGAACTAGTAAAAAGTTCCTAAGCTAAACAAAATAATTATTAATTACACATAAATCAATTAAAGATTATTTCCAAGAAAATAATCGATTCTTTATCTAACTCAAGTTTAAACAACTTCCCTTTCCTAAAATATTTTCTATAAACACCCAAGCCAAGAGAAGTCTTGGGGGTGTTAACACCTCTACCTAGCAGACGGTCGAAGAGACCATGGTAAAGAAGAAATAATGGTTGTTTGAAAACTTTGGTTAAATATAATGGTGTGAAAGTGTGATAAGGGGCGTCTAAGCGATGAATTATCATGGGATCCAACGGTCAAAGCGAGGAAATGGATATCGACGGCTTATAATGTGTCCACTTTATGAAGATGCGAGGAGGATAAGGACATATGGGGGTATTCAACAAGATATGAAGATCAACGGTCACAAATATGGCTCGATGAAATCTACGATCAATGTGAAATTCACCTCGTAAACTTGCGTGTTCGATAAAAAATAGGAGCTCGGTGGAATGGGTACGTGTAGGCTCATCCGACGGTTGGGAAATAAAGGGAAAATGCATCGACGGTCGTTAATGGATCCAGAGTATGGAGTTGTGCGATGGTTGGAGATAAAAAGTGGTAGCAGAATGGAAACCACATTATGCGCGGCAGTTTGTGGGGCATTCTGCGAGCAAAATCAGTTTGAGGGAAACCACTAAAGGGGGCCTTCGGAGTGGGATCCTATATAAGTAAAGTTGAATTTTTTGAAGAACTATTTTTTATTGCGCCGGACGAATGAAAAGGATTGCTTTCTCACCACCCTTTAATAGTCAACCTCAAATATATGCAGTCACAGTAATAGGTAAGTCCCGAATACCCGAAATTCATCTGTCGAATTACAGTTGTTGTCTGTATTATGGACAAAGGGAAAGATTTGCAAGGGTTTAACCATATTCTGGACGAGAGAGAAGAATACCTAGTTGACAGGGATAGAGGAGTATATGATCCTTTCTTGTCTGTGGGAAGTGTATCTGTTATCAAAGAAAGGTTATGACAGTACAATTCGTAGGGAAATGACATTTTAAATGCTTGTAAATTGTTTTTGTATCATTTTGCTGTTGAGCAGACCTTGCATTTTCCCGAGTTTGCCGAGTGGTGTGTAGTTAACTATTCTTCTTCTGAAAGAGTTATTGCAAGTCATTCTACGTCTAGGATACTATGTAAAATTGATGCAAAGGCCATCCATGAAAACCTAAACTTTCCCAACAATTACCCCGATAGTCGTGAGTCTACAAACGAGTCCATTTTAGTTGTAGTGTACAAAAATTGTGAAACTGAGGTTCGTTGCAAATTCTTGTCTGGCATTTTCAATGAGGGTCAGTCACTAGATGGTCTTTTTATGCCATATCATGTTCACATTTTCAGAAATGAAGTTTAATTAGTTGTGTCTTTATTCTGTCAAGTATTGGGTCTAGATGATGACTATCATGTCAATGAAGTCATTTTGGGCTTCCTATTAAAAATGAGTTTGATGAGTTCTGAGTCTCAGTCAGTTCATATCTTCAGTTTAGATGAGTATCTAATAGAAGCTATACATCCCCAATTGAGTGAGTTTATAAAGTCAGGTTTTTCAAGTTTCAAACGTATTTGCTGAACATGTTACTATGTTCGAATGTCACTGAATTGCAGTTCTTAAGCACCATATTCTCTTCAGATTTGCCCAAGAAAATCAACTTGTTTGAATTTGCAAATTCTACCATGCCAGAAATATATAAGATGCTATTTGATGAAGTGTTACCACAGGTATTGGAAGAAATGAAAAGCATGATGCAATCCTCACCTGAGGATAGGGTCGGAGATTGGTTTTTGTATAAGGATTTCACCGTTTTGAGAATATATGGTTTTACTGGAGAGCCTTATAGGCTGCCTGCTTTTCTTACTCCCAGGATTTTTGCATTGGAGTATATGAGACAGAGAGAGCATGCATAAGAAGAACACTTTGGGGCTTTCAAGAAATATTCCAATATCAAGTTCCCTCTTAAAGTTGGTTCTTTTATTTTTAAAAACAAAGGTGCTCTGGTGTTCATAGAGAAATTGTTGGAAAGCATGGATTTTCAAAGAGAGAAAAGGGTAAGTTATGATCCTTATCATATAATTTCCCTGAGAAAACAAGAAAATAAAAATAATCCCTTTGACCATCAAGTTATTGAAGGTCTGAATGAAATAGCCAATTTATTTCACTTTATGGAAATTCCAGGATCTGATGAAAATACAAACAGTAGACCAGTTGCAGTATCTCAAATGACAGATGGTTCTAATATTTTGGTTAAAAGAAGTATTTCTGAAGTTGAAAGTATGGAAATAGATGAGGATGGTTCACATAAAAAGGCCAAATTGTTTCAAGATGGTAAAGTTTTAAGTGAAGATATTTTAGATGATTCAAAAAGAGTTGCTTTGGTTCCTACAAAATTTGTACAGGTGAGTCAATTTTCTTTTGAAGGTGTCGATAATACAGAATCGGGCCTAGTTTTCAAGTCTAAAGAATATCTCCTAACTAGTTATGTGGAGAAGCAAAAGCAGTCCCTAGAAGAAACAAGGAATCTACTCCCGTGGGTGAGAATTTTAAATAATCCAAAAACTTCGTTGATTTCTACCCAGGACATAGAAAGAAATACTTTTAAATTCGCCATGGTAAGTGATAAGAAGGTGTCAGAAATGGAAGTGAGATTAGACAAGATCAGTGTACTAGATAAAATACAGTTACATAAACAAACAGGAGACATTACTTATTCAGATTTATTGCATGCTATAGTGAGAATTAATAAGTTACAAGTTTTGGTAGACAAATTGGGATTTTAGTTAAAACATGAGAAGGTTGAGAACAAGGCTAATTACATTCAAATTAAAAATTTGCAAGAAGACATCATAAGCTTAGGAAATGAAATAGGTAACACCCAGGAAATCACAAGACTTCTAGAAGAAAAAGACAACACCCTCCAGGTCCTGAAGAAGAGATTGAAAATCCTGAGTACAGAACATGTCCAGTCATCAGAATTATTAGCATTACAGGAGGAGAAGGACAAGGTTCATCAGGATATGATGGAGTATAAAGGAAAAACTGTAAAATTACAAAAATAAAAAGATAAGTGGCAAGCATAATGGAATGAGTTACTAGCACAAATCTCACGCCTGAAAAGGGAACAAAATGAAGAAAAAGAAATCATGGAGGAACTAATGAGCCAAAATCCCACTGATGAGTACTTAACTATTGTGAATATTGAAAAACCTTTAAATGATTTTTGTGCAGATGAATTACTAGTGCCCATGTCCCAAGTCATCCTGAAATATGAAGAGATAAGAGAATTAAGATCATCTCCTCACAGAACTAGTAAAGAGGAAGGCATTTTGCATCCGCATGGACACTTGATCCTAAGATTTGGGGCTGATTTTACCAGTCATGGTTTGCTGTTCAAGGTTGCAACATATCAGTTTCTTGAGTCTTCCACACATGGTTCAAATCCTCAAGAACCTTTGCTCTCTCTTCAGATGATTTCAGTTGCTCTACATGGGTCCAGTTTTCACCGTGCAGCTGTTTATATTTCTGATCCAGTTGAGTGCATTGTTATTCTTCCAAAGTGAAAGATTCCTCCAGACATCTTCACCAAGATATTTTTAGAAAATAAGTTCACTTACCTCCATTCACTATTGGGGGTGAGTTCATGAGGGTAATCTAGACTACTTTCAGTGTTCAGCTTGAGGGGGGGTTTTTTACCACTGGGTTTTCCCTCTTTTCTTCACTTATTTTGTTTTGAGCATTGTTTCAGTTGCTTTATTGTAGAGGGTGACCTATGGCCTTTGTTTCCAGTGCCCTAGCATTTTATGCATCTATGTTTTCTAACTCTTCCTGAGTATAGCTTAAGGGGGGGTGCTGGAGGCATTTACCATCATACTCACTCTTTCGGTCAAATTGGCCTAGTTAAACCACTATCCTAAGTTTAATTGACATCAATAGAGCATTAATTACCATCATACCAGTCAATCCCATGCCTACCTATAGTCAAGGAGGCTAACTTAGCCTTCTCCTACAGTCAAGGAGGCTAACTAGAGCACTCTAGGGGTGATCTGTGTGACATTAATGCACCGAATTGCTTACTGGTGGTTACTTTTAGTTCAACCAATCAGTTACAGTCATTTAAGGAACCTCCATTCATTAAATATATTATTTAATGATTATTTATTATTATTTTAATGAACTGGAGTCAACAAGGCACCTCCACCAACTTCTGATGGTCAGTTCAGCTTCAGTTAACCTCATCAGGGTTCATTGGAGTCATGCAGTACTAGCACTTGATGATTGGATTGCTATGACATGTGTTTGATCTCCTTCAGTTGAGATTCAGTCATTTATTGCACTCCAACTTTAGTTAGGGTTGGTGAGTCAATTAGGGTTTTGGTCAAGTGGTTAACTGAGTGAGATTGCATGGCAAAGAGTCAGTTAAGCTAGAATCACTCATTGAATTCAAATTGTCACTTAGGTATTTGAATTATTCATGGAGTTAATCCATTGATATGCATGGAAATTGTAACCTTTCATTGTTTATAAGATATACAGAGAGGAAACCTATTGGGTATTCCAGTTATTTCCAATTCATGATTATTTTGTTAATAATTCTTTGATGATTTTGATTCCTAGTTCCTAGATCATGTGCAAGAATTAATATGGTATCAGAGCTTACGGTGGGATGAAGAACAATCTCTCAAAAACAGGATTTTTGACAGATTTCTCCATGAGAAGTGAGCAATAGCTCAAAAATCCAGCACTGCACCAGAAGCCAAGGCTTACCACTCAATATCCCAAGTAAAGAACTTGTTGATCAAGCTTGCTTGATTGACTATGCTAGGTGTGATGAAAGCCAAAATGTGCATGTTGTCCGACCTTACAGTGCCTTTTTTGTTTTGATTTGTAGGTTTTATCAGGTACAACTTCAAATGGACTCATCAATCCCTCCTCTCATCCCATTCACAAGCTATTCGGAATGGAAGCTGAAGATGATTGCATATCTCAAGGGACGAGGTCTCTATGAGGTGTATATTGGAATTGGAAGAAATAATTATGAGAATGAGAATGACTGGCTAAATGACACTGACAGATATTTTGGATCAATAGCTCTGGCCCTTGATGATAGCTTGTACTACCTTATTTGTTCTGCTGAATACCCAAAGGAAATCTGGACAATATTGGACAGAACCTTTGGCAAGCACAATGAGGATCATAATAGTACTTTGGAGACCACATCTAGCACCACAAGAGTTATTTACTCAAAATTCTCAGCCTCTACTCTCTCCGATGAATTTGTTCAAGATGAAGATAAACCAGAATCTTCTACACATTCAATTCGAATTAAAGAAAGTCTCCATGAAGTGACTCCTTCTCCTGATGCTCTAGAAGTTCATGAGATATCTGATATCTCATCTTCTCATATTGCTGAAACAGAAGAAGACATTCGAATCTCTGATATTGAATAAAAATGCTGATGCACTTCCATGCAAACATTCACCGGTGATTTTCCTTTGAATTATGTGCAAAATTTACTAGTAATTGCTTCCGAAAGTGAAGAGAAATTTGATTTTTCTTCCGCTAATGTTGCCGCTAGTGTGAAAATATGTAAAAAAATTGTTTTTTTGGAAGAAATATCAGATTATAAGAGTGACACATTCGCTCCCCATGATCTAGATCTTCCAGCAAAATCATGTCGGATTGCATGCACCAAAATTCAGAATTTTGAAGAAGAAGAACACTGTGCATCCACTGTCTCGGTTGACCATAATTTTGGATCTGATATGAACCTTATTGGGTCTGATATAATTCTATTTTGATCTGATCTGATATTGCTTGGTTCAAAATCTCAGGTTCATAAACCTTCAGTATTGCTTGTAGCTGTTCTCATCAACGGTGTGAAGAAACAAGTACCGCAAGTCTCCTTCGAAACTGCTGCTGGGGATTTGATTTCATTTAATAATTTTGGATCTGTTATGAACTTATTTAGATCTGATTTACATTCTTATGTGATATTTTTTTGTTCATATTTTAAAATCCCAGAGCTTTCAGTCATGCTTGTAGCTGCTCTCACCAATTCCAGTGTGAAAAATCAATTACCGCAGTTCTTCTTCAATTTTGCTGCCGGGGATTTGGTGTTAGTTTCCTCTTATGAGGTTGCTGATATTTTATTTTGTGATTCATTAGCTATTTTAGAATCTATATCAGATTGTGGAGCTCAATCATTTTCTCTCCAGAGTCCTAGGGATTCTCTACCTTTAGTCACAAGATCATCTCCTCACAGAACTAGTAAAGAGGAAGACATTCTGCATCCGCATGGACACTTGATCCTAAGATTTGGGGCTGATTTTAACAGTCATGGTTTGCTGTTCAATGCTGCAACATATCAGTTTCTTGAGTGTTCCACACATGGTTCAAATCCTCAAGAACCTTTTCTCTCTCTTCAAATGATTTCAGCTGCTCTACATGGGTCCAGTTTTCACTGTGCAGCTGTTTATATTTCTGATCCAGTTGAGTGCATTGTTATTCTTCCAAAGTGGAATATTCCTCCAGACATATTCACCAAGATATTTTTAGAAAAGAAGTTCACTTGCCTCCGTTCACTGTTGGGGGTGAGTTCATCAGGGTGATCCAGACTACTTTCAGTGTTCAGCTTGAGGGGGGGTTTTTTCCCACTGGGTTTTCCCTCTTTTCCTCACTTAGTTTGTTTTGAGCATTGTTTCAGTTGCTTTATTGTACAGGGTGACCTATGGCCTTTGTTTCCAGGGCCCTATAATTTTATGCATCTATGTTTTCTAACTCTTCTTGAGTATAGCTTAAGGGGGGGTGTTGGAGACATTTACCATCATACTCACTCTTTCGGTGAAATTGGCCTAGTTAAACCACTATCCTAAGTTTAATTGACATCAGTGGAGCATTAATTACCATCATCCCAGTCACTCCCATGCCTACCTATAGTCAAGGAGGCTAACTTAGACTTCTCCTACAATCAAGGAGGCTAACTGGAGCACTCCAGGGGTGATCTGTGTGACATTAATGCACCTAATTGCTAACTGGTGGTTACTTTCAGTTCAACCAATCAGTTACAGTCAGTTAAGGTGCGTCCATTCATTAAATATATTATTTAATGATTATTTAATGATTATT
The DNA here is from genome assembly GCA_001517045.1 of Pseudotsuga menziesii. Lineage (NCBI taxonomy): Eukaryota > Viridiplantae > Streptophyta > Pinopsida > Pinales > Pinaceae > Pseudotsuga > Pseudotsuga menziesii. The sequence goes on from LPNX010834135.1 coordinate 102,008, forward strand.
TATTATTATTTTAATGAACTAGAGTTAACAAGGCACCTCCACCAACTTTTGATGGTCAGTTCAGCTTCAGTTAACCTCATCAGGGTTCATTGGAGTCATGCAGTACTAGCACTTGATGTTCGGATTGCTATGACATGTGTTTGATCTCCTTCAGTTGAGATTCAGTCATTTAATGCACTCCAACTTCAGTTAGGGTTGGTGAGTCAATTAGGGTTTTGGTCAAGTGGTTAACTGAGTGAGATTGCATAGCGAAGAGTTAGTTAAGCTAAACTCACTCATTGAATTCGAATTGTCCCTTAGTTATTCGAATTCTTCATGGAGTTAAGCCATTGCTATGCATGGAAATTGCAACCTTTCATTGTTTATAAGATATACAGAGAGGAAACCTATTGGGTATTCCAGTTATTTCTAGTTCATGAGTATTTTGTTAATAATTCTTTGATGATTTTGATTCCTAGTTCCTAGATCATGTGCAAGAATTAATATTTTGAGGTATTATAGAAATTCTTGATCATCAGGGGAGGGTTGCCTAATGTGTCTTATGAATCCTACATGGAGCTAGAGGTGTCTATTTGGGAAATGATCAAGTATGATATTCCAAGCGTGGAGCAATGGAGATCCATAGAAAGATTCGGAAAAATAAAGTATATCCTTCATTCATGAAAACAGGTGTTGCCCGCTAAGGAGTTGCTTGGATGGGCCTTCTCACCAAGTTGATTTTAATTTAATGATCAGTTAGAATCGAAGCAAGTAGTTTATTCCTAGTAGTTAGGAATATAGTTACAAGACTTTGATTAAGCAGGTTATTTAGTTATAAATCTTCTTGGAAGAAGAAATCATTTTATGTATATAATTGCATTGATTTTATGTGATGGGAGTTGGAACCCATCTTGTTGTTGAATGTTTTTGAAGACATATATTTTTTGAATAAGAAAATTGAAAGAGAGTGAGTTATCAGAGATTCCTGCGCTATTTACATTACAGCCTGTGTTTCTTCTCCTTTGTGATTGTTTTTTCCAGTGTTACACTCGATTTTGTTTTCTTCATATCCGAAACATAGTGTTGAATGGTTAGAATTCATACGGGTTATGCTTTGATCATTGTTTCAGATATTTTATAAATATTTATGCTAAATTTAATATAGAACTCATCTCATGATGCTCTATATTGATGGACTGTTCATCATTTCTTATGTTCCACATGAACTAAATGAACGACTGTGATTGAATGGTTACCTTGCCTTTGATAAAATCTCGTGCATATGATTTTGTGATATTTTTGTGTATATGTGACTCCATTTCCCAATGGTTATGTTTATTGTTTCAACCATCTATATAATATTTGAGTGTTGATTTATATCTGGCCTTGTTAAATCTGTATTTGAGAGATCCCTCTCTAGAAAGAAAAGTTAGTTTCCTTCTAAAGTGGTTTTTGTTGTTACCTTTGGGATTTACCTTTGCAACCTAGGTACATTCTGAGTGTTAATAGGGGGATCTAATGATTATTCCAAAAATATATTTGGAGAGAATTTCCAAAAGCAAGCATTCTTATACAAATCCTAATATTATATATAAGAGGAGCCTCAACTTTAGGAGTTCTATATCACTTGCTTGTTGGACCCATCTCGAGGGGATGCATATTAGAACAAGGAACGGTTCTGGATCATGGTTCAGAGGAACTTGGTAGTTCCAAGGTTATCCGCTTATCATATCTAATGTCAGGAATAGCTATGGTTTTATTAATTCCATGTGCTTAAGTGTGCAGGGTTCATAGCCATCAAACAAGTTAAATAATTGCAAGTATGAGATTTTTGCATCCCCCAGTTATACTAACTATGTTTACAAGCTATACTTATAGTTATTATGTTCTGGACTAAAGATCAACAATTTTACATTCTAGTTGAATATATACTACAGGTTGTTTCATTTGTTTAAATTGAAAACTTAGCCTTTAAAGACTTAGATAGATTTTAGGTTTAAATTTATCTTAGAATTATATTTAACCAATTTTCATAAGTTGATGTCAAATTTTTAGTCTAGATATAAACCCTAGTTTCTAGATAAAACTAATAACCATGTCTTTGTGAGAATTTTACTAAAGCTAAACTATTAAGTATAATTTTATAGACAACTTGTACAGGTCTATGAACTTATTTAAAAATAAACTAGATAATGACCAGAAGTAGAACTAAACCATAACTTAAAATAAATTCTTCTCAAACAATAAAATAATTAATATACCAATTAAATACATATTCTTAAACATTCAAACCAGGGATCGAATCCCTTAAAATCCAAACTCAAACCCTTAAGCTAAACACAGTGCTAGAATATTACATATTGCCAGTAAACGCAAACATATAACACATAAAAATCATCTACGAACAAAACATAAACCAATTAAAGTCAAACAAACATGTTTACCATAGTTCCTCATGGGAAATCTAAGAGCCCACCCATGAATTCAAAGAGGAATGATGGTTATAATTTTAAAATTCAAAACTTGTAAACTTGTAAGCATTTATACATTGCAGAACCATCAAGTGTTTACATAGTCGTATCAAATTTCCAAATGGGCTAGGAGAAACCCAAACCCAAACCTACACGAGAACAATCTAAGCTTTACAACCATCATTTTCCCATTCCCACGATTGGAAATATGTAGCAACATAAAATAACAAAAATTTGGGTAATTTTTTTTTATCTACATTGGCTTACCCAGATTGTTGTGAGTCGACCAAGCCTATGCCCATCCAATAGAGAACTGAATATCTCTCCAAAACCTACAAAACCAAAACACAATGAACACGAGAATTATGTCATAACATATTAAAACCAAATGACACTGAAAAAGTTGAGACTTACCGGAATAGATGGCATACCTATTAAGGTTTCAATCTAACACTATGAGCCCAACCACGGTATGCACAGCTCAAAACCATGGAGCATGAACCTCCCTCATTACCAAATGAAAACCCAAACAAATGACAGATGAAACCTTGGCACAAGGCTTAATGCTTGAATCCTACTCATAAAATGGATCATTGAATGCACCAGCCTGGCCACCTCCTTTTCCTAAATCAAAACCCACATGCATATAGTTTGGCTTCAAATTTCTTTCCATCGAAATAATCCCAATTTCCATAGTTTCGATAGCCATGGTATACTATGGTATAACCCTCCACATTATATAGTTTAATAGAATGTAACCAACATCAAAATTAAACCCTCAATTCCATAGTTAAAAGATTATACCATAAATTACATGCATGTATTTTTACATTCAATCTTAAACCCTTTCATACTATCGTAGTGATCTCATGGTTGGGAGCATAGGATTTAGTATTTACTTGACTACACCTTTAGTGCTTAGGTTTAGGTAGTTGTACATGCAAGGTTTCTCCTTTCGTCATGTTAAGCCTCGGTTTATAGACAAAGTCACCTGCACTATGACATGAACACATGCATTAGTTCACAATGAACTAAATAATCCCTGTAGCATAGGACCCCTCACCTTTCCGAGTGAGTTGATAGGGGAAAATATCGCCACTCTACCCTTTTACATATGGAGGTAAGTCAACCTCTTAGTCATAAATAGATAATAAATAGGTAACATAACTTGAAAGAAAAACATGAACAACATAAGATAAGAAACATCAGTAAACTAGATGAACATGTACATAAACTACAAGCATGCCAAAAAATATAATAGTGACATGTAAACATCATCATGATACATAAAACACACAAGAAGGAAAACAACGACAAAACTTAGGCTTAGTTCTTTATACAAGTTTCCGCAGTAAAAAGAAGATGTCCTTAATATCTTATCAGTTTTATTAGTCTACGAATTTATTTTATTATTTTTGGATTTTAGGGACATTACAAGTGGTATGAGATCCCAAATTCAAACACTAAGAGACCTAATGGGCACTACTGAACATCCATTGCCAAAATAAACATTTCAAAACTGCATTTAAAATGTTGTTTCTAACATAAAGTTATTTGTTACTAAATGTTTAATTGCGAGATTAAAGAAAATTCCTGATCATGAATACATTAGAATACAACAACCAATAAGGAAATTTTAATTCCCCAACATGGGAAGAAGAACTGGTGGTGGAATTAAATTTTGATCTAATGAAAACCATACACATTTTGGAAGCAGACATACAAATCTTCAAATATGGCAATATGAATGAGATAAAATAGCAAAAAGAAATCAATGAAGCTTTACTTAGGAACATGGAGGGAGTAAACCCTCACAGAAATCCTACCCATTCAACCAATAAATATAAGGAAGTTTATCATCATAAAAGGACTAGCAGTCCAAGGAAATAGGGAAGAGAAGACTGCACACCTGAGCTTCCAGAAAGAGATTATCACATTATTTCCAGTGATAATTCATTTTCTCCTTACAGAAAGAGGAATAAAAATGATGACATCTTGCAAGGAGAATTTTGAAATATAAAGTCCCCAATCTATGAAGGAAATATGAATACCAGAGAGAAGGTTGAAGAATGGCTCCTAGGTATCAGCAAATTCTTTCATGTACACAAATATTCTAGTGAGATGAACTATCTACTAGCCATTTATAATTTAAATGGAAAATAACCTAGATGGTGGACAGACCTAAAGCATACCAAAAATGATGAAGTAAAAGAAATCAAATGGAGTAATTTTCGTAAAATTTCAGGAGAAATACATGTCTGAAATATTCTTTGACAGGAAGGTGAAATAATTTCATGAGTTAAGGATGGGCTCCATGACTACGTATGCCTTCATTAACATATTTTTTAATATTTTACATTACGTGCATTTCATAAAGGACGAAAAGCTGACGATATAATAGTTTTTGGGGCGTCTTCCTCCCTATTTTCAAGAGAGAATTGATTTTGACATGCCCAAAACTGAGGACACTACCTTAAAAAAATCTAGGAGTTTCTATGAGCATGGATAGCTAAGGCAGGAAAATGTAAACAGAAGTCGAGAGAGGTCTATGACCTTCTAAGATAACAAGAAACCTAGTTTTAAACCACAACCTTACAGAAAACAGAACAACAGTTTTTCAGCTAGCAAAAACTTCAGCAAGACAGCTGGAAATCCAAATGTGCCTTCACCAAATACCAACATACCAACAGCAAATGGAGGAGCCAAGGATACCCCACTGCAAGTTAGCTCTTGGAAATTACAAGGACCCCATTATGCCAGAGATTGTCCAAACAAGGCTCAGAATGGAGTCTTACACAATCTATAGGTAAACCGAATGGTAGAGGACATGGCTAGCACACTGAGGATCGATACAACACTTGATGGTCGACAAGGTGACCATCAGGTCACTATGGTCGAAATAGAAGGTAAGGTTTTGAACACTTCTATATCAATTTTGATTAATCCCAGTGCTTGCTGAAGTTGTCTATAACCCAATCTTGTTGAAACGTATAAAGTAAACAAAGTAAAACATGAGAAACCATGGATGGTACAATTAGACACTGATACAAAAAGAAAGGTTTCAGAACTAGTGAGAGACAATGAGGTAAACTTGAAATATTTTCCATCTATGATAGATCTAAATATCTTACCCTTCGGATCGTATGATGTACTTATCAACATGGACCGGTTGGAACAACACCAGCTCATGCTAGATTGTGTAAACCATTCAATCTTGTGCATGTATTGTGAAGAGAATCATACAAATATTCAAGGCATACCCAAGAAGGTATTTGTCAGAAAGGTATCTACCTTACTAGTGAATAAGTATATTTAGGAAGGGCTGCAAAATTTTTGTAGTAAACATCCAAGATGTAGAATCTGAGAGAGAGTAGCACATCGAGGAATTTATGGTTCTCGTGGACTTTAAGGATGTATTTCCCAAGGAAATAATGAGATTACCAACAAAACTGGACTTATAGTTTTCCATACAAATGACACAAAGATCAGTACCGACTTCCAAATCCCCATACCACATGAGTGCACCAGAATTGGTGGAGCTCAAGTTGCAGTTACAAGATTTGATTGATAAAGGATATATCTGACCGAGTGTGTCCTCTTGGGGAGAACCTATACTTTTTCCAAAGAAGAAGGATGGTATTATGCAAATGTGCATCGATTACTGTGAACTTAACAAGATGACCATCAAGAACTGTTACCCACTCCCTAGAATCGATGACTTGTTCGAGCAAGTCGGAGGAGCAAACTACTGTCTACATACCATTAGGTACATATCCACGATGAAAATATACATAAAATGGGATTTTGAATGCAATACAACCATTACGATTTTGTAGTAATTCCTTTTGGACTAACCAATGAACCGACAAATTTTATGTGCATGATGAACAATATATTTCGTAAATACCTAGATAAGTTTGTATTGGTCTTTATAGATGACATACTAGTTTACTCGAAGAGTAAAGAAGAACATGAGGATCATATTTGTATAGTACTACGGGTGTTACGGGAACACAATATTTACGCTAAGTTTAGCAAATGTGATTTTTACAAACCACAGATACAATATCTAGGTCACATAATTTCCCAAAAGGGGATAGTCGTCAACCCAGAAAAGATTAAATAGATATAATATTGACCTACCCCTACATGTGTCACATACATTAGGTAATTTTTGGGATTAGCAGGTTATTATCAAAAGTCCATTGACAACTTGTCGAGGATTTCCTCTCACATGACTGTCTTACACAAGAAGGAAAACAAGTTTTTCTTGACAACCAAGTGCAAGTAAAGTTTTCATAAGCTTAAAAATCTTTTGACTATTGTACCGATACTACGAATTACATATCTTGATGGATATTTCTTTGTTTTCAAATATGCAAGCAAGGAAGGAATTAGAGGATTCCTCATGCATAATAATTGTGTGATCTATTAGAGTCGTGAAAATTAAAGGAACACAAACAAAATTATCCAACCTGTTATCCAACTTTTGTACCATAAGTTGGGTTACCTAAGGAGCCACCAGTTGACAGACTTGTTCAAAGTCTGATTCCAGTGTATCGGTTGATCCGTCTACTCGTCTAGCCAATATTGGCTAGTCACTTTTTTTATTTGAATAATTTTGTCCATGGCCCCATGGGGTTTGTAATAAAATGTGATAGTAGGATATTTTTGAGTGGTTCGCTCTCCTGAGACGTAGAATCTCAAATAAGGTATTCCAGGGAGTTTTTTTCCCCTGACAATTATGCTTTGCCTTCAGCCCAGTATAATTGACGAGGTTTTCTCCCGCTTCCTCCAAAGTTGGAACGCCTGATGTTGAATTCTAGGCCTTGGGGGGTTATTAGAGCCCAACTGAGTGTTATAAGCCTACTAGACATTATTTAGATAGATCATGGTCATGTCCTAAGTCATCTGGACACATAAAAAAAAATTTCAAAAAAATCTTTTTCGAACAGTGAAAAATTATTTTTTATTTTTTAATTAATTTTCCTAAGTTTTTTGGGTTAATTTTTCCATAAATTAAATGGAAAAAACCCATTCATGATCCGGACTCAGAATTCAGTGATTGAAGGTTCTAACCTTAAGCCAAAAAATCATTCTTGATCAGCCAACCAGTCAGAATCAACTTTTAGATCAGCAATCAGACACATAATGCCTTTTTACTCAAAAAAGTCAGTTTTGAGTAAAAAATGATTTTTAGTAAAAAAACGATTTTTATTAAAAAATGATTTTTATTTTAAAAAAATGATTATTTTGGAGAAAACTAAAACTCTCCAAATTAATCCAAATTCAGTGAAATAAAAGGCTAAATGACATCTCATGGAGCACTTATGATGATTGGAGTTATCATAACTCAGCTTTAGTCATCATTAAGAGAGCAATTAATTTATTATCAGTTAGAATACATGTCATCTCCAACTAAAGATGAGATGGAGAGCACTCATTCGTCCGGTGATTTGATCGAGGTGATGACTAAAGCTTGCACCATCAGTGGGCTTCCCAAACCTAATGGAGGCTACAGCCAGACCTAAGGATGAGCTTACCTACATCACACGTGTGGCCTTATCCCTGGCTTGTTTTCATTACACAAGTTTGGAGGCCTCCCCTCACTCCCGGTTCTCCAGTTTAGGTCTGGGATCTTTGTTAGGTGGCTAAGCTGGTTAGGGTTGGTTTTTTTGTTTTCGGGTTTTAGCACTCTCTCATTTGTTAAAATAAAGCCTCTTTCAGCTCTATTGGAGAGGAAGAGTTTGGCATAGAAACTCTGTTGGATTTTGTAAGCTTATTTTGTTAATAAAATATTGAGACTTTGGAGGTCAGTTATGGGCTTTTGGCATTATGTCTTCATCCTATGTGAAGTAATATCTCTTTCACCCTACTCTTGTATTGCAATTTGATTATTATGTTTATTGAAGACTAACAATCTAGTACTTAGGCTTCTAATGAAATCTGCATTGAGTGTTTGTGTCTTCAGGGATTGCATATAGCAGGAGCTTTAGGCATCTAATACCCTCACCATACAAGTGTTCCATTATAAAAAAAAAATTTGAGTTAATCATTTTAGTAAAAAAATGATTTTTATTAAAAAATGATTTTTATTAAAAAAAATGATTATTTTGGAGAAAACTAAAACTCTCCAATCTAATCCAAATTGAGCGAAATAAAAGGCTAAATGACATCTTGGGGAGCACTTATGATGATTGGAGTTATCATAACTCAGCTTCAGTCATCATTAAGAGAGCAATTAATTTATTATCAGTTAGAAGACATGTCATCTCCAGCTAAAGATGAGATGGAGAGCACTCATTGGTCCTGTGATTTGATCGAGGTGAAGACTAAAGATTGCACCATCAGTGGGATTCCCAAACCTAACGAAGGCTCCATCAAGACTTAAGGATGAGCTTACCTACATCACACGTGTGGCCTCATTCTTGGCTTGTTTTCATTGCACAAGTTTGGAGTGGGGGCACCTTGCGTGCGTGGAGGCCTCCCCTCACTCCCGGTTCTCCAGTTTAGGTCTGGGCTCTTTGTTAGGTGGATAAGCTGGTTAGGGTTGGTTTTTTGTTTTAGGGTTTTAGCACTCTCTCATTTGTTAAAATAGAGGCTCTTTTATCTCTCTTCGAGAGGAAGAGTTTGGCATAGAAACTCTGTTAGATTTTGTAAGCTTCTTTTGTTAATAAAATATTGAGACTTTGGAGGTCACTTGATGGGATTTTGGCATTATGTCTTCATCCTATGTGAAGTAATATCTCTTTCACCCTACTCTTGTATTGCAATTTGATTATTATGTTTATTGAAGACTAACAATATAGTACTTAGGCTTCTAATTAAATCTGCATTGAGTGTTTGTGTCTTAAGGGATTGCATCTAGCAGGAGCTTTCGACATCTAATGCCTTCACCATACAAGTGTTCCATTATAAATATTTTTTTTGAGTTAATCATTTTAGAAAAATAATGATTTTTATTAAAAAATGATTTTTATTAAAAAAAAATGATTATTTTGGAGAAAACTAAAACTCTCCAAATTAATCCAAATTCAGTGAAATAAAAGGCTAAATGACATCTCATGGAGCACTTATGATGATTGGATTTATCGTAACTCAGCTTCAGTCATCATTAAAAGAGAAATTAATTTATTATCAGTTAGAAGACATGTCATCTCCAGCTAAAGATGAGATGGAGAGCACTCATTGGTCCAGTGATTTGATCGAGGTAAAGACCAAATCTTGCACCATCAGTGGGCTTCCCAAACCTAACGGAGGCTCCATCCAGACCTAAGGATGAGCTTACCTACATCACACATGTGGCCTCATCCTTCGCTTGTTTTCATTGCACAAGTTTGGATTCGAGGCACCTTGCCTAGGTGGAGGCCTCCCCTCACTCCCGGTTCTCCAGTTTAGGTCTGGGCTCTTTGTTAGTTGGCTGAGCTGGTTAGGGTTGGTTTTTTGTTTAGGGTTTTAGCACTCTATCATTTGTTAAAATAGAGGCTCTTTCAGCTCTATTGGAGAGGAAGAGTTTGGCATAGAAACTCTGTTGGATTTTGTAAGCTTCTTTTGTTAATAAAATATTGAGACTTTGGAGGTCACTTGATGGGATTTTGGCATTGTGTCTTCATCCTATGTGAAGTAATATCTCTTTCACCCTACTCTTGTATTGCAATTTGATTATTATGTTTATTGAAGACTAACAATCTAGTACTTAGGCTTCTAATGAAATCTGCATTGAGTGTTTGTGTCTTCAGGGATTGCATCTAGCAGGAGCTTTCGGCATCTAATACCTTCAGAATACAATTGTTCCATTATAAATATTTTTTTTGAGTTAATCATTTGAGTAAAAAAATGATTTTTACTAAGAAATGATTTTTATTAAAAAAAATGATTATTTTGGAGAAAACTAAAACTCTCCAAATTAATCCAAATTTAGTGAAATAAAAGGCTAAATGACATCTCATGGAGCACTTATGATGACTGGAGTTATCATAACTCAGCTTCAGCCATCATTACGAGAGCAATTAATTTATTATAAGTTAGAAGACATGTCATCTCCAGCTAAAGATGAGATGGAGAGCAATCATTGGTCCGGTGATTTGATCGAGGTGAAGACTAAAGCTTGCACCATCAGTGGGCTTCCCAAACCTAACAGAGGCTCCAGCCAGACCTAAGGATGAGATTACCTACATCACACGTGTGGCCTCATCCTTGGCTTGTTTTCATTGCACAAGTTTGGAGTGGGGGTGACTTGCCTAGGTGGTGGCCTCCCCTCACTCCTGGTTCTCTAGTTTAGGTATGGGCTCTTTGTTAGGTGGCTAAGCTGGTTAGGGTAGGTTTTTTTGTTTTAGGTTTTTATCACTCTCTCATTTGTTAAAATAGATGCTCTTTCAGCTCTATTGGAGAGGAAGAGTTTGGCATAGAAACACTATTGGATTTTGTAAGATTCTTTTGTTAATAAAATATTGACACTTTGGAGGTCACTTGATGGGATTTTTGCATTATGTCTTCATCCTATGTGAAGTAATATCTCTTTCACCCTACTCTTGTATTGCAATTTGATTATTATGTTTATTGAATACTAACAATCTAGTACTTAGGCTTCTAATCAAATATGCATTGAGTGTTTTTGTCTTCAGGGATTGCATCGAGTAGGAGCTTTCAACATCTAATACCTTCACCATACAAGTGTTCCATTATAAATATTTTTTTGAGTTAATCATTTTAGTAAAAAAATGATTTTTATTAAAAAAAAATGATTATTTTGGAGAAAACTAAAACTCTCCAAATTAATCCAAATTCAGTGAAATAAAAGGCTAAATGACATCTCATGGAGCACTTATGATGATTGGAGTTATCATAACTCAGCTTCAGTCATCATTAAAAGAGAAATTAATTTATTATCAGTTAGAAGACATGTCATCTCCAGCTAAAGATGAGATGGAGAGCACTCATTGGTCCGGTGATTTGATTGAGGTGAAGACTAATGCTTGCACCATCAGTGGGCTTGCCAAACCTGATGGAGGCTCCATCCAGACATAAGGATGAGCTTACCTACATCACACGTGTGGCCTTATCCTTGGCTTGTTTTCATTGCACAAGTTTGGAGTGGGGGCGCCTTGCCTGGGTGGAGGCCTCCCCTCACTCCCGGTTCTCCAGTTTAGGTCTGGGCTCTTTGTTAGGTGGCTAAGCTGGTTAGGGTTGGTTTTTTGGTTTTAGGGTTTTAGCACTCTCTCATTTGTTAAATAGAGGCTCTTTCAGCTCTATTGGGGAGAAGAGTTTGGCATAGAAACTCTGTTGGATTTTGTAAGCTTCTTTTGTTAATAAAATATTGAGACTTTGGAGGTCACTTGATGGGATTTTGGCATTATGTCTTCATCCTATGTGAAGTAATATCTCTTTCACCCTACTCTTGTATTGCAATTTGATTATTATGTTTATTGAAGACTAACAATCTAGTACTTAGGCTTCTAATGAAATCTGCATTGAGTGTTTGTGTCTTTAGGGATTGCATCTAGCAGGAGCTTTCGACATCTAATACCTTCACCATACAAGTGTTCCATTATAAATATTTTTTTTTGCAGGGTTGCAAGCGGTTCTGGATCTTTCTTGCCTTCTCCAAACAAACTTCAAAAAATTCTACTTGTTACTTTGATTGCTACAAGTGGATCTCTATTTTCAAGGTTCTATCTTACCTCTTTTCCACTTTTGTAGAAGTTATCAAGTCATTCAAATCTTTATTTTAAGCTTGCTTGGCTTCTACTAAGATAGATCTAGGCTTTCTAGCCGTAGATCTACTTTTTCAAAGCTAGATCCATCTTTCTAATAATCCATTTTTAAAGATGTACTTTCATTTCCTTTTTAAATCCAGCCTTCTTTTTGCCTTGGAAAACGTGTACGAGTTTTCTTGAAAAATGTGCAAATTTTCCATTTTTTGGGCATGCCGGGTTTCTGTATTTTTCATTAATTCTAAATTCTGGAAATTCATTAAAAAATCAGAAATTTTCCAAAAATTTTCAAAATTTTATTTTTTGACTTTTTCTCGAAAAGCGTGCCATTTCAAGCTCGCTGTTTTTTGGGCTGGTTTTTGACTTTTTTTTGTTAATTCTAAATTCTGGAAATTCATTAAAAAATCAGAAAATTTTCAAAATTTTTCAAATTTTTATTTTTTTATTTTTTGAATTTTTCTCGAAAAGCATGCCATTTCAAGCTCGCTGTTTTTTGGGCTGATTTTTGACTTTTTCTGTTAATTCTAAATTCTGAAAATTCATTAAGAAATCAGAAAATTTTCAAAATTTTTCAAAATTTTTATTTTTTTTACTTTTTCTCGAAAAGCGTGCCATTTTGTACTTGCTATTTTTTTACTGATTTTCTGCAATTTTCTGCTATTTTCCAGATTCTGGAAATTAGCATACAATGTTAAAAAATCTTTAATTTTAAATTCGCAAAAAATCCCAAGTCGTTTTGCCAAAAATCGTGCAGTTTACCTAAAAAACGACGAGCTTGCCTGATCCTTTCCAAGTTTTGATTTTGGGTCTCCTTCCATTGTTTTGATCTCATGTTTCATCTTATAAGGCACTTGTCTTCTCATCCACTTAATTTTTTTGAATAATAGGTTAAATTTGGTTTCCTAACACTCTCACTAGTCCTTGTTTAAAGCTCTTATCCATAGGTGAACCAAAAGCGAAACCAAACAAGAAAGAGCAAGCAGAGCTAGATCCAAAGACAAGGATCCAAAGCCAAAGAAGAAGTCATTCTCCTTTGTACAAACTGATAAGAGTTTTTCATTTTTACTTAAGTTACTTCTCAAAATCCTGACAAGGATTAAGTTCCAAAGGCATTTGTAATTCATTAATAAAACAACGCTAAGTGGGATAGGACCTCCCATACTTGGTTTTTCTTCCCCATTTGGGGAAGAGTGTTTTTTGTTCTTAGCTTAGATTTTATTCGAGTACTTAGAGTAGTTTCATTTTTTTTGTGAAGTAGATACTAATTGTTAGATTATCCCATTTTGTTTCATTAACTAGGTTGATTACTTCATCTTTTAATTTTTTGTATCTTTCATAAGTAATTCAACTGTTTAAAGTAGAAATCTCTTGAATCTCACTTTGTAGATCAAGAGTGCTCTCTATTGGAGAGTCATCTTTTCATTGTTTAATAATTTAATCAATTAATCTTGAAAGTCTCTTGAACTTGCCATAATCCAAGTCAAGAGCACTCTTTATCGGAGAGCATTCCCACTGCATATCCTTGCATCAAGCATATAGATTAGCTAAGTCTTTTGAACCACTGTCATAAAACGAGGTCAAGAGCGCTCTCTATCAGAGAGTTCCAATTAATTAACTTAATACAATTTGCAACTCACATCCCTTTAATTAATTAACCCCCTTCCCTCTTTGCTGGAGTATGCTTTGACCGATCTTCGATCAGAATACCCAGAAACGGCATTGGATCTCTAAACCCCACAAGAGGAACTTAACTAAAACTTTTCCCCATAACCAACGCATCGACGTTGTTCGATAAATACCGAGGCATGTGGGAAAATTCCAAGGGTGGGTGCTGAGCTACCTAATCTGGGCACTGGTAGTTAAGTTATTGAACACTTACCTTTGACCCCAGACAGGTCCGTGATGTCTTCGAACAGAGCCACTGAAGGTATTACTAGTTAGGACATCCAGCCACCATAAGTGAAGATCACAAACAAAAAACTCTTAAAATCTACCAAGAGAACTTGCAAAACCTAATACTCACTAGCTTAATTCCTAGACTTTATTTCACGCGCTTATTTGACTCCATCAGGCACTGGTCCTTTATTATATTTGATTAATTTTATATCTTGATCAACTGTCTATGGTCCATTTCAATTGATTATATTTGAATGCTTAAGTTATAAGTCTAGAATCTTTGCTTATATGTGTGATCTCTTGTTAGCAACGTGGATTGCTTTAATTAATCATCATCCCCTTAATATTAATCATCTTAAATTGCAATAACTCCTAAACAACACCCATCCGCATCCAAAACATCCAAAACTTAACTTAAGCATTGAGCCATAGAAAACTCTTTGTTAGGGACTACCCCCCTTGGCTTCGTTAGGAGTTAGCCTAAATGGAGGATCTAGGAGTAGGTGATAGTACCTAGCTCTGTGCTTTCCCCCAAGGTCACACCTCTCCCACTTTCTCAAGTGAGGAGACAACTTTCGAAAGATTTTTGCTGCTGGTGTGCAATCTGTGGACAACAAAACCCATGATCTTGATCTATTAGCCATTATCCATGCCTTAAAGATGTGGAGGTACTACCTTATGTGGAAGAAGTTTCTTCTAAAGATAGACAACTTGAGTCTGAAGTATTTGTTTGACCAACCAAATATAAATGCTAGGAAGGCCAGATGGTTGTCCTTCCTTAGCAAGTACCACTTTGAATTAAAGCATATAAAGGGAAAGGAGAAGAAAATTGTTGATTGTTTAAGTCGATGAGCTCATATGTTATATGAGGTAAATTTAAGTCAAACCAATTTAGATTTGCATGATAGGATCAAAATGGAAAACATAGTTGATTTTTTCTATATTTAGGTCCTAAAAAAGATTCAGGATGATAGGTTTTTTCAACAACAAAACGAATATAAGTAGATGAGACCAGACTATTGTGATCCAAAGAGACACTATATATTCCTAAGGGAGGAGACATCAGGTATGGAATCCTAACAGAGTTTCATCAGAAGCCCTACTTGGGGCATCCAGGATATCAAAAGTTGATATCAGCAGTAAAGAGACATTTGTTTTGGCCTAAGTTAAAGGCCGACATAGCATTATTGATTGCAAAATGCTAAGAATGTGAGCTTTTTAAAGTTGAGCAGCAACATCCTTTAGTATTACTACAACAGTTAACCATTCTAGAATGGAAGTGAGAGGTTATCAGTATGGATTTTATTGCGGGTATACCAAAGAGAAATAAGCATAATGATTCTATGTTTCTAGTGCTTGAAAAGTTATCTAAAGCGGCACACTTTATCCCAGTTAACTCAAATTGTCATGAATTCGAACCACCAAGTGAGTAATTTGAACCACAAGAGAATCTACGAGCATTAGTGAATCTCACAAATCAAATTTGGGTGCAAGAATCAGTAAAAACCATCAAATTACAGATAAATTACACACACAATGTGAACATAAACAAGATAATTTTTTACTGTCTAACCATGAAACTTGTTATTATTAGGTATGTAATACATCATAGAAGTTTTGTGAGGCTTTGGAAGCCAATTGTGAGCATAAAAGTCAAAATTGCCAAAATGGCATCAAAACCCCCTAGGTGGGCCAATCATGTCCCAAATCACCCCAAACTACCACGAATTGCTGATTTGACATTGGTAATGTGTTTTGGGTCAATGATTACACCTTGGATAGCATGGGTGTGTAAATATATGTGTTTTAGAGTCTCAATGCAACATTTAATGCACCAAATCAAGCCAAATTTTGGCGAAAATACCACTCTAGTGCTCCAAGTCAACATTCCTATCCACATTCAATGCATATGAGCACACCAAAAATGATGAGGGTGCATATGTGGCTGTTGACTGAGCTGGAATTCTCATGTGGGTGTGAAAGGACCATTATGACTTGGCATATGTCCAACTAAGCACCCCTAGTCCACCTCACAGTGTATTAAAGCTTAAAAAGTAATAAAATTGACTAATTAGTGTGAATAAGGTACCAATGATGGATTAATTTTCTAACATCCTCCCTTAATCCAATTTAACTAAGTACAGGTCAAAAAATGATGGAGGCCTTGGCAATAATGGCTCAAGTCACCTCAAATTCATAATTGATAAATTACAATTTTATTTGTCCATGTGAATTGAGGAAAAGAAGGAAAACCTCATGGAAAAAACCTTCCCTCAAGAATGGACATGGGGATGGACCTGCAATAACATAACAACAAATTATCATCCCTCACTCACTCCAATTAAATATCCCAGTTAGGTGAAGGTCTTCTCAGTGAAATCCTTGGTAAAAATATCAGCAGTTTACTCAGTGGATGGGCAATACTGCAGTGAGATCACCCTGTCATGCACTAAGCCCTGAATGTAATGCATGTGTATCTCCATGTTTTTTTTCCTCTACCTATGTGCTGGATCAGTAGAGATCTTTATGAAACTATGATTATCCACCCAAATTTTGGTTGGAGAATGAATTGTGACACCAAACTCCTGAAGAATTTCATACAACCAAACACATTGTGTAGCAGCATTGACTGCCGCCCTGTACTCAGCCTTTGCTGATGAAAGTGAAATAGTGTGTTGTTTCTCACTTTACCAAAAAATGGTACCTTTTGAAAAAATTAATAAAAAATCTGAAGTTTATTTCCTGTCAATTGGATCACCGGCCCAATCTGAATCAGAAAATACAGCTAGTTGAAGTGAGGAACTAGCTATGTAGTGCACCCTGAAGTTCTTGGTTCCCTAGACATATTGAAGACTTCTCTTTGTTGCTCTCCAATGGAGCTCATGTGTCTGGTGCATATTTATTTCTATATCACTAACAACATAAGACAAATCAGGTCTTGTGTGAGTAAGGTAGAGCAAGCTACCCACTAGTTGCCTGTATAGTGTAAAATCTACCAATGGAGAATTGTCAAATTCATGCATTTTAATACTGGAAAGAAAGGGAGACTTGAATGCCTTACATTCAGCCATGTTAAACTTCTTTAGAATATCTGAAGCATAATGTGGCTGACTCAGCATGATTCCCTTACCATTTTGCTCAATTTCCAAGCCCAAAAGTTGCCTTCGCAATCCTAGGTCTATCATGGAAAACTCACTGTGCAAAGATGAGTTAATTTGGACAATTAAATTGGTGCAGCTACCTGTAATAATAATATCATTAAAATAAATAAAAATGGCCTGTAATATACCATCATGTTGCTGCAAATACACATTAGGGTTTGACTTGCATCTAGTGAAGCCAATTGAAAGCAAGAAAGCATCTATTTTTTCATACCAAGCCCTAGGGGCTTGCTTGAGTCCATACAATGATTTTTTCATCCTACATACCAATGAAGGATCCTCTTGGAAACCTTCATGCTGCTGTATATATATCTCCTCATGTTTCTCACCATGCAATAATGTAATCTTGACATCCATGTGGTGAACTTCCCAACCTTTACTAGCTACTAGTGCTAGACCTAGTCTTGTTGAGTCCATCTTTGCAACCGATGCAAAGGTCTCTATGTAATCAACACCATGGATGCGAGAGTAGCCTTTAAAAACTAACCTTTACTAATGTTTCATATCAGAACAATCAGCAGCAATTTTTGTCCAGAAAATCCATTTGCATTGAACAACCTTCCTCTTCGGAGGAAGGGGAACCATTCCCATGTATTGTTGTCTTGGAGGGACTGAAATTCATCTTCCATTGCTGATTTCCATCTAGCGTCACTAAAATATTTCTGATATTTTTTATAATCAGACTCAACCAGCATATAACATTGCTCAACAAGAGCACTATCACTTGCAAAGGAAGCTTTACTAGTTTGTGATCTAGTCTTTCTAGGCTCATGGGGATTTCCTGCCAATTCCCCAGCTGCTTGTACATTTTTTTCAGCCCACTTGGGCCTAGATGAGTAATATACACAAATATAATATTCAGAAAAACATTTATCATAAATATCATATAAAATAGAGCATTCATCATCACTTACATCTTCGAATGGTTGAGGAGAGGAGCATTCCCTGGGTGCAAGTTCGAAATATGGAATTGGTTCTTTTTCAAATTTCACACTTCCCTCAACAAATGTTTTGCAAGTAGAAGTGTCAAAGGGCTTGTACCCTTTAGTTTCCTCACCATATATAACCATGAGGAACTCCTTGCTTTGTCATTTCAATGCTTTCCTCTTCTTAGAAGGAATTCTAGCCCATGCTTTTGTCCCGAAAATTCTCAAATTTGAGACATTTGGATTTTGACAAAACCATGCCTTGTAAGAGGTCATTCCTTTCACTGATTTATGGAAGGATATATTTTCGATGTGAGAAGCACAACTTATGTTTTCAGAACATATCTTGGGATTTATATCCTTACCTCTATCATGCAAGTTTCCATCTCTTTGAGATATCTATTCTTCCTCTCAGCCACACCATTTTGTTGTGGTGTGTAGGGAGTTGATTGTTGCATTTGGATGCCACACTCCTCACAAAGTTGATGTAAGTTTTTGTTCACATGTTCCTTTCTATTATCAGTCCTAAGTACATTGATATTGTTTCCACTCTGATTTTCTACAAGTGCTTTCCAAATCTTGAGTTGTTCAAACACCTCAAATTTCAATTTCAAAAAAATACATGCAACAGAATCGAGATTAGACATCTATGAATGTAAGTACATACCTAGATCCACCATATGAAGGAGTGGGTAGTGGAAAAATCAAATTAGAATGCACCAACCTAAGTGATTGTGTTTCCCTCCTTGCCTTCCCCTTCTCATATCTCTGGTCAGGATGCTTCCCAATCACACATCCAATAAATGCTCCAGTTGATGACTGGATTTGTGGAAGTCTTTCCACCATTTCTTCTTTGTGCAATGTTTGAAGATACTTGTAATTCATGTGTCCTAACCTCTCATTCAATATTTTGGAAAATTCATTTGTATGTGAGTGAAGTGCTTGATCACTAGAACTGGGGAGGAAGTTTGAAAACTTATACATCCTCTCATGATCATCACCATGCCCAACTACAATAATTTGGTGTGTTGAGATTTCAGAAATCTCTACCATCTTGGGAGTGAAGATCACTCTCTTTGGCTCTCCTATATGTGTCATCTGATATACTGACAAAACATTTTCTGCAAGATATGGTACATACAATACCTCACTAAAGAATCCATGCTCTAAACCAATCCTCCCAATCCCCTTGGTTTGGAGTTCTGAAACTTCCCCCATTCAAACTGTTGGGCCAGCATTCAAACTCATGGAGGAGAATAGGTCTCTCTTGGATACCATATATCTATAAGCCCTTGAATCAATGACAAAAGATGAAGAGTTAGAAGTACCTACCACCAAAGCATGAAATTTCTCCTTGCTATTAATTGAACTGTAGTTGCCATCCTTCTTCCTTACACTATCAGGGACTGGAGTGTTGTCCTTATCCAGCAGCTATGCCATGGTGTCAATATTATTTTTCATGCATGATCTCTTTGGATTCCATCCCTTGTGTAAATTGGTACATTTGGCCTTCTCTTTTCCCTTCTTGTCTTTCGCCTTGGAAGGATTCGAACTTGCATCACTTGATTTGGGTTTTTCTTGATTTTTCTTCTTCTCTGGAAGCTTCGAATTGTTGGACTTGAGCTTACCCTTTGAGGAATTCAAAACACCCACTACTAGAGCTCGATCCTTGGTCTTGATGGTGCCCATTTGGACAATTTTATTGTGCTCTTGAGTGAGTGTCTCGATGAAGTTTTGCATAGTGGGAATTTTCTAGTTTCGAAGTCTTAACTATCCGTAGTGAAATGTACTCACAAAAACTAAGAATTTTGGCCCCAACTTCGAAAGTATAGAAAAGATAAATTGATCTTCCTTATTCTCAATCCCATGTTGTTTTAACTGCAAAAAATTGATTTGAAATTGGTGAAGAAGTCCTGGATTGTGTCATAGTGCATTGGGCTCAAGCTGGTGACCACGTAGCTCATCAGTTTTTCCAAATAGAGATTCTAGTTTTTTCCAAATCTCTTTTGGTGATGTCAAAATATCAATGTGGAACAGAATCTCTCTTGAGATGCTCAGGCATAGCAATCCATATGCCTCATTCAATTTGTTGAAATACTTGGCTTTCTCAACTGCAGAATTTGGTTCCACTTCCGTGCCCATGGTAACTCTGAAAAGCCCCTTAGCTCTCAGTTGAATCAGCATCTCTTCCTTCCAATAAAAAAAATTGAATGGTGTTAGCATGATGTGGGTAGCCTCAATTTATTCCTACGCTGGGGATGAATAAATTTTCATATGTTCTGCAACACAATTTTGATTTTTATCTGGAACTCCACTAAAATGCAACTTGAATCAGTATGAATTGATCTGCAACTCAAAAGGCTCCAATAGGCTCTGATACAATGTGAGTAATTTGAACCCCCAAGTGATTAAATCAAACCATAGGAGAATCTAAGAGCATTATTGAATCCTAGTATTCAAATTTGGGTGCAAGAATCAACAAAAACCATCAAATTACATATAAATTACACACACAATGTGAACATAAACAAAATAATTTCAGACTTTATAACCATGAAACTTGTTATTATCAGGTCTATAATACATCATAGGAGTTTCTTGAGGCTTTGGATGCTAATTGTGAGCATACAAGTCAAAATTTCCAAAATGGCATCAAACCCCCCTAGGTGGGCCAATCATGTCCCAAATCACCCCAAAATGCCAAAAATTATTGATTTGACATGGATTATGTGTTTTGGGTCAATTATTACAACTTGAAAAGCATGGGTGTGGAAATATAGGTGGTTTAAAGACTCAATACAACATTTAATGCACCAAATCGAGCCAAATTTGGCCAAAATCCTACTCTAGTGCTCCAAGTCAAATTTCATGTCCACATTCAATGAATGGGAGCACAACAGCAATGATGAGGGTGTGTATGTGTCTATTGAATGAGATGCAATGCTCATGTGGGTGTGAAAGGCCCATTATGACCTGGCATATGTCCAACTAAGCACCCCTAGTCCACCTCATAGTGTATTAAAGCTTAAAAAGAAATAAAATTGTCTAATTGGTGTGACTAAGGTACTAATGACGGATTATTGTTCTAACACAACTTATAAGGAAGTTCACATTGTTGACATATTCTTGAAGGAAATATTCAGATTGCATGGGATACCCAAGGAAATCATCTCGAATCAAGACACAAAGTTTACCAGGAACTTCTGGATATCATTATTCTTCGATTTAGAGACACCGTTAGACTTTAGTGCTTCCTACCATTAACAGACAAATGGGAACAAAAAATGGGTAAACCATATTTTTGAAGGCATGCTTAGAATGTATGTCATGAACAATCCCATCAAGTGCGTGGATTATTTTCACTTCATAGAGTTTCCATATAAGACCGGATACCACACCTGTTGAAATATTGTAACTTCAAAGAATATTCTATATGTATTTATTTGTGGTCCCTGATGGTCCTATGGGGAGAACCACTTGTATTACTTTGTACCCCGATGCTCCTAATTGGAATAACTAATAAGAGTCATGAGGCAGTCCCCTCTAATTGTAAAGGTGGGTCATTAGCACCCCAGTGTAGTTACTTGAGCCTACATGTGTAACTTGAGCCTACATGATTAACTTGAGCCTACATGATAGATGAGTTAACTTAAGTGAATGAATGAATATAAATAGAGGTGTATTTCTTCTCATTTGTGACACACACACTCACTTGCATAGCGCACTTGTGGAGGAGAGAAGTAGCCGGAGAAGGAGGATCACGTTTTTTATCTCCTTGTTGGTTTTACCTTTTTACCTTTTTTGGGACATCTATATTGAGGAATATTTTGATGGGTTTTTCCCTTCAGGGTTTTTCTGGGATAAATATTTGTGTTCCTTTTGTATGTTTGTGCTTTCCTATCTTTGAGTGATCCTGTTTATATGCTTTTCTTACGAAATCGAAATGAAATACTAATGATCTAGCTTAGCATATGAAAATATAACATGGTATAATAGCCACCCTGAAAGAAGACATTGTGTAGCTAAATAATCTAGGGATTCTTACTTTTTGGGTCTCTATCCATGATCGATCAGCAAAAGAAGGCTAGATTGACTCTTCATTGAAGGGCGCATCTTTCTGTCAAAGCGGAATTCGATACCGAGCATTTTCAGTTTTTGTGTGGAAAATTAGGGCTTTCTGCAGAAGAAGAATTTTTGAGTGAGCCCAGTATAGGATTTTTCTCCTCATCAAAATTGAATTTTAGAGACTTGGATCAAGAAATTTGGTTGGGTGAAACTATGGGAAATTCAAACCATAGTTTGACCCCGATCTGGAAAAACCCTAAATACTAAAACTGCTACGTTTTGGTACATTCGCTATATCCTGATATTGGCGAAGGCTCAGGAATTGAAAATTTCAAAGGACAAATAAAAAATCCGTATTTACACTTTTTCCAAACTTCAGCCTCGGATTCTCTATATTCTGGGAGATATGATCCCTCCAAGTTAGGGTTCTAGCCTCTTCTAGAATTCATCCCTAAACAGGACACCTGGGGAGCATTGTTGTAGCATGGGATACAGAGGCCCAAATGGAATTATTGAATATTTTTCATAAATAGAACATAATTTCCTTTTTTTGTTCCTATTTTACAAACCTGAATGTTAACCAGTGACAAGTGGCATTCCGTACAACTTCACTGTTTTGAACAGTCTTGTAACAGGTCACCTTTGCAAAATGATCATAAATCCCAATTGGTGAAACCAATTCTTATGAACCCTATTGTTTTGGATCAGGGACATGTAATTTTACCTTAGTGAGAAATTTTAGACATAGAGGAGCATTAATTTGGGATATGTCATAGAAACAGTAACAGGCATTTTGGCATAAGAAATTGGAAAACTAGGGCTTCCTGTTCCGGGAGCTTCCCTCCACTGTTTTTAGAAAATGAGTACATTGGATAGCTCCATTTGAAGAGATCTATATTTATATCCAATAATATCTAAAATATTCCAAGTTTTTAAAAATTAGGGTTTCTCTGACAAACCCTAGATCAACCAGCTCCAGAAGTAGGACAGACACCTCAAATCGGTAAGATCTAATATTTTGCTATTTTCATTTGAGGTTCTCTTTTCAAAATGATATATCACATCAGCTTGATGATAACCTTGGTGAAGTTGAAAACTTCCAAGCATGGAATTATTTGATCTCTCTAAAGAAAATGAATTGGACACCTACATGAGTAGAGAGGTTCCAGTTCTAGAGGGAGATGAGCCTCAAAGAATTACACAAGAAGAACTTGATCAACGCCAAGAAGATCATTGTTGATTCAATCACGAATCAAATTATACCACAAGTGTCTTCCCTAAATACACTGAATATGTTTGATTCCTTGATAAAGCTATTTGAAGTTAAGAACTTAAATCAGAAGATGGCTTTGAGAAAACAGTTGAAGAATGTGAAGATCCAGAATGCAAAACAACTTGAAGTGGTAGAAGAAGAAGTATGCAGAAGTGGTGATATCCACCTTGAATGGACTCCCAATATCATGGGATTCATTCATGTGAATAATGTATGCCATAAGTAGGTGATTACTTTCAACTCAACTAAAAATAAGAGAAGAAGAAGATGGGAGCAATTGAAGATCAATCTCTCACCATTCAAAGAAGATCCCTCAAGCGATGAGGAGTATGAAAAACTCAATTCTTGAAGAACCTCTTATTCATCTTATCATTTGGATAAGAAATGATGATTTCATGAATGAAGAAGATGATAAAGCATAATGATCAAGATGGATTATACCCACAAAACAAATAAAATATAAGTATTCAATTTCCATTTAATGATATTGTTTTGTTATGCATTTGATTGTATTCAGTTGATGTGTTATGCATGATAGATTGTTTACATTAATACTACTAATATGCATGTGATGGGTAAGTAGCTCATGGTGCTATACAACTCTCCAGTGCTACTTATCAAACCTCTTTACTGACATATTGGATTAGTGCACAATCTCAATGATGTCATGGTAGACATAGAAGGCATCTAGAAAGTTTCTGTGAAATATGGATGGATGTTGTATTGGCTAAATAGTTGCATGATGCATAAAAATTTGTTGTTATGCATATGTTTTATATAGTTCTAACCATGCAATTGGTGAATTTGAATTGTAGGAAAGGTCCTATACAACCTCCTACAAGAAAAGAAGGACTAGACTTGTTCCGAAGAAGAAGTGATGACAATTCAATAAACATGAATCTAAAGCTCCCAGGGTCAGAGACACCATGACAGAAGTAAGAGCATCAGAGAGCAGTTGATCCACCTCAAAGGATGAAGACCACCATGGGTATGAGAGATAACTCAATATGAAGAAAATAATGCTATGAAAGAAACTATGATCAAAGAATAACAGTTGATCATGGGGAATGATGTATACGATATGATTTCAAGACATAAAGGGAAGTACATAGTATCCTCCATATGGATCTACAAGAACAAGTGTACAAAGAAATGTTCATGATTTTCCTCAGAAAGAATAGACTATGATATGACATACTCTATTGACCAATATATATCCACCTATACAGAATGAAGAAGGAAGATAATACTTCACTTCAGGGGGAGTGACTACAGAAGATATTTGAGTTCGACACGGTCCGACATGATGGACAG
The DNA here is from genome assembly GCA_001517045.1 of Pseudotsuga menziesii. Taxonomy (NCBI): domain Eukaryota; kingdom Viridiplantae; phylum Streptophyta; class Pinopsida; order Pinales; family Pinaceae; genus Pseudotsuga; species Pseudotsuga menziesii. Next base: position 126,806 of record LPNX010834135.1, read on the forward strand.
ATTCTTAATGGATGGAGATTTTACCAAGAGTAAAGTGGGTTCCAACCTTCAAAGTTGAATGCAGAAGACTAGGATATGTTGATGATCTGACAAGACAAACTCATGAAAGATGTTATGATGAAAGAATACTAGAATGATGTATGGCATTTAGTTCCCAAACTAGAAGGAAAGAGTATTGTATCTTCCAAATGGATATACATCTGATGGAAGTATCGAGAAGTATAAAGCAATATTTGTGGCCAGAAGTTTCTTTCAGAAAGAGGGAATTACTCTTGAAGAGACCTTACTCCAGGAAGCAAGGTACACTTCCTTCAGAACTATCATGGTAGTTTATTCCATGGTGAAGTAAACACAAGCCTTCCTTAATGGTATGATTGAGAAATATTTTTACATCGAATATTTACGAGGATTTGAAGTTGAATCCAGATGGAATAACGTGTGCAAGTTGAAGAAGGCCCTCTATGGCCCGAAGCAAGCTCCCAGAGCTTGGTATGGAAGAATAGATAGTTTCTTGTCGAGCATGGAATTTACCAAGGGTAAATCTGATCCTAACCTTTATCTCAAGGTTGTAGAAGATGAACTTGTCATCCTGTTATTATATTTGGATGACTTATCCTTCACAGGAAATGAGAAATAGGTCATGGAAAGAAATAAGAAACTAGCAGAACAATTTGAGATGAAATACCTTTGGTTAATGTATTATTTCCTAGGTCTGGAAGTATGGCAAAGTTCAAAAGAAATCTTTCTCAACCAGGGAAAGTATGTGGTAGAGATATTGAAGAGATTCAATATGTTGGAATGCAAAGTCATGGCCACACCCATAGACTCCAACCTGAAGCTGTTAGCTGATGACTCATCAGAGTTAGTCGATATGACTCATTACAGATAGATCATTGGGTCATTGATGTACTTAACAAATACCAGACCAGACATTTGTTTTTCTGTGAACACCTTAAGTCAATATATTTTTCAACCAAGACAGGTTCACCTAGTAACTGCAAAACATGTGATGAGATATCTGAAAGGGAATATAGACTTTAGTTTATATTATGATGGTAGCCATGAGTATAGATTGTATGGATACACAGATGCAGATTGGGTTGGAAGTATCTTAGATAGGAAAATAACATTAGGTAGATTATTTTGTTTGGGGTCTACTATGAGTTCATGGTTTAGCAAGAAATAGTTTAGTGTTTCTCGTAGCATGGTTGAAGCATAATACATAGCAGACTCCTCTGCTAAGTTGTGAAGCCATATGGCTTTGGAAGCTGATATCAGGTCTCTTTGAACTAAATATGGATACTACATTGATTCTATGTGATAACGAGAGTTGTGATAATAGAGAACCCTGTGTTCCATCCTAACACATAGAAATCCGGTATTTTTACATTCAAGATAAAGATGCAGATGATGATGATTTTAGTATTTCCATACTGAAGATATGTATGATGTTTCAGTATTTACATACTGTAGATGCAAATGATGGTGAAGTTATGATAGTTCAGTATTCACATACTGAAGATGTAGATGAAGATGGTTTAGATGATGATGTGCTGACAAAGCCTCCGTCTCAGGTAAAGTTTGAAAACTTTCAAGAAAAGCTTGGTGTGGTTCAAAAAGACCTTCCTCAAAAGGGGGAGTAGTGATGTTGCAGTGGGATTGTATCATCACGGGACATATGTCCAGAAGTGATCCAGTAACTTCGATCATCGAGAATGTGGTGGGATTGTATCATCCCTAGGCACTTGCCCAAAAGTGACCCAGAGAACTCGGTCTTCGAGAATGAAGAGCGATTGTATCATCCTGGGACATCTGTCCAAAAGTGATCCGGTGATCTTGGTCCCCATGAATGTCATGGGATTGCATCATCCTTTAACTTCGGTTCAAAATGTATCCGGAGGTCTCAAACCCCGTGAATGTGGTAGGATTGCATCATCCCTGAACTTCGGTTCAAAATGTATCTGGAGGTCTCAGCCACCGTGAAAGTGGTGGATTGCATCATACCTAAACCTTGGTTAAAAATGTATCCAGAGGTCTCATCCCCCATGAAAGTGGTGGATTGCATCATCCCTGAACCTCAGTTCAAAATGTATCTGGAGATCTTGGTCCCCGTAAATGTGGTAGGATTGTATCATCCTTGAACTTCGGTTCAGAACGGATATGGTGACTTTGGTACTCAAGAACATGTGTTGATCCCATAATTCCAATAGTAAGGATTGTATGAGTTCCACATCTGTGTTGATCCCATAATTACGAAAGGAAGGATCATTAGTAACTTTGTAAAGACCTAAATCCCGTAATTCCAAAAGAAAGGATCATTTAATTGATCTCGTAATTCCAATAGGAAGGATTGTCTGAGTTCCACAGATGTGTTGATCCCATAATTCCAATAGGAAGGATTGTATGAGTTCCACATCTATGTTGATCCTGTAATTCCAAAAGGAAGGATTGTTAGTAACTCTGTAAAGACCTAAATCCCGTAATTCCTAAAGGAAGGATCATTGAATTGATCCCATAATTCCAATAGGAAGGATTGTCTGAGTTCCACAAATGTGTTCATCCTATAATTCCAATAGGAAGTATTGTTTGAGTTCCACAAATGTCTTGATCCCATAATTCCGAAAGGAAGGATCGTTAGTAACTCCATAAACACCTAAATCCCATAATTTCGAAAGGAAGAATCATTAGTAACTCCGTAAATACATAAATCCCGTAATTCCTAAAGGAAGGATCATTGGTAACTCCGTAAAGACCTAAATCTCGTAATTATGAAAGGAAGGATGATGTTGATGTTTTGATGATGTTGATGTTTTTATGATGATGATGACATACTGATTGAAAGATCATAATATGATGATGATATTGTTGCTGATGATGATGATGTTCTCTGATCGAAATATTAGAATATGATGATGATGATGTTTCTCTGATCGAAATATCAGAAGTTGCTGATGATGATGATGTTCTATGATTGAAATATTAGAATATGATGATGATGTTGTTGCTGACGATGATCATGTTCTCTGATCGAAAGATCAGAATATGATGATGATGATGATGTTTCTCTGATCGAAAGATCAGAAGTTGTTGATGATGATGTTCTCTGATCGAAAGATCAGAATATGATGATGATGATTTTTTCTGATCGAAAGATCAGAAGTTGCTTATGATTATGATGTTGTTGATGATGATGATGTTTTCTGATCAAAATATCAGAATGCGATGATGATGATGATGTTTTTGATCGAAAGATCAGAATGTGATGATGATGATGCTGTATTATCAAAGTATGATGATGATGACATACTGATCAAAAGATCAGAATAGGATGATGAGTTGATGTTAGAGTATGATGATGTTCGGTTGATGATGTTTCTGATCGAAAGATTAGAGGCTGATGATAATGATGATTCTGACTGAAAGATCAGAGTGTGATGATGATGATATTTTGATGCTGATATTTTGATGATGATGATGTTGATGTTTTGATGATGATTTTTCTGATCGAAAGATCAGAGTATGATGATGATGTTGTTGCTGATCGAAGGGCCAAAGTGCTGAAGAAGATATTGCTGATAGAAAGGTCAAAGTGCTGAAGATGTTGTTGCTAATTGAAGAGTCAAGATGCTGAAGATGTTGCTGATCGAAGCGGTCAAAGTACTGATGATGTTGAAGACTAAAGATTGAAGATGAAGACTACATGATGTTGAAAAGATTCCAATGATTTATAGATGTATCACCCTGATGATGTTGATTATGTCCTCTATCTCTCTCCTATTATTGTTGTTGTTGATGTTGTTATAGAATACCCTTCTCGTTAAGGGGGAGTGTTGAAATATTCTAAATTCGAAGAATATTATATATGTATTTATTTGTGGTCCCCTATTGTCCTACTGGGAGAACCACTTGTATTAATTTGTACCCCCGATGCTCCTAATCAGAAGAACTAACAATAGTCATGACGCAGTCCCCTCTAATTTTAAAGGTGGGTCATTAGCACCCTAGTGTGGTTACTTGAGCCTACATGTGTAAATTGAGCCTACATGATTAACTCGAGCCTAAATGAAAAATGAGTTAACTTAACTGAATGGATGAATATAAATAGAGGTGTAGTGCTCCTCATTTGTGACACACACACTCACTTGTCTAGCACACTTGTGGAGGAGAGAAGTAGCTGGAGAAGGAGGAGGATCAGGTTTTTGATCTCCTTGTTGGTTTTACCTTTTTACCTTTTTTGGGGCATCTATATTGAGGAATCTTTTGCTAGGTTTTTCCCTTTAGGGTTTTCCCAGGATAAATATTTGTGTTCCTTTTGTATGGTTGTGCTTGTCTATCTTTCAGTGATCCTGTTTATATGCTTTTGCTATGAAATCAAAATGAAATACTAATGATCTAGCTTAGAATATGAAAATTTAACAATACCTACACCAATATGAGTCCCTTCGAGGTACTCTATGGTTGGGAGTGTAGAACACTAGTTCCTTGGGATAGGATAATGGATCGGTCATGTTAGGGCCATACTTACTAAACGACCTAGAACAATTAGTCACCAAATTACAACAAAATATCAAGGAAGAGCAAGAATGCCAAAAAACTTATGTGGATAAGAAAAGAAAATATAAATGTTACCAAATCATCAAAAATGTTTACTTAAAATTAAAAGCGAAGAGAAGCTCATTGAGCTTGGGAAGATGTGGAAAGTTGGCACCACTATTTTGTGGATCCTTTGAGATAGTGTTGAAGAGAGGGATAGTGGCATATGGATTAGATTTACCTGCTCATATAGAGGTTCATAATGTTTTTCTTGCATCCTTATTGAATAAATATTTATATGATACTAAGGATGTTATTTATTCATCCTTGCTACAGGTGGAACCTGAAGGGTAATGTATACCAGAACCCCTTCATATTCTAGACAAAAGAGAAGTATAGTTCATGAAGCGAACCATAGTACATATGAAAGGGAAATGGAAGCACTTCATAGCCAATGAGGCCACTTGGGAGAATGAAGCCACCATGAGACAGGCTTACCTCGCCTTGTATCATAACTTCATTTCAATTCCCTAGAACACTAGAACAATCTTGTTCTAAGCGGGGAGGGATGTAATATCCTGAATTGTGATCTTAACTATAGTGGGTATGAATCCCATTGCACATGAGTTACTTTGATGTTTATGTTTGTATAATTGGCATAATTCCCCACTACACATGAGTTATGTTGATTAATTAGATATATTGAGTGTAATCCAATGCATATGTTTTATTATCTAGTATGCAATTCTATATGTTGGGCATGGACCCTCATGGACAAGGATAATTATCATAGTATGATGTAATAGATGTATTATGTGATTTACCTTAATGCATATACTGAGATGATTATTGTGATGAAATGTGAAAAATACTGAATGCATGATTGATTTCTCTATTGTGTTGGGCTTAAGCCTACAAGAAGATAAGTGATGATATTTTGTGTTGAGTGCAAGATTTGGAACACATGAGTTCTGAATCTTGTATTGAGTGTAATCTCTAGAGCACATGAGTTATGAGATTTTGTGTTGAGCATGAGCTCTGGAGCACATGAGTTACAATATTGGAAGTGTTGGGCAGAAGCCCTGGAGTATTCCAAATTGATGTTGAGCATAAGCTCTGGAGAATCACATCCTTCGCCATTATATCCCTAGGTGTATCATACAAGCACATCCTAACATTAGTGTTGAGCAAGAGGCTCTGGAATTGCACAAGTGTAACACCTGGTTATTAGCGTTGAGCTTGGGCTCTGAATAACACTAGGAGTTACTAAAATTAAGTGTGTTGAGTGAGAATGATTATGAATAGCATCGACCCTTATCTTACTTATTTTTAGTTTATTAAATGGAATTTTGAATTTACTTATCATCGAGTACTGGAAGACCTACCACAATATATGAGGTAATCCAACATGCAAGGAGGATGTAGAGCTTCCTAACTTAGTTGATCAACCCTACCTAAGGCCTTAATAAAATAAAATGTATAAAATAAGTGAAGCCACAAATATGAGACTATGTTATATAATGCATAAATAAATATTATAGATAATATGTAGAGTTTGTATATATTATGAAAAAAATAATAATTATATATATAAGGAAATAAATATAACTAAAATAATAAATAAAGAGTCTATGTATTTATTATCTACTAAAATAATTAAATAAATATTCCATTCTAAAGTTAAAATTAGGAACTAGAAAAAACTTCATAAGCTAAACAAAACAATTATTAAATCCAATTAAATCAATTAAATATTGTTTTCAAGAAAATAATGGACTCTTGATGTAATTGAAGTTTAAACAAATTCCCTTTCCTAAAATATTTTCTATAAAGAGAAATCTTGGGGGATATGATGATTATTACAAAAATAGTTTTGGAGAGCATTTCCAAAAGAAAGCATTGTTATATAGAGCCTGTTATTTTAAATAAGAGAAGCCTCACCTTTAGGATTTATAGATCACTTGAATGTTGGATCTAGCCTTGGGGGATCTATATTAGTAACAAGAATGGTTATGGGTCATGGTTTGGAGGAACGTGGTAGTTTCAAGGTTATCCGGTTATGATATCTAAGATCAACAGTAGTTAGGGTGTTATTAATTCAATGTTCTTAACTATGCAGGGTTCATAGCCATTAAGCAAGTTGAATAATTACAGGTATCATATTTCTTCATCTTTGAGTTATACTAATTATGTTTACAAGCTATACTTATAGTTACTATGTTCAGGATTGAAGATCTGAAATTTTACCTTCCAATTGAATATACACTACAGACTGTTTCATTTGTTTAAATTGAAAACTTGGCCTTTAAAGTATTAGATAGGCTTTAGGGTTAAATTCCTCTTAGAATTATATTTAAAAAGTTTACATAAGTTGATGTCAAAGTTTTAGTCTAGATATAAACCCTTGTTTCTAGATAAAACTAATAACTAGATCTCTATAAGCATTTTACTAAAAGTAAAACCATTAAGTATAATTTTACAAAGAAATTGTACAAGTCTATGACCTGATTTAAGAATAAACTAGATAATAACCAGAAGTAGCGAACTAAACCAAAACATAAATAAATTCTACTCAAACAATAAAATATTTAATATACCAATTAAATACATATTCTTAAACATGCAAAGTAGGGATCGAATCCCTTAAAATCCAAACTCAAACCCTTAAGCAAAACACAGTCCTAGCATATTACATATTTCTAGCAAATGCAAACATATCACAAATATAACTCTTTATGAATAAACCATAAACACATTAAATTCAAACAAATAGTTTTACCATAATTCCTCACAAAAAATCCAAGAGCCCATTTATGAATTCAAAGAGGAATAATGCTTCTACTTTTAAAATCCAAAACTTATAAACATTATACACCTGCCCAACCATCGAATACTATTAAGGACTATTAAGAATTGGCATCCTTCCATTTCATTTCCAACCCAAATCTATATATACAACAAGTTTAGTAAATACGATAAAAAACAAAACCATGAACCAAGTATTCAATCTAGTACGCTCCGGCTAAATGAGAAAGGAATGATTAAAGGAATAAACAAAACAAATTCCACATACACATATTCTTAACCCAAATGATAAACAATGCCAATTAATATTCACATAAAACTTAATTAAACAATATACCTAGCGAATGATCAACCCATGGTCGAATCATGTAGAGCCCAACTGGGAGAAATAAACATACCTAAACGAAGTAAACAAATCCTATAAAGAATACAACCCAGTATCGATTCCTTTAAATAGAGTTCCATAAGTTTGCACATAAGAATTAAAAATTGAAACCAACACAGAGGTTCCATTATCCAACCAATTACGACCTCCCATGAAACAACCCAAGCATCATACCAAACCTACATAACTCATTCATTAAAAACGTATACTAGGAATTCTCCCATGAAAATGAAAAAATCCCATATGAATCTAGAGCTCAGCCTTTGGCATCTTTTACACATAGCTAATTTATCTACATTAAAATCAAATGATTCCATTAACATATCTTAAACCATAACCAATGAATCATTCCTAACTAATCGCAGTAAGAGTTAAAATACCCAGCATATTTTTTCCACAATCAACATTAATAGAAAAATAATGACATCATAGTGGCATTTCTTTGCAATGTCAATGAGAAATTTTTTAGCTGCATCCAACCAAAAATCACAGAGCTTGTAGCATACATTAAAATGTTGAGCTGAGTCATTCTTTAACCCAAAATTTTACCATCACATTTATACATTGTAGAACCATCAAGTTTTTACACAATCACATCAAATGCTCGAACGGACAAAGATAACCCGAAACCCAAACCTATAGGCTAACTACCTAATATTTACAACCATCATTTTTTGAGACCCATGATTGAAACCATGTAGCAGCATAAAAGGAAAAGAATTTGCTTAAAATCCTTTTCTCTACATGGGCTTACCCAGATGGTTATGAGTCGACCAAGCCTATGCCTATCCAGTAGAGAACTCAAGCTGCCTCCAAAACCTGCAACACCAAAACACATCAATCATGAGAAGTATTCTGTAACATTATAAAACAAATGAAACTAAAAAAGTTGATACTTACAGCAATCGATGGCACACGTGTTAATGAGTTTCGCACCAGCACTGTGAGCCCAACTAGGGTATGTGTAGCTCCAAACACTGGAGCACAAACCTCCCTCATTACCAAATGGAAACCCAAAAAATGACAGATGAAACCCTAGAGAAAGGATTAAGGCTAGAATCCTTCTCATCACGTGGATCATTGAATTTGCCATGTTGGCCACCACCTTTTCCCAAATTAAAACCCACATGCATATAGTTTGGCTTCAAATTTCTTTCCACCAAAATAATCCCCATTTCCAAACTTTCGATTGCCATGGTATACTATGGTATAACCGTCCATGTTATATAGTTTAAAATAATGTCACCAGCATTAAACTTAAACCCTCAGTTCCATATTTAGAGGCTTATACCATAGCTTACAAGCATGTATTTTTACATTCAAGCTTAAACCCTTTCATAATATGGTAGTGAGCTCAAGTTGTGACTGTAGGGTTTAGTATTTCTTAGAAAACACTTTTAGTGGTTACGTTTAGCTAGTTGTAGATGTTAGGACTCTATTTCCATCATGTTCATAAGCATAGGATTATAAGCGAAGTCACTTGCAGTATGAAATGAACACATTCATTAGTTCATGATGAACTAAGTAATCCCTATAGAATAGGACTCCTTACCTTTCTCAGTGAGTCAATAGGGAAAAATACCACCACTCCACCCCCTTACATACAGAGGTAAGTCAACCTCTTCGTCGTAAATAAATAATAAATATGTAACGTAAATGAAAGCAAAACATGAACACCATAATATCTATAGCATGAGTAAATTAGATAAACATGTACATAAAATAGAAGCACATCGAAAAATGGAATAGTGACATGTAAACATCATCATCATACATAAAAAAATGACATAACTTAGGCTTAGTTCTTTATCCAAGTTTTTATTCCACAGTAAAAAGAATATTTCCTTAAGATCTTAGCAGTTTTATTGATTTTTGTTTTTTTGTACTTTAGGGACATTACAATCCCTACTATCATGCTTTGGTGATGGTCGCTAGCACCAATAGATTGGTCAAACTCGACTTCGACTCCACAGTCTTGTGTAAAACACCCATAATCAACATCCTTTCTGTGAAAATCATCTCTAGAATCCCACATAGATGGGAATGAATGCTCCTATATGAAAATTAAAAATGATGGTCACCATATGTCTAAAAATCCAAGCATTGAAATATTAAATACAGTTGTTACAATTTAAAGTTTCATTATAAATGTTAGAAATGGACATAATTATTTTATTATTGAGTTGTTGCACTTGATCCCAATATTCAGTGCATCCTCCTCTTTAGGTGGGTAACAAAAAGATGCACCATATTTCTCTCTTACTTGGTCTGCAAGCCAACTGTTGGAACATATCATTGGCATATTTTATTTTAAATGATCCGGAGAAGGAATTCTTCTTCCATGGTAGCGCATTTAATTTCTAGCAATGCCTCATTTCCTCCTCGTATCTTCATACAATGCGACCCGTGATTGTGATGTATCTACATTGTAAAGAATGAATTTATTGATTGCATCAATTTTTGGATTTACTATTGTGTTCATGGAAACAAAACCACATTCAGTACATATGAGATGAAATATATGTCTTAAATTTTGTTGTGAATAGTTAACATGGGGAAATGTGAAGATTGAAATAGAGGTGACTTACTCCTTATCAAGCACTTTTTTCCTTTCATTTCCAGTAAATCCACATCAATTTTTTCCTCATCGTGTTCATCATCCCAAACCATTGATCCTTGTGTGTCATGTATTTTCTTTATGTATCACTAGAATTATAGAACAACTCATATACTATGTACCTCTCTACAACAATCCGCTTGGGTTTTTCTTTGTTCCAAACAAATCCCTTCAATTTTTGTACGTACCTCTCCAAGAAGAACATCCAATGACACGAATCCTCCCCAACTAATTCAACTACATTGACTAGGTGAATTAGAAGATGAATCTACAAGTCCATGAAATTCGCCAATGGTTCCTTCTCAAGCATACAAACAATCTTTGTTATCTCTTGATGCCATCTATGAATTCTAGCAATGTAAATACCCTTTTATGTGATCCATCTTTGAAAAAAAATAGTGTATATATGGTATGCCACAAGTCATCAAAAAATTTATGGTTCACAATCCCATTCTCAAATAACAGATAATGACACTACAAAGTAAACAAAAACAATTAATTTAATTTTAACTTCTGTGGTAAAATATTTAAAAGAATAATATAAACATTTTTGGGACATGATATGTACCCTTAGAAGGTTGAGACGGTCATGTGGTTTCAAACCTGACAACGTTTCATCTACAGTGAAGCAACGATGTTGAGAAGACCCATAACAAGAAGTCATCATTAGAGGAAATTTGGGGTCTAAAATGGGCCTTATAAGAAAACATGCCAAAATAAGTTTTTGTGAGTTGGAATTCAAGAACCAATTGAATTTCAATAAAATAAGTCAACCATAATGGTTGAATTGACATATTTGTCATTAAAAAAAACTACTTTTTTTGTTCGTATTTTCGACATATCTCATTGTGTTTTTACTCAAATTTCGATCGGGAGAGCTCGTTGGATGCGGAATTTGATTCCGCATCCAACTATTACCCACACTACATACTTTTGATGGACCCCGCTACCCCAAAAACAAGAAATACCTGAAAAATGTGATGATGACATCATCATCACATTTTTTTAGGTATTTCTTGTTTTTGGGGTAGCGGGGTCCGTCAAAAGTATGCAGTGTGGGTACTCGTTGGATGCAGAATCAAATTACACATCCAACGAGCTCTCCCAATCAAAATTTGATTAAAAACACAGGGAGATATGTCAAAAATATGAACACAAAATGTAGTTTTTTTCTTTCTTCCTCCAAAATTAATCAATATTATTTTATTATTTTAACTATTATTTTATTATTTTCCTTAGGAGGCCCATTTTAGACCCCAAAATTCCTCTAATGCCTCACACCCAATGCACATTCCATTGCTAAATTAAGATCTTCTTGAATGGAAAAATCCATGGGACATCACCTATTTTAAATGAAAAAGAGTGGCCATATTCTCCTTTGTTTTCTTGTCTTGGCCAATGCTCATTTTTTGTATTTCAATAAATAATATATTTCCTAACTGTCAACTTGATACTCTTTTTGGATGATATGTGATGCCACAAAGAACAAGAAACATATTTAAATATATGCATGGGATCTAGTAAGTGGGAAATCCTAAGATGGTCCCAATACATGAGCTCATAAAATATCAATTTCATGTTCATCCCTTCAGTAATTTTTTCATCATAGGTGTTGAAGGATTTTGAATCATAGAAAATAGGTTCCCCATAGGGCATCACTTTATTTTCCTTTTCCTTCTCTCTACATATTACCTAAGCCAGTCATCTGGTGTCGTTATTTTAGGCATTTGTGTTCCCTCTGCTTTACCATTGAAGGCATATGTTTCTTTTCTATAAGGGTGGTTTTCTTAGAGGAATACCCTATATAAGTTGTACACTATCTTTCATAGGTATTTCAACCACCTAGATTTAATATAATGTCCACACAATTTATATCCATGATAACATTTTATTACAAGATCTGCGATGTTATTCTATGTAGTGCATGTTGTTACTGTTTAATATAAATATAGTCATAATGAATTAAATATTCCAAAAAAATATTGATTTTAATGTAAATAAATCAAACAACATATTTACCGAAAAAGACTCCCAACCCCAGATAATCATGTGTGTTTTATTCCCATATTCCATACAACATAAAACTCCTTTATGATGGGATGGGTCTCAATATATGATATACTTGTAACACTTCCCATAATTCATTAAACTCTTCGATCAATGGTCATAGGTAAACATCCATATTATTCAATTCTCTTCTACTTCGGACTATAAGAGAAACCATAAGATGCTCATTCTTTACAGAAAACCATGGGGTGTATTTTTATTGATCACCACTATAGGACAAACAATATAGGTGTCGTCTGGTTGGGTAAATGCATTGATGCCATCAATGGATATACTTGATCTAAGGTTGCGTACTTCATCCTTGAATTTATTAGGCCATGTATCTTCTATATGATTCATGGTTGTTGAATCTATTAGAATTCACAATACCCCTTCCTCACTTCAATTGGATGCATTCCATCCCTTCAAAATAGTTAATTCTTTATAGGGAAAGAGCCTTTGAATCCTTTGGATTAGAGGCATGTTTCTCAATATCTTATGAGAAGGACCATGTGCTTTATCCTTGTTATTTGATTGTGTACCTATAATTCCCACATTTTGGGCATACCTCTTTCTATGCATATTCACCTCTATTTAGAAAACTATCATTGAGATGCGCATGCTATATGTACTCAGCACCCAACATTTTCAACATTTCCTTTCCATCCTTGTAGCTTCAAGGAAACACATTATCATTCATAAGTACCTTATCTTTGAATAACATGTGGTTGGTGGGAAATAAAAACGTATAATGTCATTTAACGTTCATAAAATATACCATTTTCAATGATCATTGTGTAACAAGATTCCTCAAAATATTATGTAGTTGATGGCCTCAACATTGTATAAAAATTCACATCAGACATGCCATGCATTTATTTCAAGTTGTATAGTAACATTGTTCTCCTCAAGTGTGTATGGAATTGACTGGACAGGTTCAAAGAGAGGAGTGCAATCTGTTGATTTAAGGATTTCTAATAAGGCTTCAGTTATACAAGTGTCATCCTCTAGCTCATTCACTTTGAATGTATGAAACAACATTGCATCCATGGAACTCATTTTTCATAATAACTCATCCATAACAATGTATAATTCATTGCCTCCATTGCCAACATGTAAATAATTGCTATCACGCTAGGAATTCCTAATTGGTGAGGATGGACACAATGGAAATTGAATAGGTGGTTAATTCAACCATTATTTTTATGCTTCCTCTCCAAGTTGCACTATTTTTTCATCCTTCTCTCAATTTGATATTGTATTTGGGTGCAACAGAAGATGATAGGAAGGCCTCTCATCATCAAAATCCCGATTTAGAAAATATTGAACATTACATCGACGATGTTAGCAAGCACTATGCAATTGGTTAGATTTATTATTATACAAAACAATTATTATAGAACATAAGAATAATTTCAAATACAAAATGATAAGATGCAAACAATTTATAAAGCAAACATTTATATTAAGCGATAAGTTAGCATCAATTCCACAGTAATATCGAACTTTAAAATTGAGAAACCTATTTTTAAATTCAATTTATAAATTAAATTAACAATTCATAAAACATAATTTCAAACTAAAAAATACATTAATGTGGCCCCCATTGTAAATTTACAAATACAATTAATCAATGTTTTTTTGTCTTACGCCCTAATGGAACATCTAAGGTAAATCACAATGCAAGGCGTCTCTGATGAGTGGTTGGTGGTCTACAAATGTTGTAGTTTATTAACAACTTGTCACCAAGAGACAAAATACTTATTTCATGTACAAAAACAAATCTTGACGCTTTCCTTTTCATAAAGAATTCTTGGTCATTGAAGTGTTCCTCAAATGAACAATCTCCATAAAATAAAGAGAACCTAGAACTATTTATGAACCCTGCAATATTCACATGAGTGCATGGATGACCGTCTATATATAATAGGTTATTCATGATAAAGTTTCTAGAAACATAACCATTCATGCACATAAAGTAGATGGTAATTGTATACTTGTATTTAACAATATTCAAATAATCATACCAACATTAGACAGGACCACAAAAGGGCACAAGTGATATTGATTGTTTGGGAGGAACACCTAAATGTGAAAGGATAAACAACCCAATACTGATAGCATCAATATTATAATTCACAATTATAAAACAATAATTACCAAAAAGTACGAATTTGGTGACAACATGAGGCACATGTTGAGAAGATGGTCTACCACCATAAAACATGCGGTTGTAAGAATGATATTTACTTTTCAAATTCATAGAAAGGGAGAAACCATCGCCACCCTCAAACAATTGGACAAACATTGGAGTGTACTTGGAAATTGTTTTTCTCAGATCATTCAGTTTTTTGGATCGTCTAGTAGATATCAGTTGGGTTACATTCAAATCATTTTTTAATCACTTGAAATTGTAGTTGATTCAACATAAGAGTGGTTCGTCAATTTAAGATGAGACGTAGTTTTTTGGATTCAAAATTTTTCAAAAAAAAACATACGGAAAATTTCTCATGTGTCTTCTCTATATCACCTATTGGGTTCTTTATTGCAGTAGGGGGTATTAGACCATCATAATTGGGTAATCTATAATTGGTGTAATGGTTGAGTTTGACACACTGAGGGTTCTCCTTCAACCCTTGACATTTATTTATATATTTAAAAATATTTAAAGAAACTGATAAACGATGGACAAGATATCCAACAAAAAAAAACAACTAAATAAACAAAATTACAGCCATCCATGATATAATTTAAAATACTCATTAAAAAACCAATAAAGAGGCTAAATGAATAGGCATAATCATGAACTAGAGATCAAATCCCTTGGAAACCAAACCACATAAACAATGCGCAACAGTAGCTATTTGAAAATAATTAGCACTTAATAAAATTACACATTCATCCATGATATCCATTAAACTATTGTTTTTCTGCAAAGAACAAATCCCCAGCCATCTTGTAAAATGGATAGGATAACCTAATTAAATGCTAACATATTCACATTTTCTAGCATCAAGATATCTTTATATATAAACTATATACACTATAGTAATAATAATTAAATAAAAAACATAAACATCAATCTAAGGCTGAAATCCTATTAACATTCTTGAGAGGAAACATTTTACAACTTAAACCCTATTTTAAACACAGACAAAGTTGGCACAACATTCATCCACCCACATCTCAAATCCTCATAAGGGTTGGTTAGAATTCCTTTATGACAACCCAACTTAAAAGATAAATAAACCCATCATCGAATCTTGTAAAGCTTCAGCTGTGAGCATTTAACTATGAAAAATAAATAACAATAATATCCATTAAATATCAACTATCGAAACCCATATGCTCAAGTTGGGAGAGTTGAAATTATTTAAATGAAATAATAAAAATAAATGGCGAACCAAACATCGAATACACTAAACATTGGCTGTAAGTTTGTCCATATAGGAAATAAATATAAATTATAAACATTACAGATACATAGGCTACACCATATAGGAAAGTAAAGGTCATGATAATATGACTGCCATCAAAACCACACGATTAAAACAAAACAAGGATGACATTATACAATTTAAACCAAAACCTTATCAATATATGAACGATGAACATAGCTATGATTGCCCTCTGTCAACACACATAAATGCATTTAATATTTACAAAACAAAGAATAAATTAAAAACATCGAGGAATCTATCAAGAATTTCAATCAAGCATGAAACTAGGCATTTTCTCTTCATTTCCAAAAAAAAACAAAAACTACCTAGTATTATAATATTAAACAGAGGTAAAACCCTTTTTAAGAACATTAACATTTCATACAATTACATCAAGGGAATAGGACCCAAATTAAATCCACATTTGAGAATAGTATCCATGTCATTATCATAGTCCCATTGCTAAGCAATGGCACAAGTAAATTCCAACCTTTCTATAAAAATTAAAACACAATTCTCACAGCAACAAAGAGTCAGAATCATAAACCAAGGAAGGTTTAGTGCTGGAGTTGCAGGATGCCCCCAAGGGAGTGTTGACATATTATTGTGGATGACCATAGATGCTATGCTGCAGCTTCCTTACCCAAGATGCCATGAAATTGGAATGACTGTTATGAAGGGAGTCTCCTGCTATGAGAAATCTACTTCTTCTCTTGCCAATATATTTGTTTTTTTTAAATTCCATGTACATAAAATTGTGACCTAGGAATGTTTGGAATGCAATAAATTTGATAGGCTGAATACCTAGGCACTAGTAGGAATATAAATAGATAGGGCATAGTGCCAAGGAAGATGTGTTACATACATGAAATAGTACATAATGGAAAAATTAGTACAGTTTTTACTTCTACACCAAAACCACCACTGATAATTACCGTCGTCTCTGATATTAGGGTCGATGGCAATAATTGCAGGACCAAGGGCATAGAATCATGGTTGGAATGCTAATGATACTATGCAGATGACCAATAGCCTTATGGAAAATGCTAGGACAAAAAATATGATCAAATGGTTGGTGTAAGGGTTGCGTAGCCCTGGTAAGAAACCAATCGATCAAGTAACATCTAGAATCAATGTGATTCCTTTAAGATACCATATGTTGGAAAGATACTATTATCAATTAAATCTATTGCATTTTGGTAGACCATAGTAGACAATTGATAACGTCAACATCATGCTATGTAAGTCTGAGATTTTACAGTCCTAAAAACAATATGTATATATGGGATAGATACAAATATTGATGCTATACAAATCCATGATTTAAATATGGTGATAGTTGCAGGTACCCAAAAATGGTAATGGGAGCGATATGAGAAGGATATTCTACGTATAAATATGAGGAAATAGTGTATGAAGGAAGGATGTACTTGGGGTACATGGATTCCATAAGGATGTACTTGGGGTACATAGCTTCCCTTGGCTAGCTAGACACCAGTATGCATCACTAGGGATGCCAAGGTCTAATAAATATGGTTAGTCTTCTTTCCACACACATTCATGCCATGTAAGGGGAATGTCACGGGAGTGGGGACTCCTTGAAGAGAATAACCCCTAGGTATTATGGTGTCTAGAAAGGAAGCACATAATCATGGTAAGCCAAAGCTACCAATGAGCACCCAAAAGAGGTGTTAGGTTCTGGAACAGAACTGCCATGGAGAACCCAAGGAGTTGTTAGGTTCTATAATACTGGTTTAGTATATATATATACAAGTTGAGGAGTCCTACATGTGAACTTGTAATGTTTTGTGAGAAAAGGACCCTCGGGTATATATATACTCGTGTCAAAACTACTGGAGGAAGGATTCATCCAAGGAGCACTTGGAACATTGATGTCAAGGTATGTATGGGTACATAGAAGATGATTTGTGTGAATGTGTGATGATGATGTAACTACTTTAGTGCAATTCCTTTAATAACTAAAATGACATAATTATTGTCAGTTACAAAATCATTCATGAATTGCTATGAATACAAGGAAAATATTTCATGGACAACGCAGTCATGTATATTTTAATTGCAGAAATAAGGTAAGAATACCTGACAATCCTTGTATAGTACTATGTGTGCAAATATGATTATCATTGAAATTCCTGTGATGAAAGGATATGCAGGGATGCTCACAATTTCTTCAATGATTGGAAATTTCATATTGCAGGTAGTATGGTTATGTCCCATAACAGAAAGACAAATCTACCATGTGGGAAGGATCTCATAATGGTGAAATATAATTTATGAACATAGCATATATGTAAATTTTAGTTCTATAGTTTTGTTATACTAAGAATTATGATAATATGGCATATAATCTATGAGTGTCCAGGTTTTGGGCAGCGAGTGAAATAATAAGGGTAAGAGATTCCACTTGCTAGAGCCGAACAAATATGAGGATGGACTCATGATTTCGAAGCCTAAATTCATAATTGAGTTTGATTATCCATGATAATAACTGTTTTATGTAGGAAACTTGTCAGGTAAGAAACTACAAAAAGCCAGGTACTTTGTTCTATTGATGTATTTGTAACTTCAGAATGTATTCATCTATATATCTTATGTATTGTACCCAGATGTTTATTCCGGGATGTATCTGTAATATAATTCAGTCATTTCATACCACAATGTTTATTCCAAGAAGTTTATATAATGATAAAGTCATGTCAAGTAATTGTGGGTAACCCTCCTATTGGTCGGAGGAGGCAAAGTCCCCACAAGTTGTGGGGCACTAGGTTTATTAGACACTCATAGAGATGTCAGCTCTAGTAAGAAATTGTTAAGTGAGACGGACATGTTGGAGTGGGTTCCAAGTTAATGGAAGAATATAAATAGACAATGAGTCTCTCTATTTACAATGCACATGCTCACTCATCGGGGCGCATGAGTGAGAGAGGACAAGCTCTCTCAGTGAGAGAGAGAGAGAGACAGAAGTTGTGGAGATCATCTTTATGTTTTTTGGTTTTACTTTTGGTGTTGATTCTATCTCTAAGGAATTTGTGGGGTTTTCACCATTTATGGTTTCCCTGAGGATAAACACTGGGTTCATTGTCTCTTGTGTTTGATTGATGTGCTTGTTATTTTCTGAGTTAAAGATCCTAATGTATTGCTAGCTTAATGATGAAATTCTAACATGGTATAAGAGCTAACCTGAGAAGAAGACATTGTGCAGCCACAAAAGCTATGGCTTCTTAATTTTTGGGTCTCTCTCCACAATCCATTAGAAAAAGTATGCTAGGCTGACTCTCCATTGAAGGGCGCATCTTTCTGTCGAAGCATAACTTGATTACGAGTATTTTCAGTTTTGGTGCGGGAAATTAGGGCTTCTTGCAGACGAAGAATTTTTGAGTGAGCCTAGCATAGGATTGTTCTCCTCATAAAAAATGAATTTTAGAGACCTGGATCAATATTTTTGGTCAGGTAAAACTATGGAAAATTCAAACCCTAGTTTGACCCCAAGCTAGGAAAACCCTAAATACTAAAACTACTAAGTTTTGGTACATTCACTATATAAAGAGATTGGCGAAGGATTATGAGTGGAAACTTTTAGAGGCCACATATAAAATCTCGATTTACACTGTATCCAAACTTCAGCCTCAGATTCACTACATTATGGGAGATATGATCCCTCCACGTTAGGGTTCCAGCCTCTTCTAGAATTCATCCATAAACAGGACACCTGGGGCAAATTGCTATATCTTGGGATACAAAGGTCCAAATGAAATTTTTGAAGATATTCCAGAAAGGGAACTGATTTTAATTTCTGTGGTTTGAGATTCAGACTCAGAAGGTGAACCAGTGACACGTGGAAGTCTGTACTTCTTCGCTATTTTGAACAGTCATGTAACAGGTCACCTTAGGAAAACAATCATAAGTCGCAATTGGTGAAACCAATTCTGATGAAACCTATGGTGTTGGATCAGGGACGAGTGGGGATACCTCAATGAGATGGTTCAGACATAGAAGAATAGTAATTTTGGTGATACCACAGAAACAGTAACAAGCATTTCTGCAGGAGAAATTGGAAAACTAGGGCTTCCCGTTCCCGGAGCTTCCCTCCACTGTTTTCAGAAAAGGAGTACATTGGATAGATCCATTTGAAGAGATCTATCTTTCTATCCAATGAGATCTAAAATATTCCAAGTTTTGAAAATTAGGGTTTCTCTAACAAATCGTATATTAGCTAACTCTGGAACTAGGATAGACACCTCAAATCGGTAAGATCTAATGTTTTGCTATTTCCATTTGAGGTTCTCATTTCAAAGTGATCTGTCACATCAGCTTGATGATAAGCTTGGTGAAGTTGACAACTTCCAAGCATGGAAGTATTTGATCTCTCTAAAGAAAATGAATTGGACACCTACATGAGTAGAGATGTTCCAGTTCCAAAGGGAGATGAGGCTAGAAGCCTTACACAAGAAGAACTTGGTCAAGGCCAAGAAGATCATTGCTGATTCAGTCATGAATCAATTTAGTGTCTTCCTTAAAAACACTGAAGATGTTTGATTCATTGACCAAGCTATTTGAAGGGAAGAACATAAATTGGAATATGACCTTAAGAAACAAGTTGAAGAATGTGAAGATCCAGAATGTAGAGACCATATCAAATCAGAGAAAAAATTGAAGTGATAAAAGAAGAAGTGAAGAATGCAGAAGTGGTGATAGCCACCTTGAATGGCCACCCAGGATCATGGAATTTATTCATGTGAGGAATCTTTGCTAGAAGGAAGTGATTACTTTTAGTAGAATCTGGGAAGAGAACAAACAAGAAGAAGAAGTTTGAGAAGAGAAGGTGGGAGAAATTGAAGATCGAGCTCTTACCATCCAAAGAATATCCCGTAAGTGATGAGGAATATGAAGGTCTCAACTCTTGAAGAACCTCTTATCCATCTTAACTTTTGTATAAGAAATGATCCTATAATGAATGAAGAAGACGATGAAGCTGGAGAATTAAGAAGGAGTATACCCACAAAACAAATAAAGAAGTATTCAATTGTCATTTCATGATATTGTTTTGTTATGCATTTGTTTATATTCAGTTAATGTATTATGCATGATAGAATGTTTGCATTAATGACAGTATAATACTAATATGCATGTGATGGGTAAGTAGCTCATGGTGCTATACAACTCTCCATTTCTACTTATCTAGAATGAAACCTCTCTGCTGACATATGGGATTAGTGGACAATCTCAATGTTGTCTTGGTAGAGATGGAAGGCATCTAGAAAAGTTTCTGTGAGATATGGATGAATGTTGTATTGGCTAAAGTAGTTGCATAATCATATATTTATGCACAAGAATTTCCTATTATGAAGATTCCTTATGAAATGTTTCTAACCATACAAATGCATTTGAATTTTAGGAAATATCACATACATAATTGGCTACAAGCAAAGAAGGATGAGACTTGTTCCGAAGAACAAGTGATGACATTTCAAAATGAAAAATAATATGACGAATGCAGTGACATCATTGATGCAAAACCTTCCAAGAACAAAGGGAAGATAGGTTCAAGAAGAATGATTTCTAGGATGCAATATCGATACATGAAGGGAAATTCGTAGTTCCATCATGCAGCAGATGGAAACATCGTCGGATACAAGGCATAGACTACGGAGATACATTTGCAGCCACTAGAAATGAAGTCACATGATATGCATAATCATGTGTGCAAATGAAAGAAGGCCTTGTATGTGTTCAGAAGACACCCATGAGATAAGACATACATGATGAGCTTGATGAATATCTTAACCTTTGCTACAAGGTTGAAAAAGGATGACAAGCTCACAGATGGGTGCGAGAAGAACACTTTCAAAGATAGAGGATCTTGGTATCTAGTGATCCTAGATGGATACATAGAATATTAGTAGCATAGGAAGCTACTTGTCACTCCGGTATAGAAAGTTTCAGTGCATAGAGTACGGAAGACAGAGGGAGTATGATGCTCTACTTTAGAGGGAGTGACTATGGAAGATCCTGAGGTTCGACATGGTACGACAGGATGGATAGATTACTGATGACTCTAGGCTTTACTGAGAGTAAAGTGGATTCCAAACTTTGCTTCAAGGTTGAAGGAAGAAGACCAATGATGCTCTTGTTATGTGTCGATGCAATACGTTCTAGGCATGGAGGTGTTGTCAAGGGAACTATGCAGTAGAGATCTTGAAGAGGTTCAAGATGATGGACTGTAAGGCCATGACCACACCTATGGCATCAAACCTGAATCTATTTGAGTTTTGCTTCACTAGATACTGTTGATGCTACCATGTATCGTCATATGATTGGTTCCTTGATGTCCCTAACGAATACGAGACTATATATTTGCGTTGTTGTGAACACATTGAGACATGTTCACTTGATGGTTGCAAAGCATGCGGTGAGCTACCTGAAGGGTACAGTTTATGATGGGCTCAAGTATGAGGCGAATCAGGAGATTAACCTAGAGGGTTATGTGGATTCGTAATGGGAAGGCAGTGCCATTGATAGGAAGAGCACTTCAAGGTGCTACTTTAGTATGAGATCAGGTGTCATATCTTGGTTTGATAGGATGGAGTCCTACATGGCATTGAGTACATCCAAGGCAGAAGATGTTGCCACTTGTGATTTGGGAGGTAGTATGTTTCTTTTTGAAAACTACTATTTAATTTGATTGATCTGACTTGCATTTTGGTATGATGCAGTGAGGAGAAGTGAAGCTCTAGTTTGTGATCCAGATCGAGATCTCTCGAAAGAGGGAGTTCTGGCATAGCTAGTAAGACAGGTCGTCTGAGCATAAATCCTAGAGAAGCTCGTAGGTTACTTAGACGTAATCAGTCCTGTAGGTTGTCCTCAAATGTAATAGGTCCTGGAGAAGCTCGCAGGTTATCCTTGGATGTAATCAGCCCTGATGTGATTTTATGCTAGAAATGGCCAGAGTGAAGTTTGAGTACTTCAGCAAGAAGCTTGGTGTTCTCGAGATCGAGGTTCCCTCCAAAGGGAAGTGATGATTTTGTGTTCCTTTTTGACATGGTGAGAGGATTGGTTCCTTCCATGGTCAGATGTAAGTGTTGTTCCCTTCCAACATGGTGAGAGGATTGGTTCCTTCCATGGTCGGATGTAAGAGATGTGACATGGTGAGAGGATTCGTTCCTTCCATTGTCAGATGTATGTGATGATGCCACATCCAGCATGAAAAAGGGTTGGCTCTGTGAAGACACATCTAGTATGAAAAAGGACTAGCTCTATGTGGATGCCAGATCTAGCATGGAAAATGGCTAGCTATGTCAAGACACATCTAGTATGAAAAAGGACTAGCTCTATGTAGGTCCCACATCCAGCATGAAAAAAAGGCTGGCTCTGTGAAGACAAATCTAGTATGAAAAAGGACTAGCTCTGTGTAGGTTCCACATCTAGTATGAAAAAGGACTAGCTTTGTGAAGACTCATCTAGTATGAAAAAGGACTAGTTCTCAGTAGCTGCCACATTTGGTATGAAAAAGGACCACCTCTATGAAGACTCATCTAATATGAAAAAGGACTAGCTTTGAGTAGCTGCCACATCTGGTATGAAAAAGGACCAGCTCTATGATGCCTCATCTGGTATGAAAAAGGACCAAATCTGTGATGCCTCATCTGGTATGAAAAAGGAATAGCTCTGTGAAGACTCATCTAGTATGAAAAGGACTAGCTCTGAGTAGCTTCCACATCTAGTATGAAAAAGGACCAGCTCTGTGATGCCTCATCGAGTATGAAAAAGGACCAGCTCTGTGATGCCTCATCTAGTATGAAAAAGGAATAGCTCTATGATGATACATTTAGTATGAAAAAGGACTGGCTCTGTATAGGTTCCTTTTACGAGAAGAATCAAGAGATAGCACCCGTGATGATGACCCAGTGACGATCCAGATCGAATGATGAGGATCTAGATCCAGTGATGATGATCCAGCAATGATGATCCAGATCTATTGATGATGTCCAGTGATGATCTAGATTAAGTGATGATCTAGATCCAGTGATGATGTCCAGTAATCATCCAGATCTAGTGATGATCCATATTCGAAAATGAAGATGACTTGAAGAAAAAGATGACTTGAAAATAAAGATGACTTGAAGACGAAGATGACTTGATGATGATCCAGATGATACAGCGAAGAAGACTTTTGCTGATATATTGTGTCAAGAGAATACCTTCCTACTTAAGAGGGAGTGTTGATGTATTTGTAACTTTGGAATGTATTGATCCATATATATTATGTATTGTACCTCGATATTTATTCTGGGATGTGTCTGTAATGTAATTTAGTCATGTCATACCCTGTGTTTATTCCAGGAAGTTTCTATAATGAGAAAGCCATGTCAAGTCATTTGTTAGGAACCCATGTCAATCCTTCTCTTTACTGTGTTAGTATATTGTTGTTGGACGCATATGCTTTGTAAGTCATCCCATAGTAATTGTTGATCCATAGTTTTTGTTATTGTTGTTGGGTGCATATGCTTTGTAAGCCTCCTGTAGTATTTGTTGATCCATAGTTTATATTGGCCCATGGTTTTGACCCATAGTATTGGTGCCTATGGTTTTGGCCCATGGTTTTGACCCATAGTATTGGCGCCTAATTTTAATATATAAGTGTGTGTTGAGGCCAAGGAAGTCACCATGAAGTTATTTTGTATTGAGCTTGCTCAAAGGAGGTTGCCCCCTCGAAGTGGCCTGCGATTAATATAAAAGTGATTTTGAGTTCTGCTGCTATATCGTGTATTTTGATTACTTGTTTTCTGCAGGGTCCTCACAACATTGTGGGTAACCCTCCTATTAGTCAACGGTTAAAGTCCCCACAGTTGTGGGGCCCTAGGGTTATTAGACTATCCTAGTGAAGTCAACCCCAAGTGAGTCATTGTATGTCAGGGAAATAGTCCCCACCATTGTGTTACCCTCCTATTGGTCGGAGGAGGAAAAGTCCCCACAAGCTGTGGGGAACTAGGGTCATTAGACATTCCCAGAGATGCCAGCTCTAGTAAGTAATTGTTAAGTGAGGCTGACATGTTGGAGTAGGTTCCAAGTGAACGAAAGAATATAAATAGAGAATGAGTCTCTCTATTTACAACACACACACTCACTCATTGGGGTGCATGAGTGAGAGAGGAGAATCTCTCTCAGTGTGTGAGAGAGAGACAGAAGCTGTGGATATCATTTTTATATTTTTGGGTTTTACTTTTGGTGCTGATTCTTGTTGAGTCCAGATTTGGTCCCTTTTTAACCATCTTTAATCACCTTTCTTCCCTTGCTTTACACTGCTTAGCATATCAATCAGACTGACTTTCTTCACTTTATCCCTTAATTTGTCAAGGTAAGACTGATTATTATTTTACCTTAGTTAATGCTTATTCTTGTGACAATTAAAGGGTTTTTATCTCTTGAAATTGTGCTAATATGTGTGATCTATGAAGACAATGTGAGATGAGCAGAACGCAGGGGACGAAGCTAAACAAGTCTAGGGACAAGGGGT
>LPNX010834148.1:0-118481 GCA_001517045.1 Pseudotsuga menziesii
CAGATATAAGGGCTGAGCCATTCTGTCATGGTGGTAGGGTTGCTCCCTTCCATGTCAGATATGAGTGCTGGCCATTCTGTCGAGAAGGACAGATGTAAGAGTAATTTACATTCTAGGAATAGAGGCACCTTGTCAGTTACCAGGAACACTCAGTGTAAGAACTGAGTAGCCATTCTGATGTGATAGAGGGATGTGTTCCCACTTGGTCAGATGTAAGGGCTGAACCATTCTGCTCATGGCTAAAGGATTAAGTTCCTTCCATGTCATATGTGAGTGTTGGCCATTCCGACGAGCAGGTCGAATGTAAGGGCAACTGCCATTCTCTAGGAGAATGGAGGCACCTGGTCAGTTACCAGGTAGCTCAGTCGAGGAGGACTAGGGGCCATTCTGATATGATTGTTGGGATGTGTTCCCCTCATGATCAGACATGAGTGCATGCCCTTCCATCATTGTGAGCAGGATGTGTTCCCGCCTGAATGGATGTAAGTGCTGAGCCTTGTCACAGATGATAGTAGGTGTGTCCTATCATGCTGGTGACTTTAAGTGCTATGCCATTTCACATATGATAGTAGGTGTGTCCTCTCATATTGGTGACTGTAAGTGGAGTGCCTTTTCACAGATGGTAGTATGTGTGTCCTACCATGATGGTGATTGTAAGTGCAGAGCCTTTTCACAGATGGTAGTAGGTGTGTCCTACCATGCTGGTGATTGTAAGTGCTGAGCCTTTCCACAGATGGTAGTAGGTGTGTCCTACCATGCTGGTGGATGTGAGCGCTGTGCCTTTCCACAGATGATAGTAGGTGTGTCCTATCATGCTGGTGAATGTGAGTGCTGGGCCTTTCTGATGGGATTGTAATTTACTACATGATCAGATGTGAGTGCTGGGCGTGCCTTTCTGACGAGCAGGTCAGATGTAAGTGCTGGGCGAAGACCTACATGAGGGTAGGCCTACAACCAGCATGAAAAAGGGCTGGCTCTGTAGAACTTCCTATGACGAGAAGAATCATGAGATAACACCAGTGTTGATCCAGATCGAGTGATGATCCAGATCCAGTAATGATGATCCATCAGTAATGATCCAGATTGAGTGATGATCCAGATCCAGTTCAGTGATGATGATCTAGATCGAGAGATGATCCAGATCTAGTGATGATGTTCGATGATGATCCAGATCGAGAGATGATCCAGATCCGATGATGACTTGAAGACGAAGATGACTTGAAGACGAGATGATCCAGTTGATACAGAGAAGAAGACCAGTGCTGAAAATTGTGTCAAAAGAATACCTTCCTAGTTAAGAGGGAGTGTTGATGTATATGTAACTTCAGAATGTATTCTTCTATGTATCTTATATATTGTAACCCGATGTTTAGTCCGAGATGTCTCTATTATGTATTTGAGTCATGTGGTCATGCCTCGATGTTTCGATTGGGAGGATTAATAATGTAATCAAGTCATATCAAGTCATTAGGTAAGTCCCCACAGTTTTGGGGCACTTGAGTTATTATATGCTAATTAAGGTGTAGGCTCGAGTAGTAATTATTAGGTTGAGCCTACGTGTGAAAAGGCAATTCAAGTGAACGGATGAATATAAATAGAGAGTGAGAGTCTCTCTATTTATCACTTGTGAAATACATCACTTGCTCTCCCAAGTGTGGCGCACTACTGGAGAAGGAAATTTTGGGACTAGATAGAAGACAGAAGACTACTGCTGTTTTGGGAGATCTCTTACTGTTTTGGTGTTGGCTCTATCTTAGAGGAAGTTGTGGGGTTTTCTCCTTTATGGTTTCCCCGAGGAAAACTCTTTGTGTCTCTTGTCTCTTGTGATGTGCTTGTGTTTTATTGCTGTGCTTGTCATTCTCTCAGTGAAAAGATCCTAAGATCATAATTCTAGCTTAAATGTGATGAAAAACTAACAGGGATCCTTTCTCATTATTATCCCAATTATATTGATGATGACTATGATGACGGTAACGATGTTGATTTATTGTATGATGATGATGACGATGGGGATGCCAATGATGATTATGCATGTGGTATAATTTTTTGGATCCTAATTGATTCTAATGGCACCCAAATGTTTGTAACGACATCTAAACAATCTTATTATCATTGAAATGATTGTAACGATGTATAAATGACCTTAACAATTACATGACATTAATCCTATTGTCAATGAGTGATTAAGAACACTAATGGCATATGAGTGACCATAATGAAAATGATGATGATGATTTTGTTGATGATGTACTTAATGCTGGCGATGATGATGATCAATAAGATGTTGATGTACCATATGGAATTGATGATGATGATGAAAACATTGATGTCCATGATGATGATGCATGTCATAATAATTATAGATACTGTAGGACTTAGATATTGGAGTTAATAACAAGTAATAGAGGTTGTGAGGTATTGACCATAAAAATATTGTTAGCCATTGGGTTTTACATTAAATGATATGGCCATTGGGATTTGTAGTTCCCCCAACCCCAACCCCCGCACCCGCCTACACGCCCCTTGCAGAAATCTAGTACAATACCACCTATCATGGTGCTACCAAAATGTCACCCTACAAGTTTTTTTTGGAAAACCTCCGTATCCATACCCTCATTTTTACCAAGAAAATCCAAGGCACAAGAAGTGGATATCAATATTAACACAAAAGCTAACTTTCTTTGTACTCTTAAGGACATTTTTCTCTTGGTTTAAAATGGAATGAAGCAACAAGCATTTCAATAATGCTCATAGTGTTACTTTGAAGAAGTGGATAAAATGTTTTTACATATTTTCCCTTATAAGCAGACATCTCTCAAGGAAAAAAGAAATTACTTGCTCAAGTTTTATGGCCTTATTTTCTGATTGGGAAAAAGTAGCTGACATCATCCTCGGTTTTCCCTTCCAAGGACCTGGGGACGAGGTGATCTTAGCATTGGGTGTGGTGGTAAGGTTTGCATTCCCTTTATCTGCTACATTTTTTCCTTTCCTTTATCTGCTACTACATTAAATTCATGACAGTGAATGCACATTTCAATGGAAAAGGTCGTTCAACTATTAAAGCTAAGCATCCATATCGTACAACCCAAGGCTTGATTGATCCTGAAATCATGGTGTCATTTTTTAGGCTATCATATCTTTGAGGTAGTCAACAATACCATTATTATGATTATTAATGCAAAAGTGTCATAGAAGGTTAGAAAAAAATTATTCTAAATCAACATCATCTTGCAAGGACAATGGAACCCGCTACCATAAATCATCAGTATTCCTCTTTAATTTTTTTTTAAGATTTATGTTGTATGTATTGATTGATTTGTTACACTTTTAATTTGTTTTTATTCACTTCAACCAAAGTAGTAAATTGAAGAGTTTAAGAACAATAACGCTTTTGATTTGTTGCAAGATTATCTAGTAAAGATGTTGGGTTAAGGACAATTGAATAGATAGATGACCATATATGACACAAAATAACTAAGGGAGAGAGTAGATCAGCTTCACATAAGGCCAAGCCCCTCGGAGCAGAGAAAAGATCAGTTTATTCTGTATGAGTAAGTTGATGCTTATGAGAATGATGGGTGTGGTCACAAAGGTCCTTAACAATCACGAGTATATAATATAATTCTTGCAGACAAAAGAAGAGATGATATTTAATTATGCCAAACTATGCCCCCATCTCGAATTCATAGATAACAAATGGGTTGAAGCTTCCAAAGTATGCACATTACTTCTATTTTTTCACTTCACATGAATTGGTAGTGTTATTTTAATGAGTGACAGGATTTTTTCCCTTGGCTTAGTCCTCAAATGGATAAAGTGCTTTTAAGTTTGTTGTTTCCCATTGTTTTCTATTTTTTCTGTAATGCTTATTTCTTATTTCTTCAGTTGTCCAGGATACCTTAGTCATATTCTCGAAGATTTTTTTTTGAACACATTAGGTCCAATTTTAAGGGGTAGGTTAAGGCCGAGTTTAATGATTGTGACAATGCTTTCTCTGTCATCTTGCTTCTTTGACAACCACAACTTCTTTGTGGTTTACTAACTTTGACATGGTTCATTGCAAATTCATTCCCTTGAGTTTCCTTTTCCCACACATTGGTGGCTTGATTATTACTCCTGGTCCATCCTCTTCAGCCTAACCACATGAGAAATGATTTTATTGAGTATTCACAAGCCCATGCATGCAAAATCATGCACAGAGAATTCAATAAATGGGGAATTGGTGGAAACACAAGACATTCCTTTTTGTGGGAAAGTGAGTTTTTCTTACAATGTTTTTATTTATTATAGATTTGTTAAACCCTAAAGCCAACAAGAACAAAAATAAATGTATATATTTCACAGTATTGTTTAACGCTAAAACCAACAATAACAAATATAAATGTTTTTCATCACTCTCTCAGAGATATCTATATTGCCAAAATTTTGCACCAAGCCTTCTCTCTTCAAAATTCATGCCATGTAGGTGGGGCAAACCACATCAACAAAGGTACCCTGGTGCACGGATTAACAATCCATCAACTTCACCAATGAATCAATGCCAATTGGCATCTTTGGCTAAAACTTGACAGTGTTTAGATGTGTTTTGTCACAACCCCAAAGCTTCATGATGATAACATGCAACATTGCCTGACTTTGGATACAGAGGATTGGACATACAAGATTACTTGTCAGAAGACTACGTCTCTTCACCTAGAGAGTGCCCATACCTCCACTCTAAACTACATGTTGGCAGACTACATCTCTTCACCTAGATATTTCCCATACCTCCACTCTAAGCTAGACTTTGTTGAGACTAGTGGCACCTAACGATCTACCCATGAATTAAAATTAGTCAATGTGTTGTCTTACTTAAGCCTCATGATACTTAGCCATTATACAATTAACACAATGAAAACATGCCACAACCACAACACAAGTGTTTTGCACCCAAGCCAAATGCCATCAAGCCTTTATTATTGAAGAAAACAATACAGTACAATGGGGGAGGTCCAATGCAAGGTCATGATCCAATTACAATAGACAACAAGCCTAGGTGTTTCCTACCCCTTGAAACCTTGTTTCATCGCTACTAAGGGCACTAGGGTATTTCTACTATACATTTTGATTGCTTGATAAATTTCATAGTAGATATAGTTTTATTTCTTATTTTCCTATATATAATTGAATATATAAAGAATGACCAGTATTCATCGTATTCACAAAGCCACAAAAGGTGCATTCCATAAGCTATAGGAGGCACCAAAGCATTGTCTGATACTTCTTTGCCTTCTGGTCAGTGCCACTAATAGTTGCTAGTCGTCGAATGAAGGTCCTTTTCGATACCTAGTTGTCATTTTAGCTTGGTCCTTGTTAGTCAATGTAAGAACTATTGATTGGCATCATAATACATCCTAACCATTTGTCCTTGTGGATACTCATTAGCTTGATGGAAGAAGGAACTTTGCTCATCCCATGGTGGATAGGATCCAACCAACTATTGGGTTGATCATCCTCTTTTGATTCTCCTTATTGCTCCACTTATACATGGCTCTAGGATGATCATGCTTATCTATTATATCATTGGCATCCACACTAAGATAATTGTTGTTGATAGGTCTCATGTAGTGGTACACTTATCAATACTACATCATGGGTGGTTTTAAGACAATTATTTAAGATGAAATTTTCAGTTTGTTTAAATATTTATATCATCTCTTTATTTATTTTATTTTGTAATTACATTAAACTAATATTTTATTTTTTAATTATCTTAAATAGAAAATTTGAATGCATTCTTCTAGTACATCTATACTTTCGCTTGATGTGCGCGCCAAACCTCTCTTCCCTCTGCTCAGCCTTCTCTAATCGACAACCTCGCTCACAAACCTATGTTCCCTCTACTCAACCTCTCATGAAGGAAGTTATTAGACATCTTTGGTAAACACATGCAACTCGGGTAAAATTTTGATGATTTGTTGATTGATTTGCATATATGGTTTACTTTCTGGGTGATGCTTATGCATATTCTACCTTAGTATATTACTGACATATGGTTAAGGATTTTACTTGCATATGGTTAGGGTTTTTATTTGTTATATATTCTACCTTAAGCTTGACAATCTTCCAAGCCCTGTCCAGCTGGGATTACAGCCTGCTGCACCCCTGTTTAAATGGGTCAGCGTATTTTCCTTTCTGGTTGTCTTAAGTAGCTGATAAACCATATTATAATTTGACTAAATCATTCTTGGTTCTTTCAGATTTCAAACTACAGAGTTAGAAGATCATTGGAGTTGCTAAAACCCTTGAAGATGTCTTTGACGGAATTCTGATAGAAGATGCAAACGACTGATCAAGGAAGGCATTGCAAATCTTACAAGTTCATGGGATTCTATTTATAGGGAAGATTATATTGTAAAGCTTTAATTTATTTATTCTTGGGAAGATCTTTCTCCATCTTGGTACCATCCATGCCTCTTTCTCGAGCACCCAAATCCTTCAATTTTCAGATCTAGAAATTAAAACCTATGTTTTTGGTACCACTCATAACCTTCATGGTATGCTACATAGCATTGGGTTTTTGATACAACATAGAGGGTTTATAAAGCACTGCGAAAGATATACATCCCCTTTATTGGAAAGGGTTTCATATCAACCACTGAATACATCCCCTTTATTCAAAAGGGTTTCAGATCAACCACTGAATACACCCCCCTTCTCTTTACGAGCTCTACAATTTTTTTCCACGGTTAATATACTCGGTGAGTTAATTAGCTCACCTATTATATTATCCAGAACATCTACAAATTTTTTTTCCCACGTTAGGTATCACATAAAATACAATCCTATTTTTCTAGCCAATCTATCTCGCGCAAGATCTGGCACCTTAACTGGATAATCTAAAGCTTTAAGATCTAGAGCAAGCCCCATTTTAGTGAAACCATAAGCACTAAAATATTACTATTAAATGTATATTTCTTTCCTCCTATATCCAAGGATTAGAAAGATTAAGGTGGAAATCCTCTCAACCGCATGTATAGTAGTAGCAATTATAGTAAAACCCTAGTAAAGAGTAATAACCAGCAAAGAGGTAAGCTTCCTGGTGGTCGAAGAGTAATTACCCATGGTGGATGAAATAATGGTGACCACAGTGGAGTTTACTGTAGAGTCTTGGACCAAATACATTCTATCCTGAGTTCTAATCCTTGTCAAAAGAAGTGGCCTACAGATTGAAGCCCTCAAAGTGCTATTTATATTAAAAATAAGTCACAGAATTAACTCACAGACTATATTATCCATGACTTCAGCTGTGAACAACAAGATTGTGATCCAAATTGTAATCATATTCTAGGAGCAAAACATAGAAATGAGAAGATGTCTAGGTAATATAACCAGATATAAAAACATACGAATATTCATATACATAACGCATTCTAAAGATGTGATTAAATATCAATATTTTTAAATACTAGTGCTTGTCAAAACCTTTAAATCCAGATCGCTTTGCAGATGCATATAGCACTAAAATCTACTAGGAATGATTTTTTTAATACGATAACATGGGATTGGTGTCAATATAAATTATTGACAAATGATCGGCCGAATCTGGAGGACAAGTATTATTTGCAGAACTGGTAACTCCATTACTTCGACTAAGATCTTATAATTAGAGACCATAGAAAACCCAATTACAAAAATATTTCTCTGCAAAAAAATAAGTTTAAACACAATTTAATCCTCCACGAAGACAAAAAATTCCTATGTAATAATAGCTTGAAACTTATAAACCATGGACAAATATAAATAGAAGAAAGCATTGTCATTTAATAATTGCATAGATATTGCATTATCTAGCAATGCATTTTTAGAAATGAGTTTTGCAACTCCATGTACAAATGTCAAATTCTAGAGCTATTATACATTTAAAACTACAACAATAATTTTAGTTAATGTCGAGATGTATTTATAACCTAACAGGTATTATGAATGAATAAAATTTTAATGAGAATCAATATTACATTTTTATGTAAGAAATAACCTAAACTCCACCTACATTGGAACAATGAAGCAAGGATCACTTCTAGAGTTATTTAGCAACAATGTTACGTGTTGTATACCAAGCATGTTTTCTAGGTTAACATGCTTTGTTGATTGCTAGGTGATAGCATAGTAGCTTTATAGCCAACATTACCAATGTGATATGCTTTTACAATTATCTCAGCTGACCCTTTCCTTTCTTTTTCTTGGATGTAGGTATATCTCTTATTCCTTATATCTAGACCACTAGGTCCTGTTGATTATGAATGAGATCTTCCTGCCACCAAAGCATGTGGTTGCCCTTTATATTAGGCGGTTGAAATGCAGAAAACTGGTGCATTAATCCTAAAACTTTAAATTTTATTTCTAACTAAATATTCAATCCGGCTTTGTCTATTATCTTGCTAATTCATGGCAGATCTGAAGTTCAATCTTGTGACAAATTTATGGATTGATTTTATCAAATTATATTTGATTCTAGATCTATTGATTGATTGAGTATGCTTGAATTAAATTGTGACTTTTGATCCATCCCTCCCAATATAATTGATGTCTTCAGCGACTTCAAGAGACTTTGAGTTTATCATGGGAAGAAAATAAAACTTATTTGAAACCCTATTTTAGGATAAACTCATGTGCCTAACTAGCACCGTATGATTTGATGGTAACATGAGTTCTGTTGCGGGTGAATTGTAATGTGCAATTTTTGCATAGTTGGAAAAGCTTCGAACTAGGTCCAAGTTGTAGTTAGTCTGCTGCAACTGTTGGAGATTTGCCATTATAAATCATGTTTCATGTGGGTTATAGAGATACCAATAGTCTTGGCACATTCCTTATTAATGTATTTAATTATAAACTATATTCTACCTGGGCTAGCAAAATATTGGATGGGTATGATAGGTGGCGGTCCTCACAGTGATGGGAATTGTATATAACTATTGATGTATTCATTATAGAATCATGTATGTATATATTTTGTTGGTAAGCAGTAGTGTTGATAGCTACCATAGTCAGAGAATTCATTTATACCATGGGTCTTGTGCTGGAAGAACATGGTCATACGCAGCAGTCAAGGCGTACTATGGCTGTAGCAAACCCCTGGCTTAATAAATATGGTTTTTTTAGAAGAGCAAGGGACTACACCCATATAAATAAAGGTGTGTTTTCATGACTGCTATTGTAATCCATTCCTCGAGTGTGAAATTAGATCCAAGAGTTGTAGAAGATCCAATAGTAGATCCATAACTAGAACTGATAGACCTAGAAGTAGGTGGCTTAGGTAGTTCAGTCGATCTAGCACCTACATCAGTAGATACAGAGCCATAGC
This sequence comes from Pseudotsuga menziesii, assembly GCA_001517045.1. Lineage (NCBI taxonomy): Eukaryota > Viridiplantae > Streptophyta > Pinopsida > Pinales > Pinaceae > Pseudotsuga > Pseudotsuga menziesii. Next base: position 9,344 of record LPNX010834148.1, read on the forward strand.
CAACAACCACACAAGAACGAGATTCAATAGTTTAGGTACACAGAGGTTGTGGAGGGTTTCTGTACATAGATAGTGTTGTGACTTTATGCACATAGAAAGTTGTAGAGACAAATGCAGAGACAGGACGAGATCGATATCCATACCCAGTTAATGACCTAGTGAATAGAGCAGAAGAAAAGACATAGACATGAGTAGAGTAAGCGTTGGCATAGGGAGCAAGGGGAGGAAACCCAACAAAAAAATACCTGTATTTATATAAGTAATAAGTAAATTCCAGTAGCACCTATGGTTTATTCTATTAAAGCAGCTTAAATAGTTGAAGTAGCCGATAATTCGGTTGATTGAAAGCCAAGTTCATATTTTCGTTATAAAGATGACTATATCTAAACAAGAAGAGCTAGGTCCATATTGTGATCTAGAGTTTTATTTTTGTGGTGCATCGTATGATTATACTCAAATATGTTGATATTATGACTTCCGTGAGCTAGACCTAGTTCCACCACCTAAGAAGTTATAGATCCAAAAGCAGTCGTAGTGCTAGTTTGTAAGCGAGATTCATCATATATAGAACAAGATGAAGTGTTCTACTTACTTGTTATACCTAAATATTCTAGTTGTTGGTGGGATATATAGCATTAATAAAATCGGCATAAAAGCAGTCTTGAACCATTATGGAAAGCGAATGCAACCCTGATTGATATAATAGTAGTGGAATGCCTTATGATTAGGGTAAGAAACTAAATATGCTTCTGGAACTAGCTCTGTATGCTGACTGTACTATTGGTTTTTATCTCGAATTGGGAATTGAACTACTACTAGCCACCTTTGCATCCGTCTCTATAGCCTCTACAATAGGTGCTGGGTAGCTTTGAATTTTTGTCATACCAATGGTTGTAGCCACTCGTAGCTTGGAATGCCCTATTATTGGTTTTCCATCAACATAGCATTCCGCATGATTTTTTAATTCTTAGCTATAGTCTATTGTCTGCTCCTTACTTTATATATTAGCCTTTTCTGCTACTTAATTTAGTCATCTTACACGTAACTCTGCCTGTTTGGTGCCTTGGTTGGGTGTCCACATTAGCCGGTTTCGGCACAGGAAATGGCTCCAAGACTTTAAGAACGTTGGGCATAAATTTTGAACCTACTTGGGATGTTATTGTCAATTCTATATCTATAATCATGAGTAGTAGTTTCATTCCCACCTGCCCTCACTGGTTCACTGGATGGGATATAATTGCCATAGTATATAATTGGTTCAAGGTCATCATCACGGTAACAAAAAGCTTAAACTGGTTTTTCCTTCTTCAAACACAAATCGATGATATAAATTTGAACAAAAAAATCCAAATACCATCATGATTTAATAATTGAAAAAATGAAAAAGGACTGCCACCTTGGGGATAGCCAAAGGGGGTATCTCTACTTTAATCAACATTTTCACTCAACCATAAACAACAAAATAGGCTTATATTCAAATCTTCGTAAAGAGAAAAAATGCAATTACAGAATCTTGTAATATGTGTATTCTAAGTGCACTCTAATAATTACAAGCAAAGACAAAAAAAAACCATGTTCATGTACATAAATAGAGTTAAACAATCGAACCTTGCTATTGAACAATAAATAGATTTATGGAGAGCGGTGAGTATTTCACACAAAATCATTTTTCACATTACAACCTGAAACTAAAACCACCATGTTGGCTGGCCATCCACGATTTTTATCATAATATGATACTTTACCTACCACGTTTCTAGTGTAAATTACCATAAACTCACTAAATCTGCAGACTGTTTTGGCTTATGCTGAGAAATGGTTTGCAATTTTGAAGAGATAAAACTAGAGCCCTTTACTGATCAAGCCGAATCATTATAACCAAATTATTAATCATCTTTAATAGAGGTAAAGTACCCTTTGCCATGATCTCTAACCTGTATGTGTTGGAGGCATGACCAAAAAAATCCAACCTGAAGACAACAAAGTCAGGGAGAAACAACCTCGCCGACAAAAGAACATGCCAATAATAGGGCTCCAATTCAAAAAATACATTGAAGAATCTCCTCGTCCCTTCCAAATCCAGCTTGAGCAGAATATCCATTGCAAAGTAAAAGAATTCTCTCTTCCTTCTCCTATCCACAGGACACAAATCCTTCCAAACCTCAGCCGATAGCTCGTCTCTGGTAATTCTTTTTCCAGACCCAAGACACTTAACAATTGAGCTAGCTAAAATTGGAGCTACAACCAAAATTTTCACCACCATGTATCCAGTTATTGGATGAACAGTTCCTATAGTTCCTCCTATTCCCAATATTCTTTGAGGGATCACACGAAATGGACCTACCATGGGGGTAACACATATTTCACCCTATTCTATGCTCTTCACCTGAATACCCAGATGCTTCAATCTAGCCACCATCCTTTTCTAGATGTCCTCCACAGATACACCAGGCCTTGCAACAATAGATGTCTCCTCTGAGAAAATTCTAGTGGGAGAGAAGGGCATTGCATAGAGAAAGGCGAGAATCTTTTCATTATTATTATTGAGCACCACTTCATTGCTAAGATGAGAATATGTTCAGTCCATGAATACCATCTTGTCTACATCAAATGGATGGCTATCAACCTCTGACCAAGACCCCATATGCCACCTGATACCTAGGATCAAAGGACTTGTCGTACTCAACCAAGCACTACGAAAACCCTGTGGTGTCCAATAGCACAGATGCTTGCAGGGTAAACCCATCACTACACAAAACAAGAGTCCTTGACTTCTCATGGATCACATTTATAACCTTGGGTTGGTGAAACTAAACTCCATTGGATATGCACTTCTTCATCATCTTTCTATTGACTCTACCATAGGGCCTATCTAGAAACTTCTTGGTTTTATCATCTATGTACACAACGTCACCTGACCATGTTGTATCCAAGCAATCTAGGAGGTCCATGGCCTCAAATTTATCCACCTACACACCATAATTGTTAGGCCAAATTCTTTGTGGAGATGGGTCTATGCAACACACGAAAATTCTAGCTTCTGAGACTTGTTGGGCAGTTGCAAGCCCTGCTGGGAGATTCCCAACAACCACCAAGTCCACAGGAAACTGTTTGATTGCATCATGTTTGGGAAGCTCAAATTCCAGGCTCTACTTCTTGGCCTCTGGGATCAGTTCCAACAGTGTGCTTCTCGCTCTCACTACATATGTTGTTTTTCTTCTACTTAATAAAACAACACTACTACTAATTCCACAATTTTTAAATCTGAAAAGACTAGGAAAAGCACTATGATGGGTATGTTTCTGTGTGTCTGTAGAACATACCTGAAATGAACTCAGTGAGTAAACTCCATTGTTTATTATGAGAATGGTATCCATGATTTCTTTCTCAACTACTTTGTGCTATGGAGATCGACTAATCTCTGATATTCTAACCTAGAGAGTCATGCACTAGTACAAGGTGTGTGGTTGTTTGAGACGAAGATTAAAGACAATATTAAGATATGTCTCAATTTTTTTTTGATTGTTAATAATAATTAAGAGGATGTTTAAGACAATCAATTTCTAATTCTAAATAACTATTTTAGATTATTTTTTTTCAAGCGTTTATTTTTGAGTTTTTAAAGTTATTATTTTCTTTTGGTTGAAGTTAATATTCTTTCATGGTTAAAACAGATTTTGTGAAAGAGGGATTTTGCATGAAGCTTTTATTTTGCTCAATCATGAATGAGGTGAGAGTGGGATGGAAGGGAAGGTTCCATACACAGGGAAGGAGAAAGGAAATGGCCGCACTCTGACTACTGAATTGTTTTATTTTTCTCAACCGCGAATGAGGTCAGAGTGGGATGGCTGGGAAGGTTCCATAAGCAGGGAAGGAGAAAGGAAATGGCCACACTCTGACTACTGAATTTTTGAAAGATAGAGCTAGGCCTTCCTGATATGGACATGTATGTGTATGTTAATTTTTTTTAGTACAACTTGACAGTAATTGAAGAAAAATTTATAGCAGATGAAGAAACATTCATTTTCTAGTATTTAAAATGTTTATTTATAAATTACATTAACTAATTTTGCAATGCTGCATGGGCCAAATGGGCCATATCCTTCCTCTGCGTTTGAACATTTGTCCATCCCTGAAACTTTTAAGAAAACTTCTTATGAAGTTTATTCAATGAAACCTTACTTGATTAAAGAGGATACCCATTAAGTTGGATGTTATAGCTTTTATTCATGGATAGAGTTAGTGTATTACTAAACATGACAACTATTATTATAGATATAAGGATCTTCAAGGAAGTATTTCTCTTTACCAAGCCCCCTATGGACTTAAGCATTGATGGTAAATTGTTTTTAGCGAAAGCCTCCATAGAATCGTATTCTTATCAACCAAGTAAATGAGCATATCTCCTGTGTGGAATTAACCTCAAATACACTATGCCTGCACCTTCTTCCTATTTATTTGTCATTTATATTTTTAGATCAAAATTAAAGATGAATCCCTCTGGCCTGGGATATTTACTATTAGACCAGGTAAAAAATCGTCAAGACATAGCCTCTACACTGTTCAGATGATCCCATATAGCTGCATGTGCAATCTCTTGATGTGATCCTGCACTTTTATTGATGGCCTGTAAATCTTGATGTAATCCCGCACTTTTATTGATGGCTCACAAACCTTATGCACTCGATATGAAATCTATAAGCTCGCCGAACTAGGTTTCGTTGGAGGCGTTTGATGAGAAATCCCACGGTGTTCCACTCATTGGCCTTGGGGAGTGTGGTACGATCGCCCTGTTCGATCAAAGGGAATTTAATGTCCCAGGTAAGAAATGAATAGGGGATAGAGATGAGTGAAACTTCGTCAAAAATCCAAAATATGGAAATTCAAACACATGGCGACATTCTATTAAAAAATAGAGATCCACATGACAATGTTCTCTTGAAAAAGGGATAGGTAATCTGAAAGAGTACCGCAGAACACACTCATAAAAACACCCATCAAAGTACCGCAGAACACACTCATAGAAACACCCATCAAAGTAAATATAATGCTCTGAAAAACATAGCTTGCAATGTTGTTGTGTTGTGTTGGATTGTGGTTGGATTATAATGGTTAAGACATTTTAAAATGCATGTTCATGACCAATATATTTGTATTAGATTAAAATTCAAGGTAATACATTGTATGTTTATCAATTACATGCTGCACAAAAGTTTTGAAATATCCAGTTAAAAATGAGTGACCAACAACCATATATATCTGTGTGTAATGAATATTTTTCATCGTAAATGGTGGGTGTGAGGGGTTGATGTAGGTGTCCTTTGTCAACTGATTGTCAGATCCATACGTTTCTCAATTAATTTCTCCTAGCATAAGTGTTGTGTATAATGGGCGTTGTGCATACTGGTCCATTGCCTAGCATGAACGCTCTGCATACTGGGACATGACATAGAAGTTTGATTATAAATACAATCCATCCTAACATGAGAGCGTTATATGATACTGGGCCATTTCCTATCATAGCTTGTCGGTCATCAATGTTACCAATTTTCTCAATTACGTTAGCAGAACTGACATAGGATATCAGTCATTCAAAATGGTCTGAAGTTTTTGAGGCAATAAATTTTGTAGAAAATTGAGGGTCAAGCATAGTATGTATGGATTACTTGAACTTGCACTCAATTGAGTTAATTATGCAAGTTGAAATTGACCTGGTATCTTAAAAATTAAATATTGATAGCTTTAAGTTACAATACTATCAAGTTTTTGACAATAAAGGCATCGAGAAGAACGGTTGTTCTGAGTGACCATTTTTCGTTTATTTTGCTTTTACAATGAGTTGGTTTTGCAGAAAAGAGAAGAATTGATATCAAAACAAAGAAGGAGTTGAAGAATAGTTTAGTTGTGGAAGATTACCTCTTCTTCCTTAGGTTCATCTCAGAATTAATTCAAATATTTACAGTATATACATGTTGAGGAGGAAATACCCTTTGCAAATATTAGTCATAATAATATTTTACATATTACTGGCATATTTCTCTTATGTTTTTAAGATCTACAAATATTAGTCATAATAATCTCCCAGATTACTGGCATATTTCTCTTATGTTCTTAATATCATATTTAATGTTTTTATAGTTTCCCATATTTATATTTATCCCTCTAAAATATAATATGAGTCTACATTTTATCTACGTCAATTCAAATATGATATCCATATTCATGGATGGCATATTTCTCTGATGTTCTCAATATCATATTTAATGTTTTTATAGTTTCCCATATTTATATTTATCACTCTAAAATATAATATGAGTCTACATTTTATCTATGTCAATTCAAATATGATATCCATATTCATGTATCAGGTCAAATATGATATTGTTTATTGGAATTATCAAGTATGGTACTAAGTCAATTCAAATATGATATCCATATTCATGGATCAGGTCAAATATGATATCCATATTCATGGATAAGGTCAAATATGATATTGTTTATTGGAATGATCAAGTATGGTACTCTTTATAAATTTTCAAGTATTGATATTATGGGTAATGGGTACTTTGTCTTAATTACATGCTTAACTATAAGACAATACACATACAATTGATTCCACTAGTTTCTTTAAAGTAAATCAAACTTTGTTTCACTCGTTCATACCTTGAATTGTTTCAACAAGCTATTTCTCAATGTTTTCTGTGCTCATTGCTGAAAAAAACACTAAAACATACACATATTCTTCTTGTATATGACGTTGTAGGGTTCTAGCTCTACCTTAAAGGTAGGGCATTTGCATTATATAATGCAGAAGATTGGTGGTTCGATTCCATCGTTCCCTATCATAAATAGTTGCATTTTGTCACTATTACAGAGAGAGGGTATTATGACAATATTTGTGTAATTGTCTTAACTTAAGACAAAAAAAGTTTGTGTATTGTCTTTAAGCGGGTGTCTTAAAATAATTTCTTAAATTTAAGACGGTAAATTGTCTTAAATTTAAGACAGTAAATTGTCTTAATTTTAAGACAATTTACCGTAAATTGTCTTAAAATTAAGACAATAGTCTTAAGACAATTTACTGTCTTAAATTTAAGACAATTTACCGTCTTAAATTCAAGACAATAGTTTAAGACACCCGCTTAAAGAAAGTACTTAAGAAAATACACAAACTTTTTTTTGTCTCAAGTTGAGACAATTTACACAAATATTGTCTTAATAACCTCCTTTGTGTAGTAGTGTATGGTTGCTAGGGAATACTGATTTTTGCAATCCCATTAAGTCAATTTCTTGAGTTTTATTTAAAATTCCTAGAAAAATGTTTATGGATTTCATAACATGCTTGATCATATATTGTGAACTTATACAATCTATCGTCCTTTTTCGACCATTAGATACTCAAAGTTGTGTATTGATCATTTTTACCATTATAGAGGAATCTGTAAATTAGGTTCGCAATCTCTTAAAGGGTACTAGCTCAATGGAAGAGCGCCTGCCTTACAAGTAGGAGGTTGGTGGTTCGATTTCTCCATGCCCTAATGATATTATAATATCGATTAAAAACAACTAAATTAGTAACTTGCAAAAAATAAGAGATAGGTGACCAAACAAAATGAGAAAAATTTGTATATAAAATTACTAAAAACCATTAAATTAGTGACCAAAAAAAAGAGATGGGAAACTAGGCATTAAAAATGATGCAACATGTGGCACTAATGATGAAGCCAAACATGGCATTGATATGGTAGCAAAATAAGACGTTACTTTGGATGAAAAACATGGCACTACATATGAAGCAAAATATGGTGCAAAAATAGAAGAAATGTTTGGCGTCATTTTGGTAGCAAAACATGATGCAAAAAAAGAAGCAAAAATTGGTGCAAATTTGGAAGCGAAAATTGACACATATTTGGAAGTAAAACATGGTGCAAAATGGGATGCTAAAGTGGTAGAAAAAATGGATGCAATATTGGATGCTAATTTAGATGCTAACATGGTGCTATTAAGGATGCAAATATGGCACTAATGGGGATTCCATTTAAGAAGCAAAAGAGGACACTCGATAGGAACCAAAATATGACGCTATTTAGGAAGCAAACCTCGACATTGTTTAGGAAGCAAAGTTGGACGCTATTCTAGAAGCAAAAAAATAGTCGCTATTTTGGATGTTCTAAAGGATGCTATTTAGGAAGTAAAAAGAGATGTTTTTTTGAGACACTTTAAGTTTTGTCCACGACATGTCCCATTTAGTGTCTAGTTTGACCACTCAATGTAAAAAAAAATTACACTAAAAAGGGACACTAAATGTGACACTAATTCCAGGATTTGTTGTAGTGCTTGATGCAAGAATCATTTTTAAAGTGAGACATTCAGAATGGGTTTCGAACTTAGTACCAGTGAGAAAAATGTTGGGAGAAATTAGACTTTGTGTTGATTTTAGAAACTTGAATCATGCCTCCGATAAAGATAACTACCGAGTCCCACCCATGGAACAAATATTGTAGATGGTCTCAGGCTCGAAATTATTTTCTTTGCTAGATGGTTTCTCAGGCTACAACCAAGTGTTGGTAGCAGCATAAGAAAGATTGAATACTACATTTAGAACTAAGTGGGGGACTTTTGCATATAGAAGGATGCCCTTTGGACTTATCAACGCTGGAGCAAATTTCCAGAGGGCCATGGATATAGCTTTCCGCGGGTTAATTGGCCAAAGTGTAGTAGTGTATTTGGATGATGTTATAGTTTATTATAAGAAAAGAGAAGAGCTCATGTTTCATTTAAATTTTTTTTCGAACGATGTTGGAAATATGGTATTTCTTTAAATCTAAATAGATGTGTGTTTTCTTTATTGGACGAAAAAGATTTTGGGTCATATAATTTCTAAGAAAGGGATCTCAATAGACCCAGAAATGATTAAAGCAATCAAACATATCCCTTTACACCATAATAAAAAGGGTATGCAATCTTTCATGGGCACAATAAGTTTTGTGCGAAGGTTTGTGCCCGATTTTTCTCAGATAGTCAAACCTTTGCAACAAATGGTCAAGCAAAGTGTCTAATTCAAGTGGAATGATTCAAAGAAGGGTGCATTCCACAATATCAAAACAACAATAGCTCATGCACCATCCCTTAAGAGTCCGAATTTTGAAAAATATTTCATCTTGAACACTTTTGCTTTAGACAACTCATTAACAGCAGTGCTTATGCAGAAAGAAGAAGGGGGAGATGAGTACCCCATGTCTTTTATGAGCACCAGTCTAAAAGGGGCTGAATTGAATTACCCTACAGTTGATAAGAAATATTATGCAGTGTTTAAGGTAGTGAAACAATTCATACCATATAGACTAAACAATAGAACCAAAATGATAGTTCCGCACCCAATAGTCTGATTTCTTTTCGTACAGAAAGAGTTAGGAGAAAGAAGAGGAAATTGGGTAACAATGTTGCAGGAGTATGACTTGGAATTTAAACTAGCAACCATCGTCAAAGGGAAAGGACTCTGCAAATTAATGACTAAAATTCAGGATAATGAAGATAACGATTGGAAGAATGAGTCTGAGTTAGACATGGTCAATGTATGTCCTATATTTACAACCCCAGAATCCTGGTACAAAGACCTGGTTTCCTATCTTCAACAAGGATACTTGCCTAAACACTGGAATTCTGAGCAGAGGAGAGCATTACTCCTAAAGTTAGCATCATATCAGATCATTGACGAAGTTATTTTTAGGAAAAACTATGATGGGGTTTCTATGAGATGCTTGGAACGTGAAGATGCAGCCAAGGTTGTTAAAGAGCTACATGATGGCCCCGATAGAGGTCATTTCTTAGGAGAGAATACAACACATAAGATTCTAATAGCTGGGTATTATTGGCTGATTGTGTTCAAATACGCTCATGCTTACGTTAGAAAGTGTGATACACTCCAAAGAAGTGGTGGAAGACAAGCAAAGGTAGTCGGACCATTGAAACCGGTTATTATTTCTAAGCCATTCGAGTAGCGGGGGATCTATATTATCGGAGAGACTAATCTGAATTCTTCATTGCAACATAAATAAATCCCGACAACAACATATTAATTCACATTGAAGTCCTATTTTGTAGAAATTCTAAAGCCTTGATGGCATAAGGAATTTCATAAACAGACTAAGGATCTAGGCACACAATTAACCTCACATAGAATTGTAGAGAATTAGCATAAGGAGAGAAGAAGAAGAATTAATGAACACACATTAATGAATGATCAATAAATGATGATTGATATTATTACATAGGTAATACATCCTTATAAAGAAAAAATGAGTTGCTAGAAGACAACTCAAGCTAGCTCATAAAACAAGCTTACTAATTACAATAAACCCCATAGTTGGCTAAAGCACTTTCCCAATATACCAAGCACCTCATGAATGAGAAATAGCATGTGTGAGTGATGATGAGTGAAGGAAATACTTGCTAATCCTAGAATATGGAGAGAAAATAATGGAGGATGGGTTGGCAACAAAAGCTGCCAGTTTCCTAGTTGACTAGCTTTACCTTATCCACAGAAAAGAATGATAAAGTATATAAAGCAGAATAAAGCAGAATCTGCTGTAAAGTACAGTTACTAATCTTGGATGGCCATAAAGTGGTCAAGATCAACCCAGAATCAGAAATAAATCATTCCTAGGATATAGATGGCAAGTGTTGATTCCAAAGTGCAAGTGGATGCCAACTATCTAAGCTAGTGGGTAGGAAATTAATCAAATAATGATTAATTATTTTATGACTAGGTTTACAATATTCCAACATTTTTTACCCCTGTTAAGTAACTGAGGTAAGAAGAGTCCATAATACTATTTTGAGGCTCCATTCACTTCACACTAAAAAAAATCAGTACTAGGAAGCTAATAGCTAAAGACCCATGGAAAGGAAGAAGGGTGGACAAGTGTATGGTATTTAAAATAATCCCATGCCACAAATAAAATAAAAAAGGCTAAAAGAGTAAAAAATCCCAGAAAGAAAGCATAATTCAAAATATATATTGAATAAAATTGGTTTTGGATAAGATTGCTCAAAGGTTCTTCTCCATCCATGAGTTGAAAGCAAAATATATCTCACACAAAAGGAAACTATGGATGGAAGAACCTAAACCAAGTTGTAAATGAAATAAGAAATCCGGGAAGACTCAAAAGGACAAAAGTCCAAAAGCATTAAAAGAATGCAAAAGACATGGGACTAAGGAACAAAAAAATATGTTTGTCCACAGTACTTTGTTACAATCCTGTGGTGTCTAAGCTAGAAGCCGTCCAAAAGAAGAAATAAATGAACCTCATATCTTTGCCTCATAATAGTTATCGAGACTTTGAAATCGTGGTTCCCTTATCCTATTTGGACTATAATCAATGTTAAATTTATAAATCTCGCATTCTAGAAAAGTATAGACATCTTAAAGAAATATTGAAAAGTTTTGACTTAATGGAATACCTTAAATCAGTTCTAGTCTTAAAATTCAGTTTTTCAGAGATCTGTGTTCCCCAGCAAGTCACCAATTGTTGCAGCTGCAACATACCCCCCCAAACATTTTACATTTTTTAGGACCCCCCTTTTAAAATTTTAGTTTTCCTCTTACACATTTTTTCTGATGTTGAGATCCAACAATTTTGTTTTGTTTATCATGAGGAAAAGTCTCAAGAACTTTGAGTTTTTATCAAGTCATAAAGTGTGTTTTTGATCCACCACGATGGATGGTTTCCCAAGTTGTGAGCTGCTATGATGAGTATATTTTTGTTTGCGAGCAGCTAGAGCATATGATTTCTAGTTTGCAAATCAGAAAAGTTTTCGATTTCTTTTCTTCCTGCTACGACGCAAGGTTTCTTGAGTCATGCCTGCTACGGTGGCTGACTTCTTAATTCATAATTTTGTCTAATTTCTGGCAGCCGCAATGGTGGATGCTTCCACAAGTATAATCCACCATGACGTGTAATTTTTGGTTCGTGTCTCGGTTTATTTTTTTGAAGCTACTTCAGTGGAAATTTTCTAAGGTATTGGCCACAACCGTGGACACAATTACAAGTTTGTTGTGGAATTTCTTTCTGTTTCTTTAAGACCCACCATTATGGAAGATTTTCCCTTGGTACTACCGCTACAGTGGAGAAGTTCCTTTGTTAAAGACCTGATCCTTGTAAGGCCCACTATGGCATATGGTTTTTAATCTTAGAGCCGCTACGACGGCTTGTATCCTATTTTTCTAGCCGATATGGTTTTGACTGCTGATCCGCAAAAGAAATTGTGGATGAGTTGTTGAGTTGTGAGCCGACAGTTGTGGTTGAATTAGAATGATAGAGCCACCATTGTCGGGGCCATTCCTAGGTTGACTTATGTCCTCCAACCTAAAGTGTTTAGCGCCAATGGCGTTTTTCTCACGCGTATAGGTTTTTAATGCCTCTTTAAAGGTTTTAACCCTTGAAAGCCTATTTATTCACCAAGTGAAAAGGTTTTTACCATTTTCATTTTATGGAAAGGGTGAGGAATTGAGAAGCATTTATCCCATTTGAGATTTTTTGTGTGGTTGGTGAAAAAACATGTGTGGAGCTCACGTGGTGCGTCCTCATCGAGTGCTTTCAAATGCGTGTCGAGCCTCTAGCATGCTAGGTAGGTTTTAGTCTTTTATTTCAATTGGTTGATTTGATTAAGCTGTGAAGTTGTCGATCATTGATACAATTGCGTAGGGGTAGGTTAGTTTTTTGTCATTGCTCGATTTAAAGCGGGTTTTTTCCTGTATATCTTTTAGGTTTCGCATTTTCGATTTTTAAGTTTTCCCTAGTCTCTACCCGCTTGCAAAACCCATCAGTTAGTCCAGAGGCATTTCTCCCTCAATCAGTTAGGCTAATGATGGACATCAAAAAAGCCGAGCTTTATGTCGGCATGGAGCCAGGGTGTATCCCGCTCTTGGGAGTTGGTGAAAGCCATGTTTTCCCTGCTTCACATAGAGCCTGTAGGTTTTGGGTTTATATGTTCTGGTCGTGGGATAGTGGGAATGGTATTTTACCCTAGGGAATCACCGCCATAAGATAGAATATTTTGTTGCACCTGTGGGAAGGAGGTATTGTTGAGTTGGGTTTTTTTCCTCTAAAAGTGTAGAGGCTAAAGCTTTCCTATGTTCAGCAGTTTTTGTAGTCAACTATAACCCTGACCCTTGTCATGTGTTTCCTGTCCCAATGGATGGAAATGACAGAGTAAGATAGAATGAACTTTTTGATTTGTTCAATATATGCATATTTATTTTGCTTTCATGCTTTCATTCAAATACAGTTGTTAGTTTATAATGCGAACACTAAGACAGCTCTATTTTGTCACAGGTACAACTCACCTCAAACATCATGACAAAGAAAGGGAAGAAGAAGCCCAATATTTTTGAATATGATTTAGACACAGAAGTGGCTGAAGATGCGCCCATGACAAGGGTAGAAATCATTTATGAGGACACGAAGGCCATAATTGGACCTGAACCTGAGTTCAAGTGGGGTCAAATGTTCCACATACTGGTGGAAAAGAAGGTCCCAGAGGCAGGGTTGGAATACCTCGCCTCATTAGAGGAAATTTCATCTCAAAATGGGCCTCCTAAGGAAAATTAATAAAATAATAGTTAAATTAATCAAATTATATTTATTTATTTTGGAGGAAGAAAAGAAAAATACTACTTTTTTGTTCGTATTTTCACATATCTCCCCGTGTTTTTACTCAAATTTTGATCAAGATAGCTTGTTGGATAGGGAATTAAATTACACATCCAACGAGTACCCACTCGACATACTTTTAGCAGGCCCCGCTACCCCAAAAACAAGAAATACCTGAAAAAACGTGATGATGACATCATCATCACATTTTTTAAGGTATTTCTTGTTTTTGGGTAGCAGAACCCGCCAAAAGTATGCTGAGTGGCTTCCCATTGGATGCAAAATTTAATTTCACATCCAACAAGCTCTCTCGATCAAAATTTGAGTAAAAAAACAGGGAGATATGTCGAAAATACAGACAAAAAAGTAGTTTTTTTATGATACCTATCCCCAAATTTATATTAAAAAATTGTTTAGAGGTGCTCCCTTTTTGAATTTTAAAGCATTTTGATTGCCTAATACATGATGACATGGAATTTATATTCTTTTTGGAAGGCCCATTTTAAATTGAAATTTCCTCTAATGTGTATGAAAATATATTGCGATCTAGGATCACTAAGGTGGCTATCAGACCTGAAATCCTCCCATGTGTAGAAGTCATTGGATGGAGCTTGCCAAGAATAGATACCATAGGAATGATCATAAATGATAAGGAAAATAAGGGAGTGGCATATTTTGCACCTGCATTTATATCAGCAGCCTACAACTTACCAGAAGAGGAAATCAGCGTGACAATAGAATGGGTTGGGAGCCTAAAGTTTGATTATACAGCCACAATGAAGATGATGGTGGATGAGGGAAAAACGTTCCGACACAAACAATCTGGGGAGTATGAGACTGCTCATCTCCGGACTCCTTTCATAATAATATCACTGATGTTGAGCAAGCTCTACGGTAGAGCTGATGGGAAACTTTATAATTTTGGTTGGATCCCACTTATGTACTATGTAGCCATTGAAGGAAGAATTTTTAATTGGGCAGAAATAGTGTCCAGGAATTTGGCCAAATGCATCAAAGTATCCCAGGAAGGCTTGCAACAAAGCAAATCAAAATTTTATATTTCTTCTTTTTTAATAGGCTGCATACTTTACCGTCATAGGTTCGAGAAACTCAACTGCATGTGGAAAGAGGAAAAAGCCCCTATATACACAACTTACCAGATACTGGGGGCTCATAAGTATCATAGTCATTAGCAGTTGATATGTGAAGAATTTATGAGGCCCCTGTATCAGCTGATTTTCCTGGAAGAGTGTCCATGCTTATCTGAGGGAGATTTAGAATATGGGGATTAATTCTTCTCCTAAGAAGGTACATATCTAAGGATGTATGGGGGAACCAAAGGCCTGTCATTGCTGACAAAATACGTGACTGATTACATAGTGCACAAGGAAGCTCTTAGATAAGTTTTTCTAGATGGTTTTGGGAATTATTTGTTTGATTTGAAGAAGGCTATGTTCCCATCAGTACCATTCTATGTGGGAAGCTACAAGTTTTCCAAGGTTAAGAGTGCCTTGGAATGCATCAAGGTACTCGAGATATTCCATTTCGGAGAAAAGAGCTTTCACCAAAATGACTCCCAAGGAAAGGTGGCATCTTATAAGGCAGCTCATAAGGTGAATTTTGAATATGTAGACTATGTAGATAAAGAGGAACAAGTATACATGAATGTTATAGCATGGCCACTTTGAGAAAGTGTTTGAAAAGGAAGACCTCTAAATTTAGGGGGATCAACAACACCAATCTAAAACCGAATGAGAAAGAAGAAGAAGCTGCAAACAAGGCCAAAGAAGAGAGTACTCACAAATTGGAAGCAGGAGCAAAGAAACTATTGGCAGAAGAAGCACAAAGAGATAAAGAAGAAGAAGAAGTTGCCAAGAAAAAGAATGAAGAAGCTATTCTGGGAAAGATTGTAGAATTAGAAAGGTCCATCGCTCAGGAATCATCAAACCCAGGGGTGGTTACAGAAGAACAGGGGAAAGAATATCAGGAGGATCTGAGTAATGAGAATTTGGGACAAAGCCCTGTTCAGGATAATCCAGAGAACCCTCTGTCTACATCAAGCAACATACTTACTAGAGGCCATCTTCCCATAGTTGAATGGGATTAGTACCATTTACCCTGTTGGGTAAAATATGCACTATTTAATTCAACACTTAATTTGTCAACTCGAGAAGGGATCCTGTGAGATGAAAACACTATATGTGCAGGATTAAAGCTTATTCTAATCTAATATAACTAAATATGAAAATGTTCTAACATGTAACTATATGATTTTAATCTACATGCATGACTATCATGAGTTAAATGCAAGAATTTAATCTATCTGTGAAAACAAGAAATTAACTAAGAAATTGGAAAGTAACTATAAATTCAAATCTAATCTAATGTTATATTAACCTATTCTATAAATGTAGAAAAATGATTAATAACTGCGATTCAAACTAGTCTAATGCTATGCTAATCTATTCTATGGAAGGGAATTGCAAATACTAATATAGAAAGCGGTCGCTTGGTGTGAAATTCAAATGAGAGCAAAACTAACTACTTGCAGCAAATTATCTAATCTATATTATAAATTGGAGACTATTCCATGTATGCATGAGTAAATTCCTATCTAAGAATGCAAGTGCAACTGATTCATGGAAAGCAATGAATTATTTAATTGCAAATTCATAGAAAGCAAATCAAGTAACTGCGGATTCATAGAAAGCAAAACAAATATTTTTCTAAATACCAAGTGTAAATAAATGCGTTTCAAAACAATAAACTTAATCAAAGAAAACTAAACTTAGGGTTCAAGCAGACCCAAGTAACCACCTAATTAAAATGAACAAAACCTACTTACAAGGTACTAACATATTGACATATCCAACCCTAAAAAGGTAAAATCAATTCAAGCTAAAAACATAATGGCAAAGCAACACAATAAACCAAAACACAAAATATACTTCTAAACATGAGATGAAAAGAGGGAAGAAATAAGAATAAAACTCAATAAGTATTCTAAACAATTTAACCAAAGGCTTTTAGAAAGAAATACAACCATTATCTAAGTAACCTAATCAAAACATACTTAGCAAAATAAAGAAGCAGATTGAAAATGGATAAAACAGGCCAAGAGATAAATGGAAGACTAGATGACAAGTTGAAATGAAGGTCTAGATGGCAGATTGAACAGACTCTCCAAACGACAGTCTATACACAAAAAATGCAAATTTTTTTAAGAAATGATTAATCTAAGTGATCTAAGGTCAACTGACTTATGCATGTGATGAATGAAATGTAAACACATAAATTTAAACCTACTTAATAACTAAATCATTCAAATTCAATTCATAACTAAAAAACATCATTACCTATTGCAATGTTAAGTAAACTGGAATGTAATTAAATAAATTCATAACAAAAATGGAAATTAATAGAACTGAAACTAATTATAATCTAAATCCTACAAAATCAAAGCAATTTAAAATCAAACAATCAAACTGGACATACATCAAAAGGAAAATTTCAATCTAATCTATGTGCAACCGGTTTCTAACTTGTGAAAATAAATCTACATTAACAACATCATATTTCAATCTAACTTATGCGATGTAAAGCAAATAATCATGAGCTATTACTGTAACTAAATTACATAACAGAACTACAAATGAACTATGCTAGTTGCAAAAGGAAATAACGAGAAATACGCTAAACATAGAAGACTCTGGTTGTTGAGGGGCCCTCCCAGCAATCAGATATTTGAAGGTAAGTCAATTAGTCACTGATCATCAACAACTGAAATAGAGGTTTTTTATTAAACTAAGACAAAGTTTTACACATAGTTTTTACTCCCCTCCTCTTCAAAACCAAGGAGGTATTTATAAGATGATTACAATGGAGATCAGGTCAACCATCTCTGGCTAAAAATGGAGTTTCATTACTGCTGTAACAACTACCCATGAATTCACAAAACGACCAACCACAATTCCTGGAAAAAATGGTTTCACAGGACCATGATGATCTCCCAAATGGCTATGAATTTGGTGAAAATGCCTCACAATGATCGAAATGGGCGTATTATGCACAAAACCCATGTGCAAGAATTTTCAATTTCGCTTCTGTTTGCCCGAAAATCAAGACCAAAAATCATCTGTTTGCTAAAAATATGTGGTTTGCATGGGCGTCTGGATGAACATCCGGATGACCTGTAGCCAAGATTTGTTCATAAATATGGATTATGAGCAGATTTTCTGCTGGTTTGTTGGTCAAATTGATGGTTAGGTTCTATATTGTTGAATTATGGCTAATTTCTAATGTTACATCATGCAATTCTCCATCTTTTCCTCACGTGTGTTTATCAACCATTCTCATGCGTCGTCTCTTCCATATGCAAAGTCTTGAAATCTTCTTCGTGATGTTCTTCCTTCCAAACATACATGTTTAATACCTTTAACAAATCATTATGTAACGAATTCCAAATCAAATGTTAGATCACACCCGTTCCATGACATCACATTCCAAATATTTTATATTTTTAATTAAATGGTATGAGTATAGAATTAATTATCTATTTTATGGTTATAAGAAAGTTAAAGATTGGGATGTCTCATTCCATGAATTTTATATTTTTATTTATAATAGAATTAAAGTATATGAGTGACATGCTTTTTCCATGTCATGGTTGATGAATTTGTCATAACCATGTTTAATGCATAAGTGACTTTTAATGTTATTTAAGTATTTAAACAAATTTTGTTTTAAAAGATTATTATGTTTTTAAATAATAGGCTTTTAAATATTTTATTAAGTTGGTTTATCCACTTGTTTAAATCTCATCATCAACTTATGGTTTTAATTTTTCATATACAGGTATGACGGAATTGATGAGAAATAGAAGGCGAGGATAAAACAAAGCAAGAACCTAATAAAAAAACATGCCATTAAATCTAGCGTGAAACATAGGACCGAAAGAAGGGGTTGAATGGAGTGTAGAACATCTATTATTTGCAAGATATTACATTTAACACTTAAAAATAACATATTTGTCTTATTTTATATTTACGAGATTTTAATTAATAAAACAGAGTAAAAGACAACCTTATTGAACATAGATGTATAAAATTACGATAAATAGGTCCAAAATTAATGTAAATAAAACCATTATAAAAGACAATTTCAAGGCCCAACATAACCCCAGACCAAAGGTATGGCATGTCCTTGTGCCATGAGTAAATCAGAAGCGCTCTTTCATTTATTCAAAAACTCTGCTTGATCATTAATAGTTTATAGGGAATCTTTAGCAAAATTAAGCCAAATTTATTACGATGAAAAAAACTAGAACTTAAAAAAAAATTACTTTTAAGATTTCTCAATACGTACAATTCTACCAATTATTAATATTTCATACTTATGAAGACCATATAAATTGAGACTCCCTCCCCCAGACCAAAGGTATGGCATGTCCTCGTGCCATGAATGAATTAATACTGGGTTAAAATGGAAAACATGAGGGTATAGATAGTTAGTAAAGCCTATAGGAAACCAGTCATCCCTACTACTTCTCAAATATTTATTCAAGTAATTATGGATAGAGATTTCATTTCAAGTTAATTAGACTCCTAAGTTTATGGGTCCCACTTCTAGGATAGTTATATCCTAGGTATAGTATGAGTTAGACAATAGGGTTTTAAGTGAAACTTACAAACATTCTCAAATGGCAGATTGTTGGAGTCCATTTTCTTTAGATCAATTATGCATACCTTTCTCCAGTAGACCCACAACAACCTTTATTATGACAGTCATTTTCATATTTTTTTCCTTTTTTTAGACTTTTTCTCTCTCTTTTTAACAAGTTGTCCTCCCTAGGCATATTCCCCTCTTTCAGTTGGGCTTGTTCAGTACCCCGTTGGGTTTACCTGGTCATACTATAGGCTGGTACCCGCTGCCAGTGAGCCTTTTCAGTACCTCGGCGGGTTAACCTCTTAAACCCGTTTTCTATTAGAGGCTCTTATCCCAATGTTTCCAGTCCCTATAGATATTTAACAAATGATTTTTCCTATGAAGGAATGATGGGGGAGCAACTCTGAAAACCATGCTATAGGGTGGGATGGTATATGGATTGGAAGACAACTAGTCTTCTCTTTTTTATTATCATGGAACCAAAATAAAGGTTGCAAGAGAAATCTACTGAATCAAAGATACACGCGATTGATGGATTTAGTGTAAAGTGGATGAATCCAGAAGATAATTAATGAAAGGTGTCTCTCGTCCCAAATATCACCTCTTTCATATAGATTTATAGTAGTGTTCCCCACAAACTAGGAATTTCATTCATCCCTATGCTACCCTGTAGTAAATATGCTTAAATAACATGCCTTGATAATGAAGCTAGGATGTATGAGTGACCTCTATGTTTTAGATAGACCTTAATTTATGACAAATCCCCATGAGGTTTAAAGTTGGCCTTGAGTAACTGGTATAGTAAGAAATATGCATGTATGGAAATGAATAATGTTGTAAAATTGTTTTGGTTTAGTCATTAACATGATCTTTTTCTTAGTTCTTTTATTTGAAAAAGAAAACAAAAAAAAAAAGTTGCATTATACCCTAAACTAAGAATGCAACATTTTATTTATATACATATTTCGCTGCCCTAAGAAGAAATAAAACGTATTTATTGAAGTATATGAGCTTTTCCAATGAAACCAAGTGCAAAACAAAATAAGAATTGTACCTTTATCCACATATGAAAAGATTGCAGTGATTACTTGAATGTGGAAGTTCAACCAACTTACTTTTGTTTGCATCAACAGGTGTCCAACAAAAGAATGGTATTGCAGTCGAGTTACCTCTTGAAACCATCTTTCGATGTATTCTTGGTACTTACCTTCCTTCACTATGTCATATAGATCCCCTTCTTTTAATTGAGCAGTTGTTCGAGCACATGATGGATCTATTAGCTTGCATGTGGATAACTCTTTAATTTCAAGTTGCTCATCTTCGGATGCAATCTCCAATGTATTAGCTTCTTTTGTAGTCTCGCAAAGAACATCTTTTTGTAGTTCTTGGGATTTTGGTTCGTGTGTCATTTCAAGAGTGGCCGATAAGATCTCAACTGCTATCAAGAGCTTCTCTTCTTGAGAGGTAGAGATAGAGATCCTAGCTATTGCTAGGAGTTGAGAAAGTTCTATCATACTAATTAACACCTTTGAATCCATTTGGTTGGTTGATAGGTCCTGCTTCACAAAAGGATTAATCTCTAGGGTTCTTACAGTACCCAAAAAATCTTGTGTGTTTTTTTCTCTGTTTTAATTTTTTATTATTATCTACTACTAAAGAAAATCTACAAAATCACATCACACTAAAAAACCTATCTATAATTAACTTGCAGAAAGTAAATGTGGAAAAGGAACAACAAGGCTTCGGGGCACCCACTATAGTGGATGAGCAGGTTCTTACCTCTCATTTTACCGTTCACCCCTCCCACTTGTTGTGTAATGTAAAATCAATATATCTACCTAAACTCTAATCCCTTTAGCACCTCCCCAGCAACGATGCCAAAATGTTGGGTAAAATATGCACTATTTAATTCAACACTTAATTTGTCAACCCGGGAAGGGAGCTTGTGAGATGCAAACACTATATGTGTAGGATTAAAGCTTATTCTAATCTAAGAAAACTAAATATGTAAATGTGCTAACATGCAACTATATAATTTTAATCTACATGCATGACTATCATGAGTTAAATGCAAAAATTTAATCTATCTATGAAAACAAGAAATTAACTAAGAACTTGGAAAGTAACTATAAATTCAAATCTAATCTAATGTTATATTAACGTATTCTATAAAGGCAGGAAACTGATTAATAAATGAGATTCAAACTAGTCTAATGCTATGCTAATCTATTCTATGGAAGAGAAATACAGATACTAATCTAGCAAGCAATCGCATGGTCCGAAAGCGAAATGAGAGGAAAAATAACTACTTGTAGCAAATTATCTCGTCTATATTATAAATTGAAGACTATTCCATGTATGCATGAGTAAATGCCTATATAAGAATTCAAGTGCAACTAATTCATGGAAATCAATGAATTATTTAATTTCAAATTCATAGAAAGCAAAGTAAGTAACTGCGGATTCATAGAAAGAAAAAAGAATATTATTCTAAAGACCAAGCGTAAATAAATGCGTTTCAAAACAGTAAACTTAATCAAATAAAACTAAACTTAGGGTTCAAGTAGACCCAAGTAACCACCTAATTAAAATGAGCAAATCCTACTTACAAGGTACTAACATATTGACATATCCAACCCTTAAAAGGTAAAATCAATTCAAGCTAAAAACATAATCACAAAGCAACACAATAAACCAAAACAAAAAATATACTTCTAAACATGAGATGAAAAGAGGGAAGAAATAAGAATAAAACTCAATAAGTATTCTAAACAATTTAACCAAAGGCTTTTAGAAAGAAATAAAACCATTATCTAACTAACCTAATCGAAACATACTCAGCAAAATAGAGAAATAGACTGAAAATGGATAAAACAGGCAAGGAGCTGAATGAAAGACTGGACGACAAGTTGAAATGATGTTATGGATGGCAGACCAAATAGACTGTCCAAACGATAGTCTGTACACAAAAAATGCAAAAACTTTTAAGAAATGATTAATCTAAGTGATCTAAGGTCACCTGACTTATGCATGTGATGAATGAAATGTAAATACATAAATTTAAATCATTCAAATTCAATTCATAACTAAAAAACATCGTTACCTATTGGAATGTTAAGTAAACTGGAATGTAATTAAATAATTTCATAACATAAATGGAAATTAACAAAATTGAAACTAATTATAATCTAAATCCTACAACATCAAAGGAATTTATTTTGTTAACATAAAATCAAACAATCAAACTGGAAATACATCAAAAGAGAAATTGCAATCTAATCTATGTGCAATTGGTTGCTAACTTGTGAAAATAAATCTACATTAACAACATCATATTCCAATCTAGCTTATGCGATGTAAAGCAAATAATCATGAGCTATTACTATAACTAAATTACATAACCAAAATACAAACGAACTATGCTAGTTTCAAAAGGAAATAACAAGAAATACGCTGAACATAGAAGACTCTGGTTGTTGAGGGGCCCTCCTAGCAATTAGAGATTTGAAGGTAAGTCAATCACTCATCGATCATCAACAACTGAAATAGAGATTTTTTATTAAACTAAGGAAAATTTTTACATAGAGTTTTTCCTCCCCTCCTCTTCAAAACCAAGGAGGTATTTATAACATGATTACAATGGAGATTAGGTTGACCACCACTTGCTAAAAATAGAGGTTCATTACTACTGTAACAACTACCCATGAATTCAGAACCACGATTTTCTCCCAAATGGCTATGAATTTGGAGAAAATTCACCTTGGTGATCGAAATGGGCCTATTCTGCACAAAACCCATGTGCCATAATTTTTAATTTTGCTTCTGTTTGCCCGAAAATCAAGCCCGAAAATCAACTGTCTGTTAAAAACATGTGGTCTGCATGGGCATCTGGATGACCTGTAACCAAGATTTGTTCATAAATCCAGATTCTGAGCAGATTCTTTGCTGGTTTGTTGGTCAAATTGATGGTTGGGTTCTAGATTGTTGAATTGTGCCTAGGTTCTATTGTTGCATCACGTGATTCTCCACCTTTTCCTCACATGTGTTCATCAACCATTCTCATGTGCTGTCTCTTCCATATGCATAGTCTTGAAAGCTTCTTTGTGATGTTCTTCCTTCCACAAAAATAACCTGCATACAAACATACATCTTTAATACCTTTAACAAATCATTTTGTAACGAATTCCAAATCAAATGTTGGATCACACCTATTCCATGACATCACATTCCAAATATTTTATATTTTTAATTAAATGGCATGAGTATAGAATTAATTATCTATTTTATGGTTATAACAAAGTTAAAGATTGGGATGTCTCATTCCATGAATTTTATATTTTTATTTATAATAGAATTAAATTATATGAGTGGCATGCTTTTTCCATGTCATGGTTAATGAATTTGTCATATCCATGTTTAATGCATAAGTGACTTTTAATGTTATTTAAGTATTTAAACAAATTTTGTTTTAAAAGATTATTATGTTTTTAAATAATGGGCTTTTAAATATTTTATTAAGTTGGTTTATCCACTTGTTTAAATCTCATCATCAACTTATGGTTTTAATTTTTCATATACAGGTATGACTAAAATGGTGAGAAATAGAAGGCAAGGATAAAACAAACCAAGAACCTAATAAAAAAACATGCCATTAAACATAGCATGGAACATAGGACCGGAATAAGGGTCTGAATGGAGTGTAGAACGCCTATTATTTTCAAAATATTATATTTAATACATAAAAATAACATATTTGTCTTATTTTATATTTACAAGATCTTAATTAATAAAACAGAGTAAAAGACAACGTTATTGAACATAGATATTAAATTACAGTAAATAGGTTGAAAATTAATGTAAATAAAACCATTATAAAAGACAATTTCGAGGCCCAACATACCCGATCCAAATAGTATGATGTGGCATGTTTGGAAGATATTCATTTTGATCCTAAAATGAAATCTATTGAGTGGAGAATAGAGAAAACTTTAAAGGTAGGGAATCAACCACCAGTAACCACAGTGACAGAAAAGTCAATGGTAAAAAATGTGGAGGATAATCTGAAGCAATTGGATTCCATGGGTATTGCAACTGCCTATGTCAATGCTCACAATGTTGATAAGATAACAAAGACCATTGACCATTATAAAGGAAATATGGCAGAGATGAAGGAAGTTTTGAGGAAGGAAGAAAGGGTAGGCAGAGAATCAAATAGAATATATCAAGCTACTCTTTCAGATTATGAGAGGATTCAACATGAATACCAAATCCTAGAAGAAGAACATGATACTTTGAGGTTATCAAACAAGAATCATAGTAAAGAAACAGGAGAAATGGAAAACAGAATTACAGAGTTGGAAACACAGAAGTCTACGACTGAATAGAAGGCAGGATAATATGAAGCCCAAGTGGTGGCACTAGAGGCTCAAAAGACCACGTTGGAGGTGTTGTTGAAGGTATCAAATGGACAAAGAACAAACATAGCACCTTTGACAAAGCATGCTCTTATGCTCAGGAGAAAAATATACCAGATGCAGGTCCAGATCACAGAGGAGGTTTTGAAGGTCAGGCAAGTAGAAGCTTGACTAGAAGAAATCTCAGTCATAGCTTCTGTATTAGGGATTTCTCCCTAGCTATAGGCAGGAACAGATATCTTCCATCTATAGGACAAAAGGGTAGGGTTCCTGTGGGTGAAATGAAACCCTGTAAAGAACTATTAGCTTTGAGCCATGAAACCCTACAGGAAACTCGTTAGGAAACTGAAAGATGGCTATAAGAAATCAGAGGCGAACCCGCAACAAACTATTAGAACATAAACCTGCAAAAAAAAAACCATAAAACTAAATTATTGAGAAAAATAAATGGTTATACCTTCAGCCCCCTTTTGTGGAAATGTGCCACCATGCCCTAGATTTGGAAGCACCTCTCTATGGGATGGAGTCTTGGCTTGTGGAACAATGGAGGAGAGGGGGTGAATGAATTGAGAGGAAAAGGGTCTCATGGTACTCACACGGGAAGCATAACGATAGGGAGAGGAGTGTTTTGAAAGTGACCCCCACCCCTCTATTTATAGTTTTTCTTGAGATTTAGGGTTTTAAGCCCTTGGTTAGGGCTTTAGCCCCTTTTTTGGTCTTTAAGCCCCTTTCTCCCAATTCTTAGTTCCTTTGAGGGTTTTAGCTCCTTTGAGAGGTTTTAGCCCCTTGTTGGAGGTTTTAGCCCCTATGAGAGCTATTTTGGCTCTTTTTAGGGGTTTTTAAACCATTTTCTTGTTTTTGAGCCTTTGTAGGGGTGTGAGGGTCAAATGAGAGTAGTGAAATAGATGTTTTCGGGTGATGTAGGTCATGTAGAGCTCATTGAGGGATTTTTTGGGTTAATAGATTGCCCCCTGATGTGTGAGGGAAGGAGCTCATCGTATGGCCAACAGACATCATAGGATTTTTTGGGGAGAGGTGGTGCTTCCTGGGCTGGGGCATGGTGGCTTTTGGTTTTTGTATTAATATGGTTCCCATCAATGGGTGAGATACAAATAATGTGTGACATGTATATGGACGAGGCACGAATCCCCATGTTTGTAACGATGTCAAAAGAATAATGTGATCTAAGCTCTATAATGCAAGAGTCGATTGTGTACAACTGTTGTTACAATAGTGGTTTTCTTAATGAGAGGATGAATACAATAATAACTTGAAGAACTGCTACATTGGACCCATGTAATTATCATGGAATGCTATATCTCCATGACTGATGGCCTACTGAATCTAGAATGGTACATAGTTGTAGGGACCTACTGATGGAGAGTCAGAGTCTCTATGGTACAAATATGCTACATCAATCAGAAATCTATATAGAAGCACTATTGGGGCTTCTGAACATTGTCTCCAACGCAACCCATAGATCATAAGGGATATGAAACTATTTGGATCCCTCAATAGACTCATCGATGTGCTAGAATCAGGTGACATATTCTGTCTTTGACCGAATACTACATAGACCAATACCTTGTACGAATCTCAATAGTGTGCTGATGTAGCTGGAGTGGAGCACGTGAGAAACAACCATCCCGAGAGGCATTGAGGACTTCTCTCAAGTGGTCCAAGGAAGTCATCAATGAGGTTAATGAAACCAGGATACAGGGACCTTTGGGTCTATCCTCTGGAATATGTGTGTTGTCGTTGATAGAGGGAGACCTGCAACTGGACAAGGCAATGGTGTTTCCTTGACTAGAAGCATGAGGGAGATAACCGAAAGATGTGAGACAGTCTAAGGACTGATCCACTAAATGGGAGGGGTGAAGGTGGAGCAGGAGCAGGGAATCATGGGGGACTCGAACTTCCTTTGTTTAGAGTACGACGACAGGGCAAACCAGGAAGCAAATGAAATTGACTCATGGCAAAGGGATCATAGCTGTAATACTGGGAATGTAACTGCAGATGGGAAATACTTGGGGGAGGTAGACACTTTTGTTATTGATGCGATCCAAGGAAGACACATCGTGGAATACTCTGAACAAAGGTGACCCAAAGTGGGAATGCTACTAAAACTGTTAAATGTGGGTTGGTGTCTAAAGACATTGTTGTGGTATGATCTCGTGGATTTTTAGTGAGCCTAAGAAAGTAAATGCTTAATGGTGCTTTCAATTTTAGAGAGTCTGAAAGTGTGAAGAAGACTCCAGTGGGTCTCTTTTTCGTTGATAGTCTCTTGTGCTTGAAAAGGTTAAAAGTGTACATAGGAGAGATCGCCCATCCTTTGTGGGATGGCAGACTTCTTTACCATTGGTATTCCAATCATGCTGGAAAATTTTAAATCTATATTGACTAGAAGATCATTCAAATAATTTTATGATCATGAATGAAACCAAGTTTGCTCAATGATATTTTATTAATGAGAAGGATGGAAAATAGCTTAATGACAACCCATGGTGAGATTTTTCGTAAAGTTTGGCCCCTCTACTTGAGAAAGCATAAAAGGATGCAGAGGGGAATGGTATTGGCTTGAATGTGCCAAGGTGGTCCTTTTTAGATGGTATTCTACATAGTTTGCAAAATAAGATAAACAAGATGATGCATATTCCCTTTCTTATACTTTAACGAGCGAGAAAGGAAGCAGCTGTGCTCGACAATATTTTCTTTTTTTTAGGAGTCAGAAAAAAGCTTAATGAAAAATCTGGTACGGTCAACTGATTAAGGGGGAACTGAAGGTGCCCCCCTCTCAGGACCATGGATAGTGGTCAAAAGGTCATCCGTGAAATATGGATGGAGTAGGTGGCTCTTGAACATACCAATACATGCACGGGATAGATTGCGGTAGAGGCATGCAAGTCGATGCGGTAGTGGCATGCAAATCAAGGTGGATCTCGAACAGAGGTCAGGAGAGTCTTGTGTGAGTTGTGGTGGACAAACTGGAATACATATGATATGAGTGCAATTCCGGAGGCAGTTATATGCCAAATGCATGCAAAAGAAATGATCTTCCCTCCAGATGGTGGTTCGAGGGCCCACGTAAGGTGCGGTGGATGGATTTGACAGTTATACCCTGAAATAGTAAAATGGTGTGCCTTCCAAGAGATGGTCCGGGGTCTCGCATGAGTTGGTATAGGTGGGTGTGATGCAAGTACAGGTCCAGAGACACTTATATCACAATGTGGTATGTGAACCAAGGTAACTTTTTGGAAGTGGCACCAAAAATTACTTGTTAAACATGAGATGATGGTCTCATTAGAAGATAGAGGACATAATTCTAAGCCAAGAAGTGTGAGGGGTGTCTCAAACAGACTTCGAGTGACTCTAACTAGCAGCTATTGGTGCTGCCCCTAATGGGCATCTCTGATTTGTGGTAAAAATGTTGCAAAACAAAAAAGGAAAACAAAGTGACTAGTTGGTAATGTTAATTGTAAAATCTCTTGAGGTAGATCCCTTTACCAGGGTTCTCCAAGAGTTGTCCATCAGAGTCGATAAGGGTGTATTCCCCTTTTCTGAGGCAATGGTGGATGACGTATGGGTCGTACCACATTGAATCGAACTTGCCTTTGCCCAACTTGTCATAAACCAGAACCATATAGTCTTCGCTAAAGGTGCGAGGGTGGACATGGGAGTCGTAATGGGATTTTGACTGTGTTTTTGTTACTTCGATGGCTTGGAGGGTAGCCCGACGGTCTTCTATGGTTTTCTAAAGTTGAAGGAATCGATCTTCTAAAGGTGAAGTGTCTGGAAGAAGTTCTAATACAGGGTGGAGTGATGGGATCTAACATTCTAGGGAGTACTGATTCAACGCTTTGTACTAGGCGGAAGGGGGTGAAACCGGTTACGGTTTTTTTGGATGTGTGGTAAGCCAATAGGGTGGAAAACAACATGTGGTTCCAGTTGGTTTTGTGGTTTCCTACCATTGTTTGGAGAATTGTCTTGATGATTTTGTTGACTTCTTTGACTTAGCCATTGCCTTGGGGGTAGTAGGAAGATGAGTATTGGTGTTTGAATTTCAACATGGTTGAAAGCTCAGTCCAAACAGCTTCTTCAAAGTGTTTACCATTGTCTACGACCAATTGTTTGGGGACACCAAATCGCAAAATAACATGATTAAAGAAGAAATGTGCTGCCTTTTCACTTTTGCAATCAAATGTGGGCATGGCCTTGGCCCGCTTAGTGAAGTAATCAACCACCATAATAATGTATTTATGACCATTGGTTGAGGTAGGGTTGATTTTCATGAAGTCGATTTCCCATTTGCAGAAGGGACCGACTATGACTATGGGGTGTAATGGTGCAGGGCGGGTTCTTTCCTTTGGGGAAAATAGCTGACAGCTACGACAGTGTTTGACTGCCTCTATGCAATCAGTGAAGATGGAAGGCATGAAGTAGCTGGCACGTAGAATCTTCTGGGCATTTTCCAGACCTGAAAGGTGGCCATCACAAGCTCCATTATGAAAGTCGTTAAGGACTATCTTGGCCTTGTCATGGGTGAGGAAATGACGTAGGATGGTATCAATTCCTCAACAATATAGAACATCTCCAATCAGAATATGGTGAACAAATTGATGTCAGATGCATCACCTGTCCTCACAGTTTAAGTGGGATTTTAACTTCTCTATGCGTAAATATAGAAGGATGCCCCCATACAATGGGTAGTCCCTGGATATGATGAATAGAAAATTATCACGGAGGTCATCCTTGGGTGGTGGTGATGTGGTCAATGGGGGAAAATATGTCATGAGCCCGGCCAGTGCGAGTGCCTTTGTGCTTTTTGGGGAAATAAATTCCAAGTCAAATTCTTGGAGGATGACTACCCACTTGGTTGCGCGACCTTGTAGAAGGTGACGGCTTAGGAGGTACCACATTGGGTTGGAATCAACCACTATATGGGTATGGTTTGTAATGATGTAGTGGCACAACTTTTGAGCCAAGAAAACAACGATGAGGGCCAATTTATCCTCAGGTGAATATTGTAGTGGGAGACCTGTCAGCTTCTGGCTGACGTAATAAATCATGTGCTCCTAGCGAACATCATATTCCTGGACAAAGGCTCCAGCGATGGCATTCTATGAGGTTGATACATAAAGAATGAAGTCTGGTGCCAAGAGTAATTGAGTGCATCAAACAATTCTTGTGCTTGTTGATCCCAAACAAGGGGGATTTTTGTGTGGAGCAGGCGTATGCATCTGTGGGATTTTGTTGCATACTATGGTACAAAGCGACAAAGGAAGTTAGCCTTGCCTTGGAGGCTCTGGCATTGGTGCTGAGTCTGCGGTGGGGGGAGATCAAGGATAGCTTGAACTTTGAGGGGGTCCACCGTTATCCTTTTGTGGGATACGATGAACCTGAGCAAACGTTCTGCTGGGACACAAAAAATGCACTTTAGGGGATTCAAGTGAATTTTGTACTTGCGGCATCGCAAAAATACTTGTCGAAATTCGTCTATATGTTGTGCTCATATTGGTGATCGAGCGGTAAGGTCATATAGGTAGACCAATATGATGTGGATTAGGTCATGGAAACAATATGTCATGGCACACTGGAAGGTGGCTCTAGATTTATCTAGACCAAAGGGCATTACTCGATACATGAATGTGCCCCATGGGGTTGTGAATGCAGTCTTGCAACGTCTTCTTTTCGTATCTGAATTTAGTTATATCCAGAAAATCCGTCCATGAAGGAAAAGACCGCATGCCCGGCACGTGCATCGATAATTTGATTGATGAAGGGTGTTGGGAAGTTGTCTTTGGGACATTCCCAATTTAGATCACAGAATTCAGTGCAAACATAGATGGTACCCTCTTTATTATTCATGGGAATAGGATTTGAAACCGAAGTAGTGTTAGCAATGGGGTAAATGAAGCCGGCTGTGCGTAGCTTCTCGATTTCATCTTTGACCGCGAAAGCTTTGGAGGGATGGATTGGTTGTTTCTTTTGGCGCACTAGGGTCACATTGATCCATGTGTTGATGTGGTTTTCCACAATGGATGGATCCAACTAGGGTATTTCGGTGCAGGACCAGGAAAAGATGTCATGGAATTCTTGGAAGAGCGCTTTATTGGAAGCGACTTCTTCCGAGGAGCAGGATGCCCTCAGCATGATTTCCTCAACAACCTCAAGATTGGTTGAGATGCTGATTTTGATGGTTGGCAAGATGTTGGCCATGTTCCCTTCTTCAAAGGAATCTCATGCTGGGATGGGATCCTTGAACCAGTCGAATTTCCCAATAATGAAATATTTTGTTTCAACGAAAAACTGGTCATACTGCGACATAAGTTCTCCAGGGAGGAAGAACGAGCGATGGTGCATGTTGTCCCATTGGTATTCCGGAGCGGTTAAGGATTCAAGTGTCTCCTCATCATTGCGAAAGCAATGAAGAGATAGGTCTGATGGAATGTCAATGATGGTGGAGATAAGAGGGTCTGTGGAACTGGACATCATGTAAAAGGACATGGTGTATGAAGGAGGTGGGGGATGGACTTCTTCGATCATAGTGATCTTAGATTCAAGGGCATGTTGTCAAAGGTTGGATAGGGCCATTCAAAACTTAGACAAGTCCTGGAAGTGGTGAGAATAGTGTCCATACAATCCACAAAGGGTGCAAGCATGTTTTTTTCTCAACGACTTGTTTCTCACTATTGGCCCACTTGGGAGTTCAACCATGGGGATGCTTTCTCTTGTATCCATGGCGTCCAAATGCACGTGGATTATGGGAATCTTAGGATAGTTTTGAGTTGCATGGCCCTATTCTTCATAGATGGTGCAAGGAGGGATCTGTCGAGGTTCAGTAGTAGCTTTCGTGTTTTTTCCCCTGGCCCTTTTTTGGGTGGGGTGGTGTGGGCGCAGGTGCGGTGGTTGGTTTTTGTGGGCTGGGTGGAGGATGATATTCGACCTCAATAGGTTTCATGGGGGATAAGACTACTTGGGGAATCAGAGGTTGAACCGGTGGATCGAGACACCACAGGGGAATTCCCAATGTGAAATTGGGTAAGTTTAAGGTAGCCATTACTGGCTTACTCATGACACCAGGCAGGAGAAATAGGAAGGGGATTGTGTGGACTGGGGAGGAGCTCAAATAACTCCCTGATGGTTGTATGTGGGGATGAGGTTATGGTTCTGGCTGCACTTAATGCTGTAGCTGCCGGATGATGTTGTGGCTGCAGATGATGTTGTGGCTACTGTTGGGGCTGCGGCTGTGGTAGATGTTTAGGTGCATCGGTGATGGATGAGAGCATGCACAAATCCGTAGTTTCATTTGGTGTCAGTGGTGATGACACTAAGGGGAAGGAAGCCATCATGGGGGTGTCAGAAAACAACCTAGGGCCCACATTCAACAATGGGGAGGCAGGAATGTTTTTAAACATGGTGTTGGCCACAGGGATAACATTGGAGGGTGCAGTTAGCCCTTGCAGATCGATGGTATTGATCGTAGGGATAACATTGGCTGGTGCAAATAGCCCTTACAGATCGTGATAAGTTAGTTGGTCATCCATCACGATTTTTTTGTCATGAGGGAACATCATGAGACGGAAAATAGTTGATGCTACATCTCTCATGGCGTACATATAACTTCTTCCGAGGAGAAGGTTATAGTCCAATTGAGCATTGACAACCTCTATGTCAATCAATACTTTTTTCTCAGCTAATATGATGGGAATGTGTGGGAGGATTCCTTGGGATTTAGTGGGATGGCCATCATAAGCTCGCAGAGTAGTAGTGGATGGTTGCATAATTGGGGACCCAAGCTTCTGCCAGACTAAGGTTAACATAACACACGTGGATGCCCCCTCATCCACGATGCACTGGTGCATGACCAAATTTTGAATGGATACCAGGATTTGGAAGGAAACAGTTGATGGCATTCATAGTTCTCCGTTCTCTGTGTCGAATGTGATCAACTTAAAGTTGGAGGGGTCTATAGAACTGCGGGCAGCTAGTAAGGTTTTCCGTTGTGTTGGGAAATTTTTAAGTACCTCAAGAGCGGACATAACTGTAGTTGTTTGGGAAAAGTAATCAATGATGATGTAGCTAAAAACAACTCTAGCCGTGACATTGTTGGCAATCCGCCGTATGGGGGGGCGTGGGGGAAAAGGGGGTAAATGAAGAGGTGTATTGGTTGTTTTGGACATGGATGCCACTGATGGCTTAGTGGGTTTGGTGTTGGTTTCATACTGATTCCGTCTAGTCTATAAATTGATCTCTTCAGTTGTCAAGGCTAGCAAGTACTGAACACTTGTTTCTTCTGTCGGAGGTGCACCCGAGGTAGTGGGATTGGGTTGGGGAGCAGGTGTAGTTGCTACCAGTCCTTGGACTAGTGATGGGTTTTGGAGCATCATGGGTGGGGGTCCTGATGGTGCTGGGTTGGGTTGATCTAGGGTTACCATATTGGTAGCATGCTAAACTTCATTATGAATGGCTTGCTTAGCGCAACCCACGAAGGGGCACTCATATGTATAGTCACTAATTCCTGTAGACCTTGCATAGTTTTCAAGGTTGATTCGTTCGTAACAGAGCATTGCGTCTAGGTTGGTTTGGTTTCTGGGGATTTTGAGATGGCCGTTTCGCCTTGATGTTGTTGGGAGGATTTGGTTGTTGAGTGCCTCCTTGCGGTTGGTTGTTGCCTTGATTCCTTGCTCTATTGTTTCTTGCTTGCCCTTGTTGGTTATTAGGGGATGGTTGGGTGGGACGATTTTGTTGTGCAAACACTTGTCCCAAAGGAGCAAGTGGAACTAGGGCGGAGGTTTGAGTAGCTTGAATTGGTGGGGCATAGTAGACTTGGGGGGTCGGGGGTGCTACAAACATGGGAATTTGTCCCACATATTGTTTTTCTATCCAAGTAGGTGCATGGGTTTGCTGTTGTGGCACAATTTGTGCATAAGAGGTTGTAGCTTCGGACTGGGACATCATTCTCACAAATTCAGGAGCTTGGTTTGGGTAGGTAACACTAGCGGTATTTCTTGGTTACGGTGGCATCATAGGTGGTGATGGGTTGTGTTGTGGTTGGTGGGAGACAGAACCTATGATACCATTTGGTGCGGCATGGGATGCCCCCGGTGCATCCCGATAGGAGGTTCCTGCACTGGGAGCATCTGGAATGATGGTGTAGAGGTATCCAGACTGTGTGTAAATGAGGTCAAACTATTGGGCCTTTAAGATGGCCTCTTCCTCTGTTTGGGGGCGTTTGGATGCGATGTCCTTAGATATGGGTGGCAGCAATGTTTTCAAGAACCAGTCCAGAAAGATCCTATCATCAAGCTTGATCTTGCATAAGCTGCGACGTTTCCTCCACTCGTGGATGTGGTTGATGATGTGTGTCGCAGTGTTTTGGAGGCAAGATAGAAAGATTTCCACTCCTTCATCATATCTGATGGGGAGCCAAAAATACGGTAGGAACATAAAGGACAAGGAATTGAAGTCTGGGTACTTGGCTTGTGGTAACTCAATGTACCACTTGGCTACAACACATGTGAGGGTGCGTTGGAATAGTTTGAGTTTGATTGAATTGTCTACGATGCTGTTTGATGAGCACCATAGCTGAAACGTCATGATATGGTTTTGGGGGTACTCCCTTGCCTTCGCTTCAAACTTAGGAATCTCTGAGGGGAGCTTGGTTGGCATGGGAGGCCAAACGTTTTGATGACAGATTGGAGCAACCGAATCCGGTTGTTCGTTAGTCGAATCCGACTATCATTGTAATAATGAATATGAATAGTAAATAATACATTAGATGATGGGTAAAATGTACAATAAGCTCGCCTTTTATAGGATTGAGCGTGAAGGGTTACACCCTTTCATATAATTAACTAATCTATTTAATAATTTATTTTATATTCATTCCATTGCCACTCCCTTTAAGGAATCTTTGTCCTCAAAGCTTAAGTATTTTCCTAGTGCCGTTCTTCATTCTGACTCGGTGTCAGTATTAGAATTAGATGAGGTCTCTTGTGAAGAGACTTGCACTTCCTTTCCATTGATGATTTTGCACTGAATTGTCTCGTTGTTCCTACATTTGTGACCAGGGGTCCAATCATCACCGCATCGACGACATATGTTTTTCTTCTTTTTCTTTTTATTTGGCAGAGTAACCGTTAGATGACTTTGATCTATTTTCCATTTCGTAGGTGTATGAATGAGGTTTTTGGCATTGATGGCCGGGAGACCAAGTATTTGCACAGTACCTACATTGTCTCTCTTTTTCTTGTCAATAATGGCTATCACCTTTTGTTTTTATTCCTTCCAATTTGCATTCTGCGGCTTTTGCTTTACGTCTTGCTACTTGTACATTAGGTATGTCATGTAACTTTAAGTCTTTTTGGAGGTATGGTTTAAGACCTCCTAAATAGGTTTCGAGTCTTTGCTTGTCAAACAACCCAAATACTTGTGTTGATAAGGATTCCCATTGATGAGTGAATTCCTCAACGTTTTCGACTTGCTATAGTCTGGTAAGTTTACTGAAAAATTCATCTTCTTTGATTCCTTGAAACCTATTAAAAAAATCATTTTTGAACAAGTTCCAGGTGTAGGTANTCTGCCTTGTTTAGCCAAGCAACGCATTGGTCTTCACTCCCATTGTATTTCGACAACTCTATTTTTGCTTTAGGTGGGTGCACTTTGTAAGGACAACGTTTATTTCCTTTTTCCTTATGGTTTGATGGTGGCTCGAAACTGGTGGACGATGAAAGTGACATATCCGAATTGCTTTGTTGTTGGCGGTGATTTTTAGTTTTTCTTTTCTCTACTATCTTACTTATAGCATCTATTTTGCTGTTTAATCGTGCCTCCATATCTGGCAGTACTTATGTTTCTATTTCTTGTTTAAGCGTCGCATTGCTAATATTTATTTCTTTTTGCAATTCTTCTTGATTCTTTGCGAGTGTTTCCTGGGTGGCAACATGAAATGAGGGATCTAGCATGTCTGGACTGCTGACATGGCCTGGACTAGGTATGAACTTCCGTAACATCTCAATTAATGTATTATGGTTCTGCACCATGGTGCTCATGTTCTGTGTTATGGTGTTTATGTTTTGCGTCACGGTACTCATTTTGTCATCCAAGTCTTTTTGTTTTTTATTCAGGATGTCAAGTTTGTCGTCGAGCCTTCTTTCTAGTACCACAACAAGCTTGTCTTTGAGTAATGTATTGTTATTTTGCATATTTTCCTTCATGCATTTTAGGTCAGCGGCAAGAGACTTTATGTCCTTCTCCATTTTTTCGATTTGCTCTTTTAGCTCCGCCATGGTCTTGGACCTTGCATGCGGAGGTGTGTATTTCCACTCTATTTTGGCTAATAATATATTAATTAATTAATTAATTAATATTATATATATATTTTTAAAATAAATATTGTAAAACTAGTACTATTATTATATAATCTTTAATTTTTATATAGTTTATAAAAATAAATATTGAAATAGTAATTTTATTATGATATTTTTTTTTGTTTTTGTTTTTGTTTTTTGTTGTTGCAGGTCATGGAGCGAATGGTGGAGGGAACTAACTGCGCATTGATGAGCAAATGGTGTGGTGTGGATATGCAAGGGTGGGAGGTTGGACAAGAGAGTGGCAGGGAAGGGCGAGTGCAGGAGCAGAAAGAGAGGATGGGACGCGTTAGCAGGAAGGGAGAGCGCGGGAGCAGAGTGGTGATGCTAGTGAGACTGTGTGGAGCTGGATTTGTAGGGATGAAGGAAGGGCATGCAAGGGAGGGTGGCACGTAGGAGGGCAATGAGGGGGTTCGTGGTGTTGGAGGTGATAACACGCAGTAGGGTAGTGTGCAGGAGTAGTGTGGATCAGGGACGAAGCTACGAGGGAGGGAAGGTGGCAGCTGGAAGAGGACAGTGGAGCTTGGAGGTGTGTTAAGGATAGGTGCGATGAAGAAGAGTAGGGGATTGTGTATGCAGTGGGGATGGGGGAGAATACAAAGGAGGAAGTGGGTGAAGGACGATTATGGAGAATCAACAGAGGACGCAGTGGTAGGTGACCCAAGCGAAATTGACGGAAAGAGTAAGCAACAGAAAAATGAGGAGCAGGAGATTGGAGAAGTGGGGGGGTTGGAGAATGGCAACGGGGAGAAGAAGTTGAGTTTTTTTATATTCTTTTTTGTTTCTTTTTTATATTTGGATAGGGTTTGGGATGAAGTGATAGGTGAATAAATGGAGCAGCAAAGGAATCGAAAATTGATGAGCCGAGTCCAAGCTCAAGTAGGGATTTATGAGCCGAGTTCGAGCTCAAAGTGCAGGAGCGAATCTGCTCTGATACCAAATGGAGCAACTGAATCCGGTTGTCTGTTAGTCGAATCTGACTATCATTGTAATAATGAATATGAATAGTAAATAATATATTAGATGATGGGTAAAATGTACAATAAGCTCTCCTTTTACAGGCTTGAGCGTGAAGGGTTACACCCTTTCATATAATTAACTAATCTATTTTAATAATTTATTTTATATTCATTCCACAGATGGGGTCATTAGTTAACCTAGCCAAGTTAGGCAGGTTGAGGCGTGCCATGAAAGGGAGGTTTGACCCAAGGTTGATGTGTGACAGACCGAAAATGGTGGTGGGAGTTGTAGGAACATGATGTACCTACATGACTGGGGGTACTTATGGCACAATTGTGGGACAGTGTGAGCAGAAAGGCCACTGCCCTTAGATATAACAGGAGGTACAGTGTGAGAAAAAGTGGCACTTCCCCCATGTATGATAGGTGGAACAGTTTGACTAGTGTGTGTAGGTGGAGGAAGCTGAGTTAGGAAAGTATGCATGGTAGTACTAGGACCTCCTATAAGGGTGTTGGTGGTGGTGTGAGGTATGGACATGGTTCCACTACCAATCACCAAGCCGAAACGTGGATTCGGGTTTGAGCCATCCATGGGGATAGATGGTGCAGTGTGTAAATATGGCTTAGATTGATATGATTTTGAGTATGAGTCAGAGGCTATGTGGCCTTCTGACGGTGTAGAGGGTCGTCGAGAATGGTCTCGGCAGTGTTGGTTCAAGGACCCAAACTAAGGTGGATCACCTGTTAGGAGTGAAGAAGAGGGTGGGGGATCAATTGTGTCTAGTTGGTAGATCAGGTAGTGAAATATGGTAGTGACATTCTGGACCCCGGTTCTGTGGCTTCCTATTGGGTTTCAGGTGGTCACTTGGCCACCAAGACTTCCAGGAGACAGCACTTGGGTTTTTCCTCATGGTAGTGCTAGTTAATCGGTAGGGGTCATTCCCGTTTCGCTTGGAAATTCCTCTCAGTAGTCAGCTACTTTGGGGTTCCTGTGGTACTCCTCACAATGAGTTTCAGGGCTACGCCCAAGTACTTCCCACGGTTAAGGTAGTCAAGAACTTATGTCCTCAAAGACTGCAAGTGTTTAACTTTGTGTAAATTAATAGATTTTAATGGCTGGCTCAATGTCATGAACTGAGTTTGGTTATCTTACTTCGTATGGTTGTGTGCATGTCCATTGTATGAAAGATTGTCCATTTTTTATTATTTTTTGTTATTCATTTGGTAACTGCTTTTATGGTTTATGAACATTCGCATAGATTTTCTGGTTTGTTATAGAACTTACAACATGGGTAACCTATTATGAAGCCAGTAAATAGAAAATTTGAAATATGCCACTAATGAACCTAAACTATGGTAGAATTACTAGGTGACTACCTTACACCTATATTCCTCTTCAACTAGGAAAGAGTAATGGGCTCTCAACACAATGGGACTAAGCACATACGTATATCCTCAGGTTACTCTCAGAGTGCAAGGTTGGTCAACAGGGAGGACGTGAACGCCGTGAGGCTCCCTGAGCCTACCACCCCATCTACCTTCCAAGTCACCTGCTTTTAGTGGTCTAAAGCAATCACAAGTGAAGTGCCTATTACTATACGAGCTTTACCCTTCGTCTTATCCCAAAATACGCTGGAGGGTGATGACTAGGTAGAGGAGGAAGGGCTAGGCAAGGGGTTAATTTCCAATGCTTATTTAAAACTGAAATTTAACTTATAGTAATGTATCCAATCCTTAAAACAAATTCATTATATCAATAACCAATTAATCTATCATTAATTTACACATATTGTATGCAGATGTAAACATGCTGCTGGACAGAGGCGACTGAGCCGCACTGACAGTCCAAACAACTTAAAAAATTGAATATGAGAGACATATTGCCCTTTTCAAGGAAAATGTAGCGAGGGGGTTGCTAAATTTTCCCAAAAGTAGGCGAGGGGGTTGCTCAAAAATTGAAAACAGGAGTGATCTGGCTCCTAAGAGGGAAGTCACAGCTTCTGGGTTTAAATAAGTGACCTGGTCTCCTATTTCAACCTGATAAGAGCGACCTGACCCGTAAAGTTGCAAAATTTGAAATCTAAGCAGGGGACGACCGACAACAACTTGTGTTGTGGCCGAAATGGCTTGGGTCAGCCTTAAGGAGGCTTGACTGTAACTGTAAATGAAGAAAAGAAAATATCTAAACTAGATTTAACAGAAATTGAAACTAGGTTAAGAATACAAAAATGAAAACTGAAGAAATTGAAAAAAAAACCAGGGATCCTATGGGATCGACATGGTATGGTCACCAAATCTGTATTATGGATTTCTCCCTAGCTACAGGTAGGAAGAACTACCTTCTGTCTATAGGACATAAGAGTATGGTTCATGTGGGTGAAATGAAACCTTGCAAAGAACTGTTAGCTTTGAGCCATGAAACCCTGCAGGAAACTTGTTAGGAATTTGAAAGATGGTTACAAGAAATCAGACGAGAACTTGCAGCAAACTATTAGAACATAAACCTGCAAACAAAATAAACCATAAAACTAAATTTATTGACATAAATAAATGGTTATACCTTCATCCCCCTTTTGTAGAAATGGGCCACCATGCCCTAGATTTGGAAGAACCTCTCTATGGGATGGAGTCTTGGCTTGTGGAGCAATGGAGCAGAGCGGGTGAATGACTTGAGAGGCAAAGGGTCTCAAGGAACTCACATGGCAAACATAATGATAGGGAGAGAAGGAGTGTTTTGCGAGTGACCCCCACCCCTCTATTTATAGTTTTTTCTTGGGATTTAGGGTTTTAAGCCCTTGGTAAGGGATTCAACCCCTTTTTTGGGCTTTAAGCTCCTTTTGCCCAATTCTTAGCTCCTTTGGTGGTTTTAAGCTCCTTTGAGGGGTTTTAGTCCCTTCTTAGAGGTTTTAGACGCTATGAAAGCTATTTTGGCTCTTTTTAGAGGTTTTAAGCCCTTTTCATGTTTTTGAGCCTTTGCAGGGGTGTGGGGGTCAAATGAGGGTAGTGAAATAGATGTCTTTGGGTGGTGTACGTCATGTAGAGCTCATTGAGATATTTTTTGGTTTAAAAACTTCTTAATTCAAAGACAAGACTCAAAATGTCATGGAAATCATTCAAGGAAGATTGACATGGTTGGAAACAACCAAGGAGCCCCTAAAGAATACACGAGTCAAAGATTCAGAGAGAGTGCAACTTGAATATGAACTGATAGGTTTTGGTAACAAAGTTGCTGAGAAGTTGATAGAGGCAGTTAAGAGAACTAAGGACCAATGCATGGAGTTTTGTAATAAGGTACTTACAACTCACAACAGATGCCAAAAATCATCCAAGAAAAGGTTAGATGAACTTCCAACACATGAATAACATTTGAAACAACTGCATGCTATATTGCAGGAAGATGAGTTGGGCATACAATTGATTAAAATCTTGGACAAAAGGGTGCTCAAACTAATTTCTCAAGAAGCAGTAAGCAACTATTAGTTGGCATATCAACTCCGAGTGCTTCTAGCCAGAATGGCTAACATAAAGGCTCAGGTTGCCAAGCACGAAGTCACTATCATATTTTTGGATTCATCATATTTTGAGAAAATAGTTATGGATGCTATGGCATGGAAGCAGTTTATTGATGAGTTAGCTGAGTCCACTTAAAGTGTTTTGTCTTATTGACACATAGAAAACCTATTTTGTAAGATTTATATTTTTTTCTTAATTAGTGAACACACTAGATGACATATGCTTTCTGTAACCAAATTGTAAAGGAATCCGAAAGGGCAGGGATACCAAAAATCATTTGGAAATGTATAAGTATAGGTAGAATCGACTCGATAGAGGGACTATTCTAGCTATCTCGTGTGAAACACTTATTGTAAGAGTAACTATTTATGATTATAATAAAGAGGATCAAATTTTTCTGCTGGAGAAGGATGTTTAGATACACAAGGTACTCCCAAAAGACCGAACACCTAGAGCAACCACTTCACACAAATGAATCATAGATCAATACACTGATGTTTGTCACGTGGTTAAAACCCTTGAGAGGGAAACAGTCCATGGCCCCAGCCAAATAGCTTCTTGGAGCAATTTATTATGCAAAAAAATAAAGTTACATGAGCTTCTCATAATCGATCAACTAGCCAAGGAACCTCCATGCTATTTAAATAGAGATCATGGACCAATTGGGTGTCAAGCCATGGATCAATGGTAGGTATGATCTAAGAGAAGTTGAATCGTCGGATCACTCTATGTCTATAACATATCATGACCATTGGATTAGAATATTTACAAATGCATACTAATGCATACTAAAGAAACATACTTTTACCTAACGAATATATTACACAAGTTGATCTTAACTAAATCCTAAGTGTCTAAATATCCTAACTTCCCCCCTTAAGAACAACTTGAGATATGATTGAAGGATTTACAAAAGTGACACTATTAGGAGAAGGAAGGAGGCATTAGAGCCTATCCTCCCTTAAGGACACATTCCTGAACTCCTAACATAGACTGAAGTTTAGAAAACTTTGCTTCTATAAGAGACTTGGTGAAGATGTCTGCAACTTGATCATCTGTAGGGAAATAGAGCACTTCAATAACACGATCATGAACAAGATTTCTGATGAAGTGCATGTGTAGCTCAATGTGTTTGCTGTGCTAATGTAGAACTGGATCTTTGGCAATCTTGATGACACTTTGATTGTCGCACCAAAGTGGAGTTGGCTGCCGTTGCTCGAATCCAAACTCTGAAAGGATTGTCGAAGCCATAAATCTTCTTGACTCACATTAACTGTGGGTCGATATTCTGCTCCTGCTAAATAAAGAGAAAGAGCTTGTTGTTTCATACAATCCCAATTGACAAGTCCAAATCCCAGATTGAAAACATAACCTGCAGTAGAATTTTGATCATCAGGATCACCGACCCAATCTGAATCAATGAAACCAACCAACAAAGGTTCCCCCCTACACTGTAATGAATCACAAACTGAATTATACCTCGAATATATCAAAGTATTCTTTTTGCTGCTTTCCAGTGACTTTCATGAGGTGTTTGCATATAACGGGAAACACGACCAATGGAAAAGGAAAGGTTAGGATGGAAATGAGTCAAATATAAGAGACTACCAACAAGATGATGCTACAAGGTGGAATCTACTTCAGGGGAAGTACAAGTGGCATAACGTTTGACTCCAGACTGGAAGGGAGAAGGGGCTGGTTTACAATCTTCCATGTGGAAGCGATGAAGAAGGTCACAAGCATACTTAGATTGCGAAAGAAATATTCTTTGTTTTGTTTGCAAGACTTGGAGACCAAGAAAATAATGCAAATGTCCAAAGTTTGACATTTCAAAATTTTGCTTAAGACTGGCCCTTTCACATGGGTTATAAGTTTAGGGTCACTACCAGTAAGGATAAGATCGTCAACATAAATAACAATTACAATGATATGGTTTCCTACTTTCTTGGTATAGACATTGGGTTCAGAATGGCATCTAGAAAAACCAATGTCAAGGAGAAAGCTATCCATTTTGGCATACCAAGCTCTAGGAGCTTGCTTAAGGCCATATAAGGATTTCTTAAGGAGATAGACAAGGCTAGAGTTATCCTGAACATATCCAAGAGCTTGTTTCATGTAAATTTCCTCCTGTAAATCACCATGTAAAAAGGAATACTTGACATCCATTTGATGGACTTCTCAGTTATGTAAGGTGGAAAGGGAAAGAACAAGGTGGATGGAATTCATTTTTGCAACAGGGGAAAAGGTTTCATTGTAGTCAATCCCTTCAACTTTTTGGAAAAACCTTTGGCAATTAACTGTGCCTTAAGTCTTTCAACACTTCCATCTTTTGCATACTTAATTTTGTAGACCCATTTACATCTGACAAGTTTTCTTCCTTTTGGAAGACGAACAAGATCCCAAGTATCGTTCACCATTAAGGAACACTATTCTTCATCCATAGCTGCATCCCAATATGGATTTCCTGAAGCTTCTGCAAAAGTTTCTGCATCATGATTCTTGGAAACTTGAGCCAAAACAGAAGAGGCTCACTGAAACTAAGAGTGTGTTCGATGTTGATCTGTAGGATCATCGACAAGATCACCATTTGCTTCACATATTGAATGGACCCATCAAGGAAGCATTGTGCTGGTGCAACTGGAGGAACATGAACAAGTGGAGGTGGATTTTCGTCCTCACTTTCATCATCAGAAACTGGAGTTGGAAACCTGTCAAGGAAGTTGGAATATGTAGAAGAAGGCACAATCACCGAATCAGGCTCGCAGGCCAAAGATGGCACACCCGCCAAGTTAGGCTCGCAGGGAAAGAGATTTTCATCAAATTTAACATCTATTCTAATGATTATATAATGAGAATGTGGATGAAGAAGTCTATAACCTTTTACATCTCCTGAATATCCAACAAATATGCACTTTTCACTTTTAGGCTGCAATTCTTTCCATTTTTCATCTGGAATGTGAGCCTAGACTTCACAACCAAACACATGAAAGTGAATTACATCTGGTTTAATTTTACTCCATGCTTCTTCCAGTGTTATACCTTGTAAAAATTTAGTGGGTGTGTGATTAACTATGTAATTTGCACAATTTATGGCCTCAACGCAATATTGAAGGCTTAGTCCCTTAGATTGGATCATACAATTAGCCATTTCTTTTAAAGTGCGGTTCTTCCATTCAACTACACCATTTTATTGTGGTGTATATGGAATAGTGTGCTATTGTTGGATTCCTTATTTAGTGTAGAAATTAGTGAACTTGTTGTTAACATATTCTCCTCCATTGTCAGATCTTAACTTGATAATTTGATGACTAGATTGTTTTTCAACAAAGGCCTTGTGGGCCAAGAACATGTTAAATACTTCACTCTTAAGTTTTAGGAAGTAAACCCAAGTGTGTCTGGAGTAGTCATCAATGAAAGTTAAGAAATATTTGAAACCAGAAAAGGAAGCAGATGGAAGAGAGCCACACAAGTCACTATGCACAAGCTCCAAGGGAATCGAGGCATGCCAAGAGGCACATTTGTCAAAACTATCTCGATGATGTTTTTCAAGTACACAATCGAAAAAAACACCATCCTTGCAAGAGACCATCGGAAGACCAGTCACCATATTGTCTTTACATAGTTGTTGCAATGAGCAATAATTTAAGTGACCAAATCACTCATGCCAAAGTTTTCTCAAGTTATCACTATGAGCAACAAAAATTGAAGGAAAAGGTGATGACCCAAAGTTGTTAAATTTGTACAACCCGGTAATATCATCAACAGTTCTAGTAGCAAGGAAATTTTGAGGATTTTTAAAATCCTTGATTACAATTGGGTGAGGGGTAAACGTCACAGTTTTACCTTCACCCGAATGAGTAATTTGATAGACTAATAACAAATTGCAAGAAATTTTTGGAACACATAGTACATCACTGAAGTGACCATTTTCTAC
Organism: Pseudotsuga menziesii; assembly: GCA_001517045.1. Classification (NCBI taxonomy): domain Eukaryota; kingdom Viridiplantae; phylum Streptophyta; class Pinopsida; order Pinales; family Pinaceae; genus Pseudotsuga; species Pseudotsuga menziesii. The sequence goes on from LPNX010834148.1 coordinate 53,852, forward strand.
TGGAACTGTTTCAGAACCTACAACACTTAGAGATATATCATCACCAACAGATATTTGCTTGGTGTTACATTCATGCATAGTAGAAAAGATGGCTTGATCCTTAGCCATATGATAAGATGATCCAAAATCAATGAGCCATTCATTTGAAGTAGAAGAAGAAGATGCATTATAAGAGTAACAAGAAGCACAAAGTGCATGTCCATGAGAGGTATATTCTGAATACGAATCTAAGATGATGTGGTGCTTCTTCATTGCTGCTTCCAAGGATGCCATCTTCTTGAAACACTTAGATTCATCATGATTATCTTTCCCACAAAAATTGCAATGACGCTCAGTCTTCTTTCCTTTTGGCTTGGATCCTTTGTCATTTTTTAAAGAAAGAGCCGACTGAGAGGGTTTGGGACCCTTGTTGTTTGGCTTATTATTGTGAAAATTATGTTTCTTGGGAGGCTTGGACTTTTCTTTCTGTTGGGACAATAAGGTTTTCCCATATATATAGGAATTGTTAATTATTTCAAGATGAATGAGCTTATCTTGCTCTCTAATTAAGGAATCAAAAAATGATTCAATACTAGGCTCTTGATAGCTAGCTGCAGTCAAGGATTCTTTCATGGAGTAGAATGTAGATACAAAAATAGAATATGCAGGTCCAAGTTTGGAAAGAATATGATAAATACATTATTTGTTTTCTTTCTTAATCTTGCATTCTTCACATAAGAGTATAAGAGTTTTATACTTAGATAAATAGTCTTGAATGCATGAAAAGTCACTTGGATTCAAAGAAATCAACTCATTCTCAAGTTGATGACTTCGAATTTCATTGTGTTTACCAAACACAGATTCCAAATTTTCCCAAGCTTTATCAGGTTCATCAATTCCAGATATGTAGAATCACAAATAAGTAGAGATTGACATGCCAATCAATCCATGAGCTTAATCACATCTATTTGACCATTTAATTTTCTCATCATCATCAATGGGTTCTGTTTCTTTCCCCGAGGTTATCCTAAAAAGTCCCCTACTTCATAGAACATCCTCCATACAAGATTTCCATGAGAAATAGTTAGAACTTGTAAGTATAATATCACAAGGGGAATCCATACTATAAAATAATGGCTGAAATAATAGAAACTAACTGTCTAGATGCAAACAGATCGAAAAAATATGCGGTTTAAAAAAAAACGGCACTGAAAAATGATTCTGGATGATGAAGCTATGCTTAATCAAAGAAAATGTTGAAGATGTCCCCAATAGTGATGTGGCAGATATTAACTTGACCAACTAAAAAAAGAACCCCCTTCTTCCTAAGATGAACCTTTCACAATAACTTACAAGAAAGTTTCTTTTTAAGTGAATCAGTTTTGTAAAATAAGCGATGTTCACTTTTACAATGATGTTACTTTTAAATAGTGCAACAATAAATTAAAAGAGTTAAGTGGCTCACTTTTTATTTTATTTTATTTGTGTGAGATGCACTTTTACAATAAAGTAACTTGAAAATAGAAATTCCATGCACTAAAAGTAACTTAATAAGACTTGAACTCAAGACCTATTAAGGAAGAAAGCAACTTTGAACCAAGTGAGCTAAGTTTAAAAGGTACATAAAATAATGGAAAGAGGAAGGGTTTTTTTTTTTTTACTCTTCTCTTTCGTTCTCCATGCTTTCCTTTTTTTTTTCCTGCAAAACACACACAAAAAAATGATAAAACAAAAAACAAAATTTTTTCCACACTATGAGTGGGGCTAGATCTTGGTTAGCTTACTCGAAAAGTCTACGTTGTCAATTTTTCTCACTATTTCTAATTTGTTGTAATCACACAAGGTGCACGGCAAAGATCACACATAGCCAAGAAGACAAGAAAAAAAAATTCCCTTTCTGTTTCTAATTCACCGCGATCGCGCAAGGTGCACTGGAAGGAGCATACACAACCAGAGAAGGAAACCGTCTGAGACTAAAACAATAAAGATCTAATAATAAAACTGATAAAATATGAGGGATATAAAAAAATAAAATAAAAAAATTCTGTCACTGTAACATTATACCTTTAGATTTGCCAAAATGGGTGTTTCTGGAACAAACAAAAACAATTTTCGATGAAATGAAAACTATTTCCCAATGGAAACGGTGCTCCAGATGCAATGGAACAGCTCCCACATGCCACAAATGTACAAAAAATCTAGAACCAGAAGCTCTTTCAAAGTTTCAGCAACATTAGTTCCAGATCTTGATCAAAACCGAAAGTGGCTCTTCATAAACGCTCTGATACCATGTTCAGATTGATCCAACGGATTATTCCTCTATAAAGATCCAATATGGTACATGGTTCAGAAATGACGGTTGAAGAAAATCAGACAGCAAAAATACAAAGCATCAGAGGTCGGAAGAGATCTCCCTCCGCAATGGCAGGTGGCCAAACCCCTAGTCTGTCCGCGGGGATAACCAGACGCAAAAAATATGAGGATCGGGAGTTGGAGCGATTCGGGAGCTGCAACGATGGATAGATAAAAGAATTCTCCCTTCCACAATAGTGGAAGCTTAACAGACATTTGAATGGATCAGAAGTCGGAGTGATAAGCAGTTCGCAACGACGGCCACAAGCTTGATCGGAAGAACAATGCTTCCGGCAGCCGAAATGGTGGAAGCCCAAAACTTAAAAGATCGGCAAAATAACTCGACAGAATCGGAAAAAGAAGTGGTGCGCCATCCGCAACTACGGAAACCAAAGTAACTAAATCCTCGGACTCGAAAACCAACCAACAGCCGATTGCGATTGAGACCGTCGGAGCCCGTTACTTATCCTCTTCCGCAACGGTGAATGAGTAGATGACTACAACCTCCGATTCAAACACTGCAATGCACATGGAACGGCTGAGCTATAACAGTTTGGAAAAGCTTTCTTGGCAGTTATGCCACAGCTGGAACAACGACGAAAGGCATATGAACAGTCTTGATGCCGCGTTTCATGGGATGTGAACAGTCGCATTTCTTTGACGTTTTGGCTCCTTTGTAACGGCAAAGATGAGTAATAAAGGAGAGGAACCAGGGATGGTTCTGGGGGGAACGATTAGAGGATTTTTTGGAGAACGACAGTGCAACGTTTCTCTATGAGGAGAATCTTGGAGAGAGCATTTTGCTATGAAAACTGTCCATGTGCTGTTCCTTTTGAAGTCGACTATTCTCAGTTATAACTTGGCTTCTTTTGTCTGTTGAAGTCTAGTTTTGTAGCTTTCAGAAAGGAGTCTTAAATACTTTCTATCCAACATTCTGTTTTACAGTTGCTGAATTTCTATCCAGAACCATTTTGTACCATTTTAAGAGATTAATTGGATCGGTACCCATTGGAGAGGGACTCAGAGACGTAGCCCAGTGGAGGGGGTGAACTCTGTTATCAACTTTTGTTTTATGACTCCCTGTTTATGTGTTTTTTGTTTGGCATCTAGTTATCCATCTTGTTTTTCATTCCTATTCTGAGCATTTAGTTTCTATTAATACTGTCCATTAATTAACTTGTTGCACGCATTATTTTACAACAAACTTTTAATGCACTAAAGTTGAGGTCCTACGGACCATATTTGGTATCAGAGCTGGTTGACTGTTGTGAAAGTTTGTGAATGCTTACCAGGTCCAGGTTAAAGGTTGGTGAAGGAGAATTGGTTGAAGGAGATCCTGAGATTGGCTCCAGGAGAACATTCTCAAGAACCATGTCTTCTCCACGAGGGGAAGAAGAAGGACATACAGAACAAGAAAAACCTGTTATTTCTGAAACTAAGTTTCTGGAGGCTTTTATGAGCATGAAAGCCATGATGGAAATTCTACTCAATGAGCGAGCAGAAAGGAAGAAGAAGGAAGAAGGATCTTCATCCAAAGATGCAGAAGTGAAGCCAGAAGAAAAGGGTAAAGGAGTAGGAGGTGATGGTGATCCTCCTGACATTAAATAGACTTTTTCTTCTTCTCATACTTCTCATTCAAATAATGCAAGTCCTAATATGCCTTATTTCAAATTGGATGTAAAATTTGAATTACCTATTTATAATGGAGATGTAGATGCCGAAAAATTAGACAATTGGATCAAGCAGCTTGAAGTATATTGCAGGGTGCAGGGCATTAATGATGACCCTTCCAGGATTCAATTGGCCACTTTGAGATTGAGTGGAATGTCTCTTACTTGGTGGGAGAGCAAGATTCAACAAGATCTTCGAAAGAATGGTAAAATTATTTCAGTTTGGAATGAATTCATTGAAGTATTGAGGAAGCAATTTTATCCTTTAGGTCACATGCATCAATTAACCATGAATTGGCAAATGTTTAGACAAGCTAAAGGAAAAAGCATTCAAGATTATACTCATGAATTCAGGAAGAGGGCTATTGCATTGAATGTTTCGTTAGATACATATGAAACTCTTCTTAAGTACATTGGTGGCATGCATTATTATTTGAAGCATACTTTGTTAATGTTTAATCCCAGTAATTTGGATGATGTATGTGTTCAAGCTACCCATTTAGAAGCCAGGGGTAAGCATGCTAATGATACTTTTGTGAAGAAATCATTTAAATCTGACAGCAAATCGAAAGGTAAAGATAAGGGAAAAAAGAAGATGGCCACTATTAAGAAAGAGGGTGAAAAGCCTACATGTTCACATTGTCAGAAGGGACATGATGTCTCTAAGTGTTGGAAACTTCATCCGGAGTTAAGGCAAAAGAAGTACGGAGGAAACAAAGATAAAGGAAAGGAAAAATCTACTGCAGCAGCTATTCAAGACTTGGGAGCCGACTTAGGTGATGAAACAAAGGTTACAGCTGTTGGAATCCAAGGTAACGATAAAAGTATCTGAATTCCCATTGATGCACAATCAAATTCTAGTGCAAGTACAAGTATGCCATCTACTTCTAAGAAAAATGATAAAGATAGAAGTGCACTGTTTCATGTTCGTGTCATTGCCAATCACACAAAGATTGATACATTGTTTGATAGTGGTTCACAAGTAAATCTGATATCAGAAGAAGTGGTTAAGAAATTGCATTTAGTTACTGTGCCTCATGAAAAGCCCTATCCTCTAGGTTGGGTTACTAATGATACATGATTGCAAGTTACAAGGAAATGTATATTAAAATTTGCAATTACTGAAAAGTTTAGGGATGAGGTAGAATTGGATGTAGTACCACTTGACATTTGTGGAATTGTACTTGGGAGTCCATATTTGTATGACCGGAAAGCAGTCTTTTATAGAGAGTAGAATAAGTATCATATTTTTAAAGAAGGTATGGAATATATTGTATGAGCACATAAGATAAAAACCAATCTAGCAATAGTCTCTGTAGGACAAATGAAGAGGTTGGTAAATGCTAGTAAGTATTTTGTGTTGATGATGGTTAAGATGAAAAATGATGAAGTCTCTAAATATTTTGAAGAATGTGACCCTAAGAATAAATCTAAACTGATTGACATCATTTTTGAGTATGATGATTTGTTTCAAGATCTAAAGGGGTTACCACCGAAGAGAGAGATTCAACATGAGATACATTTGCAGCAGGATGTGCCACTCCCAAACATAGCCATGTACCGGATGTCTGTAATGCAAAATTAGGAGATCAAGAAGCAGGTTCAGGAGCAGATTGAGAAGGGGGTCATCCGACCTAGCACTTCTCCTTGCGGCTCTCCTATAGTCTTGGTTCCAAAGAAGGATGGGTCGTGGAGGATGTGTATCGACTACAGGGCCCTTAACAAAATCACCATTAAAAACAGGTATCCTCTTCCTCGTATTGATGATTTGCTTGATCAGTTGAAACATGCAACTTACTTTACAAAATTGGATCTATGTAGTGGGTATCATCAAATCCGTGTTGCTGAGCATGATGCTTGGAAAACAGCTTTTAAAACGAAACAAGGTTTGTATGAATGGCTTGTGATGCCTTTCGGGCTATGTAATGCTCCTGCTACTTTCATGCAGGTCATGAATGATGTCTTTTGTTCATTCATTGATGATTTTGTAATTATATATCTAGATGATATCCCGGTGTTTAGAAAAACTTGGGAAGAGCATGTTGTACATGTGAAGAAAATTTTAGATGTACTGAGAAAGGAAAAGCTTTATGTAAAAATTTCTAAATGTGAATTTGCTAAAACTTCTTTAGTATATCTAGGCCATATTATTGGTGGAGGCCACCTGCGAGTGGACCCAGCCAAGGTTGCTGTCATTGTAAACTGGCCACGACCTAACACCGTTACTGAAATCAGAATTTTTCTGTGTGCGGTTCAGTATTGGAGGAAATTCATTTCTGGGTTTTCCTCCATTGCTGCACCTTTGCATGCATTAACAAGTGTCAAAGAAATTTTTCAGTGGGGAGGAAAGCATCAGAGAGCCTTTGACACTTTGAAGGAAAAGATTAGCACAACACCAGTTTTGACATTGCCAGATTTGCAGCAGCCGTTTGAGATCGAAACCGATGCCAGCGGGTTTGTCATGGGAGCAGTCTTGATGCAAGGAAGGAAGCCGGTTTGTTACCATTCAGAAACATTCTCTACTGCAGTAAGTAACTATCCAACCTATGACAAAGAATTGTATGCTTTAGTACAGAGTGTGAAGAAGTGGAAACATTATATCATGGGAAAAGAGACAGTCATACATACTGATCATCAACCACTTCAATATTTACAATCTCAAACTAAAATACAACAAAGTAGGCATTTAAGATGGATGGAGTTCTTACAACAATTTCATCTCGTAATCAAGTACAAAAAGGGAATTCATAATAAAGTAGAAGACATGTTATCAAGGACACCTATGAATGCTTCAATCATTCTTCAAAACAGTTCATTAACACATGAAAGTTATATTGAACAGTATGTAGAAGATAAAGATTTTAAGAAAGTATATGCATCACTAATACATGGTAAACAGGAAGATAACTATTATGTGCATAATCAACTCTTGTATCATCTTGGTAAACTTTGTATTCCAGAGAAAGAAAGAGTGCGTGTGATTCGAGAAGAACATAGTTCATTGATTGCAGGACATTTTGGAGTAAGTAAAACATTGTCTGTATTGCAGAATCATTGTTATTGGCCTCAAATGCAAGAAACTGTAGCTAAATATATAAGGGGTTGTGTTATGTGCGCAACAAGTAATCCTAGCAATAGGAAATTGGGTTTGTACACTCCTCTTCCAGTTTCTTCTCATCCTTGGGAAAGTATTTCTATGGACTTTGTAGGGGGGCTACCTATGTCTAGAAAAGGGCATGATTACCTACATGTTGTTGTGGATAGATTCAGCAAAATGTGTATCTTAATGCCATGTAACAAAAATATCACTGCTGAACAAACAACTCTTTTATTCTTTCAAAATGTTTGGGTACATTTTGGGCTGCCCATGTCTATTATATCTGATCGAGATTCCAAGTTCTTGGGAAAATTATGGTCAACTTTATGGGATCTTATGGATACCAAACTAAATAAAAGTACAACTTTTCATCCACAGACCGATGGGAAAACAGAGGTAGTGAACATAACAGTGGTTCAGCTGTTCAGAGGATATTGTAGTAAGCATCCTAAACTTTGGGATGAGTAGTTGCAATATATACAACATGCTTATAATCATGCAGTTCATTTTTCCACGAAAAGATATCCTTTTGAAACTTGTTTTGGTTATCTGCCAAAAACACTGATGGACTTCTCTTTTGGCAAAGATGCAGTGGATGGACATCATGATGTAGATAAAGATTTAAAGTTCATTCAGAGAATCCAAGCAGTGTAGTAGGCAGTTCAAGAACATTTGGAGAAGAGCCAGGAAAAGTACAAAGCCAGGCATGACAAGCATCGAGTTGATCATCAATTTCAGGTAGGTAACAGAGTTTGGTTACATATCACCAAAGAAAGGATGAAAGGTGAAGGTAAAAATCTCAAACCTATCAAGCATGGTCCTTTTGAGATATTGGAAAATATTGGTACTAATGCTTTTCGCTTGAATTTACCTCCATACATGCAAATTTATTCAGTTATCAATTTTGAGAATCTTAAATTGTATGAGCCTCCTATGATCATGGATGAGGAAATTAACATACAGATTCCTTCAATTGATGATTTGGCACCTGGATATATGAGAGAGTTGCAGGATGATGTTATTCTTGACAGAAATGTAAGAACTTTGTGAAGAGGGAATGCTGAGTACCTTTGAGTGGGGCTGAAAGGAATGCATCCGAGCAAAGCAAGATGGATGGAGATTGGAAAAGTGAGGGAACTTTACCCTCACTTACTTACAGAATAATTCAGGCTTGTGGTGGTCCAAAAGCTCTCCAATGGGGAGGATTGATCTGGTGGATTATTCCTCTGTAAAGATCCAATATGGTACATGGTTCAGAAACGGTGGTTGAAGAAAATCAGACGACAAAAATACAAAGCATCGGAGGCTGGAAGAGATCTCCCTCCGCAATGGCGGGTGGCCAAACCCCTAGTTTGTCTGCGGGGATAACTGGATGCAAAAAATATGAGGATCAGGAGTCAGAGCGATTTGGGAGCCACAACGACGGATAGATAAAAGACTCATCCCTTCCGCAACAGACATTCGAACGGATCAAAATTCGGAGCGATAAGCACTCCGCAAGGAGGGCCACAAGCTTGATCGAAAGAACAATGCTTCCGGTAGCCGCAACAGCGGAAGCCCAAAACTTAAAAGATAAAAAAATAACTCGACAGAATCGGAAAAAGAAGTGGTGCGCCATCCGCAACTGCGGAAACCAAAGTAACTGAAGCCTCGGACTCGAAAACCAACCGACAGCCGATTGCGATTGAGACCGTCGGAGCCCATTTCTTATCCTCTTCCGCAATGGCGAACAAGCAGATGACTACAACCTCTGATTCAAACACTACAATGCACATGGAATGGCTTAGCAGTAATAGTTTGGCAAAGCTTTCTTGGTAGTTATGGCACAGCTGGAATAACGATGAAAGGCATATGAATAGTCTTAATGCCCCGTTTCATGGGATGTGAATAGTTGCATTCCTTTGACGTTTTGGCTCCTTTGTAACGAAAAAGATGAGTAATAAAGGAGAGGAACCAGGGATGGTTCTAGGGGGAACAATTAGAGGAGTTTTTGGAGAATGGCAGTGCAATGTTTCTCTGTGAGGAGAAGCTTGGAGAGAGTATTTTGCTGTGAAAACTGTCCATGTGCTGTTCCTTTTGAAGTCGCCTATTCTCAGTTATAACTTGGCTTCTTTTGTCTATTGAAGTCCAGTTTTGTAGCTTTCAGAGAGGAGTCTTAAAGACTTTCTATCCAGCATTCTGTTTTACAGTTGCTGAAGTTGTTTCCAGAACCATTTTGTACCATTTTAAGAGATTAATTGGATCGGTACCCATTGGAGAGGGACCCAGAGACGTAGCCCAGTGGAGGGGGTGAACTCCGTTATCAACTTCTGTTTTATGACTCCCTGTTTATGTGTTTTCTGTTTGGCATCTGGTTATCCGTCTTGTTTTTCATTCCTATTCTGAGCATTTAGTTTATGTTAATACTGTCCATTAATTAACTTGTTGCATGCATTCTTTTACAACAAACTTTTAATGCACTAAAGTTGAGGTCCTACGGACCAAGATACATAGGGTACTCCCAAAAGACTGAACACCTAGATAAACCACTTCACACAAATGAATCACAGATCAATAAACTGATGTTTGTCACATGGTTAAAACCCTCGAGAGGGAAACAATCCACGACCCCAACCAAATAGCTACTTGGAGCAATTTATTATGCAAAAGAAAGAAAGTTACATGAGCTTGTCATAATCGATCAATTAGACAAGGACCCTCCATGCTCTTTAAATAGAGATCATGGACCAATTGGGTGTTAAGCCACAGATCAATGGTAGGTATGATCTAAGAGAATTTGAATCGTCGGATCACTCTATGTCTAGAACATATCGTGACTGTCGGATTAGAATATTTACAAATGCATACTAAAGAAACACACTTTTACCTAATGGATATATTACACAAGTTGATCTTAACTAACTCCTAAGTGTCTAAATATCCTAACAAAGGATATGTTGAGTTTCAAATGCATGTTGTGTGGATGGCTAAATAGAACTATTTCTATGTTAGCTGACTATACGAATTTGTGAGATCGTTCTAACTCTAAACTATTTCTTAGTCATGAACGATTTCATTACTTTGTCTTAAATCTTGTGCAACAAAAATGAGTAATGAATGTTTTAATAAACAATGAGCTATCTCTATGTTAATCTTTCTGTTGTGTTCTATGTATTCTGAATTATATCAGCTATGTATAAAATTTGGTGTGCATGAGATACAATACATTACTCATAAGGATAATCATGTTTCTCCCTAGGGATAGGTTAGTTAGTATTAGATAGGTTTAACTTAGCTGGTATTTTCTTTTTTTGATTAAGGAACAAAGGATATGAGATGGGAGGTAAGAACCTATGCATCAAATTGTCAACCCTTTTCCTTCTAATCAACCTGCATTTAAATTTAGGAACTTTAATATCATATATAAACATAAAAAACTCACATAAATGGTGGACCGAGACGCAACTGGTAAAACATATTTAAAATGTTACTTAACTCTATGGTAGCTGGACCGCAAACATGACGGATTCCCCATATCAAACAATAAATGAGCAAATTGGGAGCGATTATTGTGGAGAATCTCTACTCTCAATACCTAGGATTTTCCAAGCCTCAACAGTTTTAGCGCTAGAGGGAGGGCTGCCAGTGCATGGATGGTCAAGGAAATCCTTTTTCTCGAGAACATTCTACTGGTGATATTTTTGAAACTAATTTTCCCAAGAGACCTAGTCCTGAAGGAAAAGTTAATCCTAAGTCAGAATTCCTTTATCTTGTCTCCAATGAATTAGTTGATCATTTAAGAAGAATCACAAGGTCTTCTGCAAAAAATCTTGGAGGATTGCTTAATATCCCTGATCTACCTAGAAGACAAACTCGTAGAAAAGAGTGCCCTTATAGAGAAGATTTAGTGTTAGTAGGAGATTTTGAAGAGTTGGTGGATTTAAGCTTGCAAGAAATTGTTCAATCTCTCAATCAGTTGGGACTGGAATCCCTGAATTGTTCACCCTTTCAAACCCCTGTTGAGTCTCCACCTTAGTCCCCACCCCGAATCATGGTTGGAAATGTACTTCCAAATGCTAATTCTAATCAGCCTCCTTCTGTACCAGCTTGAAGAGCTAGAACACCACCAAACTTAGCTCCTCCAGTGCATGCTTTTCCATAGAATCATGAAAAGTATTTGCCTGTATTTGAATAGGGGGAAGGCATGTATGTTGATGACCATATACAGAGTTTTTTCTTGGCTTTGGAAGCATTAGATGTTGAACATGAGGATGTGGTGTGTAGTATTTTTCCTCATACTCTCAAAGGTAAAGAAACATCATGGTATTTTGGATTACAGGCCAATTCAATCACAGATTGGGCCACTTTTTAAAGAATGTTTAAAAGTAAGTTATGTAGCCAAAGAAATACTACCGCTTTGATGAAAGAGCTGTTGGCTCTAAAAAATGGAATGAAAGAAAAAGTGTAGGAATTCACCCATAGGTTTTCCACTCACTTAAATAATTTTAGTGCATCCATAAAACCTACTGAAGAGACGTTGATAGAATGCTACACATCGGCTCGTGGCACTGACATGGCCATGTTTGCTAAAAGATCAGTTAAATCCTCTTTGGATGAAGCATATAAAGAGGTTGAGAATATAGAAGTTGAGCTATAAAGTGTAAACAAGTATCTGGGGGAGCCAGAAACAAATACCTTCAGTAATAAGAAACCCCTATTATTAACAAGACCCAAGGATGAACGATAAAATGAATTGGAAGGAGTAGTCAATATGGCCAAGAAGTTGTCCAATACGATTGTTGACATGAAAAAGAGAAAGAGGCCAAGAAGCAGTGCAAGTCTTATTATAAGAGAAAAGATGAAAGTGGTTCCTCCCAACCTCCTACACACAGTCCTTCTATCATGAATCTCACTAAAGTTGGGATGGATAACTTCTGCACTTACCATCAACAACCTCACTCTGAAAAAAAATTGCCCACAGTGGATTAATTCTATGAATTTAGTAATGAATTAGTTACTAGATTTTAAATTAACTGAGCCTATGGATGAGGAAAAAAAAAAGACATGAATCAGAAGAGACACCTGAAGAGACTACCATGGTCTTGTGGGATTCTACACCTATGGTAGGTGTAGAAGAAGAAGAACCCTATGAAGAGACACAACTATCAGATGTTAATGTCACAACCAGGAGCAAGGGTCCAATAATTGAATATAACAAAATGTTTCCTGAGATTAAAAGAATTCAAGAAAACTTTAAGAAGGTCAAGAATAACACTCAGACCCAACTCATACCTGATTTGGTCATAATGAGGCAGAATACTCCAACGATTGGTAATCCTGTAAAGGAGGCTGAAAGAAAAGCAGAAGGTGTCAAGAAAAATTCAACGGACCGTGAGTTGGGGTATGATATAATAGAAGACATCAAGAAGACCAAGGAAAATATTTCTTTGTTTGAAATGTGTAGTTTACCCCAGCAGAAAAAGAAACTTTTGGAAGCATTAAACCCACCAACCAGTATACCCCAAGAAAAAATTCAGTTAGAAGAAGAAATGAGTGAGTCCAGTATTGGGGGAAAGTACAAACGAACAAATTTACCATTCTTTCTTACATTTGAACTTTACCATTCTTTAGTTCGAGTATTTAAGTACATTTTCTAGGATTTGACCCAAAGTGATCCGTTGGATCCCAAATTATGTCTTCCCCATCCCTGAGAATCATTAAACTTATAATAGAAACTATGTAGATCCATTTTGGATCAAACTCCTCCCAAGGCTATGTGATTTTCCTCCTAGATATGCATTGCAATGGAGTGGAAATTTTGACATTGCCTATTGGTTCCCATGTCCTAGATAAGATGTGATACTTGGGGTTTCATAGAATTGACGTAATATAGGTGATACTTGGGGTATTGTATACTTGAATTCAAATTGGCATATATATATTCCCAGGAATAATATATCATTTTTCCTTCAATGCTGGGAGTTTACATTCAGTACATTATCACTTAGAACCTGGATCCTGTTGGAACAACACATGCAACCATTGTACTGCTCTGGGCCTGGGAAAAGTTAAAGTGATCCTTGTAAGTGGCTAGTTATTAGAGATAAGCTAAGATAATTTTTTTAATGTCCAATGTATGACACAAAATTAGGTCGATGGGAAGAAAAGAAATATCTTGATAATGTTGTATGCGCTACTGCTCAGATATTGACAAGTGAATTAGTGCAAACCAAACAATATTATAACATTCCTATTGAAATTTGATATAAAAAATTGAAAATTTTAAATATATATAGTCAAGAGAATGTGGCTGACTATATAAATATATATTTCTTCCAACTCTTCCTTATCCTAAACCTAAAAATAGCAATGAACCTAGGTGAGGAAACACATTTAAAATTGCAAGTAGTCTAAAGTCATGCAAGGTCAATGGGGGATGAAAACCTAGTATTACTTATTATAGTTTCTCCCACATCTTATAGTCTCTCTTTGAAATAGGGATTGAATAGTATTCAAAATATGGATTTCTCGGTCAAAAGGATTTAATGTGGAACACTCTAGTGTGTCTGAGGAAAAATAGACTATGAATTGGCTTCCATAAACATTTCTGCTTCTTGATTGCTGAGGGTTCATGATGCTACAAGTATAATCCATCAAGTTCTTCCACATATCAGCTAGAAGAATCTTCTCTACAAGTTGTGGCCTCTTTCAACTACTGTAGATGACAAATTTTGTAATCCTACAGGTGGTATAATCCCTCTTCTAAGGTTGGGGCTTCCACATTAATATGTTGCTTGAGAGTTTCATATATCTACACATAATCCAATTTTAGATGTGAAAAATGACCTTAAACACTATTTTCTAACACAAGAAGACTGCTTATATGGGTATTAATTAATATTGGCTAGAACTGGTTTTGTCATTTCTTACCTTATATAATGATGATAGTGTGCCCAAAACAACGAAACACAGGGATTAACACCTTTTCGTCACACGAGGAAGGATACCTGGATTAGATATTGAATGTTGTAGGTGACTAAAATGTATAGACTAGCTGAGTATTTGCCAAATTTATAGCCAAATCCATCGACCTTCAACTTTTTTGAAATGATAGCCATAAATGCCTCCTTTTATCATTTTTTTGATAGAATATTCAATACAATAAATGATGTCTCCGTGAGGGATTCTTGTGGGATCTACAACAAATTTGTGACCATGTTCTAACAAATTAAAATAGGCACCATCCAACGAGTGTTTGGATAGGTTTATTACGTTTTAGTTTTCACCATCAAAGCTAGTTGCTTCCTACATTCCAACAAATCAAGCTTCTTGTTAAGTTTTTAGTTGCTTCATTGAAGGATCTGTTGACCGTCATTAACATGCATGTGTTAAATCTCATGCATAAATATTGCTACCATCTATTTTCTAGTTCAAGTTGAAGTCAGAAACAATCCCTAGATAGGGCATTCACATTTTTTTCTTACTTTTTTAATGCCTTTCCTCAATAATGATATACTGGTAGATTTGAAACCTCATTATTACTTTAATTGTTTATATGATGTTTTGTTCAAATTCTTTTCTTACTTTTTAAATCTCTTTTCGCAACAATGATAGACTAGAAAATATGAAAACATTGATGTTACTTTCATTGTTTATATGATGTTTAATAGAGACACACAAAAGAATGATGCATGCATTACTATATTGGTTTAAAAACTCCATAATTTGTTTCAACAAACTTCAAATGAATGAATCGTATTCTATTTCAATGATTTTTGGAAGGATGAACAATAAATCATAAACAATAATTGTAAACTTAAATGGGTTCGTGTTTAAGGATATTTGGAGGGGTGGATTATTAATAGTGGGAGAATGAATCCTAGGTTAGTTGGAGAATTAATAAATCTGGTTGTTTTTATTTTTTTAATTTTTTAAATCCATTGCTGACATGTGTAGCACATAGGATCGAAGTGAAGGTAACTAGGATAACACCAAATTTTAGGAATGTCCTCTCATAAATATGGCGATATCTAATGGAAACAATTTGGTATATCGAATTGATACCTTGCACTGTTTCATTAGCAATGCAAAACATGCCCATTCTAAGTGATCAATCTTGTGAAAAGTTTTCATAAGGTTTCAATCTTCTTATATCCTGAAAAGTGAACTAGTTAAGCATTAAAATCCAAAAGATAGAATGTAACAAATTATTCTTTGGCTTTGGAATTATTTATTTTCTCTTTTTAGAAAATAATTGACTCAGTACATTGTCATTTAGAACCTAGATCCTGTTGGAACAACACATGCAACCATTTCACTACTCTGGGCCTAGGAAGATTTAAGTACTCCTTGTTAGTGGCTAGTGCTTAGAGATAAGATAAGATAATTTTATTAATGTCCAATGGAACAATATATACCATGAATGGGTTTCCATAAAAAAATATGCCTCCTATATACCGAGGATTCAGGCTGTTACAAGTCATAATACATCAAGTTATTCCACATAACAACTATAGGAATCTTCTCTGCAAGATACAACCTCTTTCAACTACTGTAGATTATTGATTTTGTAATCCTACAGGTGGTATAATCCCTCTTCCAAGGTTGGTGACTTGCACATTTATTTGTTTCTTGAAGGTCTCATATATCTACTCAAAACCAACTTTTAAGTGTGAAAATTGACCTTAAACATTGTTTGCTAACTTCGAGAAGACTGTTTACAAGAGTAATACTTAATATTGCCTAGAACTAGTTTTGTCCTTTCTTATGATTATATGAAGATGAAAGTGTTCCCAAAATAGATAAAAGAAGGGATTAACACTTTATTGTCACAAGAGGGAAGACTTCTTGGATAAAATAATGAATGTTATAGATGACTAAAATGTATAAGCCATGTGGATATTTACCAAGTTTCTAGCCAAAGGAATCCACCTTCAACTTTTCATCTATAATAGCCATAAATGCCTCCTCTTATCATTGTTTCAAGCCTCTTTTAGATAGTTGTATATAACTGACCAGATTGTTTCATGGTTGCAAGTGAATCTAGGGTCATCAAGACTACTTATATGCTCTGTTGTCACTTCCCACATTGCCTAGAATTACTGCATACTCTTCTTTTAGGTTGTTATAAGGTGTATCTGATATGAAATTTATATTGTTGTTATATACTTCTTTTAATTTGTTGTTTCCAATAGGAATTTTCCAAAGATACAAATGATATCTAACTCCTCTAAGGGAAGAATTCCTCAAAAATAATAATAATACCTTCAAATGTTGACTATTGTTGTTGTGGATTCTTCTCCTTCTTTTATTTGTTGGACACTTTTTATCTAGCCATGGATGGAGTATTCGATGACATTCAGTACATATGTCTCTCCTAGAGTTAATATACACCTCAAAATTTCACCAAAGTTTCTCTATATAATATGAGAGTCCTTCATAATTCTCACATGAATTTGTCTCTTAGATGGATTTAGATTTTCTCTCCCCAGCATGTAGTCATTTTCGTTTAAACCCTATTTAACCCCTTGAAACCCTATATTTTTTCAAGGTTTTGTGCTAGAGGATTGTAGGATCTAAGAATATGTTTGAATATGTAACTAAGAAGAGAAAATGGATTTGTAATTAAGGAAATTCTAAACATGGTGATGAGATTGGTGTCAGTGTATAGAATTGAAGCTGTCAAGTGTTGATATTGAGATTCACGTTGAGTCTCCACTTCCTCCAGAATGGCGGCAATTTTTAGTTCTTCAAGTTTGTTTCCTCCTATTTTTTTCCTGATTACATATTGTGTTTCTCTTTTATTCATGGTTTTTTGGATGTTGTTTTCATTGAATTCACCTTCAGGTTTGTTTGATTCTTCTAGTTTTTTCTTGATTACAAATTGTGTTTCTCTTTTATTAATTTTTTATTTTATTGGTGATTGAATTCATCAATGATTATATATAAGGACAATATTTTATTACAATTCATCCTTAAAAGCAAAGACTTGGCATGATCTAAGAGAAACAATTCGAGTTTATGGTTGTCACCTTATGCACTTGGACCTCCAAAGGAATCTTCCAGAAAACAATCAGATATGGAAGCAACAACAGAAGGAAAAAACTTGTAGCTGGAGGGAAGAACTTTTTTGATCTATTTAATGAAAAATAACAGAGAGATTATTATAGTGGCCTGTGCACAGTGTCACATGTTTGTGATGTTTTAAAATGATTTTCCTTCATGCCCCAACTGCAAATACATTCATCCAATCGATATCAATTTGGAATTTAAAAATAAGAGTATTATGCCACCCAGGTAGACACCCAGTTTGCTTGATTATGATCATGCCACTGTACAAGACACAACGTAAAAACAAATAAATGTGTTTTGGAGCTCTATAGATTGTCTCTCGTCCAATATATAGGACACAAAGGAACAACGAAGACTTGGCACGATCTAAGAGAAACAATTCTAGTTTATGGATAACACCTTATGAACTTGGACCTCCAAAGGAATATTCGAGAAAACAATCAGATATGAAAGCAACAATAGAGGGAAAAAAATTTGCAGCTGGAGGATAGAACTTGTTTATTCTCTTTGATGAAAAATAGCAGAGAGATGATTGTAATAGCCTGTACAGAATGTCACATGTTTGTGATGTTTCAAAAGGATTTTCCTTCATGCCCCAACTGCAAGTACGTTCATCCAATCGACCTCAAATTGATATTTAAAAAGAAGAATATTATGCCATCCAGGTAGACACTCAATTTGATTTATTATGATCATGCAATTGTACATGGCACAAAGTAATAACGAATAAATGTGTTTTGGAGCTCTATATATTTTATATGGTACACTCTCTCCCCTCTCTTTATATCTATCTACATAATATGTTACATTATACTATGCATATTATACACACAAGCACACTGTAGTACATGCACAAAGCATATTCTTGAGCACGAGTAATGCTTTTTGAGCATACCTCACCCCATAACAGTCCAAAAATAACATCAAACAACAAACATGAATAGTTCTGAACACATTTTGGGATTTTCATGTCATCATCCAACGCTAAACAACTCCAAACCTTTGATGCTAGGTGTAATTCCTAGGTATATTTGTGCCTAGAATAACTTTGTGGTAATTTTTGGGAAGTTTGGGACCTTTTACATCCTTATAACAATAATGGTGAGTACCATAAGGACCTTTTTCTCAAATATAGGCATGAGTGGGGTATATCCATGAAAAATGAGTAATTCTGGGTGGTCTACGAACATTTTGGATGAAGTTCAGATCCCATGCAACATCTAATCAATGGTTTGGGCATGTTGTATCCCAAACGTGCCTTTTAAACAACATTTTGAGTGATTTTTTGTCATGAAGCAAGGTATAAAAGGACCTAAAGGATAAAATACAAATATGGGTAAATTTCAAACCTCAAAAGGAAATGTTTGATAGTAAGGAGGGTGTAAACAACCATTTAAAAATAGAATGTAAACAACCATAAAAAAAGATCTAGAAACTTTTGAGTTAATTCTGGGCGAATTATACGAATTTTGCAGCCCTAATTATTAGCTCTTTGGAAAAACTAATTGGTAAAATAGGTATAAACCATCCTAAACATGAAATTTGGACATACATTGAATTGGATCATCCTTCTTGTAGCCATCATTGTAATATTTGGGTACATTTTTTTCCCTAGAACAATAGTATGCAGCCATGAACTTTGAATCTAGGCAGTCTTGAGGGGTCATGGAAGCAATAATCCTAAGCATATATGTGTGTGTGTGTGTGTGTTTGTGTGTGTGTGTGCATCAATATTAAAACAGTCCCTCCATCACACTCTCAGATGTGTGGATATTTTTTGATGGATCTAATGGTCGTGGTTTAGAATTTCATCCCTGTAAAGATTGTCTTCTAGTAGCATCATCCCTTTCGAGGATTTTTGTGAATTCCTTTGTAGATGTTGATATAAAATGGATTATGAAATAATTTGTGTGATTTTTTTATGGCCCTCATTCAAAAAATATTTTATGTCTTGATAAAGCGTAGGGTTCACCCTTACCTAAACTGCACCTAGGGATCATAGGGAGTGTTATAGGAAAAAGTGCATGGCATGAAAAATATTTGGGCATTGGTGAAGGAAGGAATGAATATTTTTTTAACAGTATCCACAATAGTAAAGGATTTACCTAACATGATGGCTGCCTGATATGTTTAATATCTCCATTTCGTATAATAGTGAAGTTTTAGAACCTATGCCAGTTGCTAGAGTTTTATGGTGGTGCACCTTGCATCACTAGCAAGGAACCCAATGATAAATTCCCATCCCACTCAATTCAATCTCATAGGTATAAACTTTGACCTCGACATCGTGATGGTAATTCTTACGACAAGACACAAGAGAGGCACCATAGTTGGTGCCTTTTGTATGCCTCTCATAACAAGTCCCCGTGATTGGCCTTGTCCATTTATGAGACTAAGAATTTGTTTGATATTGAACAAAGAAAACAATGGGTGGGAGTCCATCATCACTGATGCTAAGCCAAATATTGATAGATGGGGACTAGACAAAGACATTAGTATTCTTGATACATGCATGATCCCTACTACCACATGATGCTGTGTGGGCCAACTGGTCATTTCCATAAAGCTTTGATACTCATATTTAATTTTGATGTGCTCATTATTTAGCATGCCTTACATTTTTGCTTATGATTTTAAATATTATTAGCTAACAAATCCAATTTTTGTCTATAAAATTCCATGTACATATTTTGATCAATATCAAAGTAAAAGGAGAATTTTATTTATAAAAGGCAGTAAAAAATACTTGAAATGATCAAAATGTTTCCGAAACCTATAAAATTCCATGCACATATTTTGATCAATATAAATTTATAGGAAATAGTTTCTGCATTAAGAACATGGGTAAACCCTTGAGATGATCAAAATGTTTCCAAAAATAGGATGGCACAGTGTCATGAATTGCTATCAATATGAAAAATTATCCACTTAGTATTCTCTAAGCATGCAATATATATGTATCCATAGGCTACACACAATATTATACATTATTCAATTACAAGTAGAGCAATGAAAAATAGAATGAAACCATACATGGTTTTATTTCGTGGTTACTGCCAACTCCTTCGAGTCATTTCCAATGGTCTCTAATATAGAAACAATCTTATCTAGATTACAATCCAATATGCAACACTCATCATTTAGTGAACTAATATCATGGACAATCTTTCCTCTCTTTCTGGTTGGCTGAATAAAGTCAGGAGGTTTCTCTGTAATTGCCACCTCACAATAATCATCATCAAGAGCAATATGGAAGAATCCTCAAAGAGTCTAGAATCATTTCTAGGCACTTTCCACATTTAGAATTCATTTCGTCTCCTTCTCCTTCCTCATCTAAAGTAATTTCAAGCACATTGGTCACCAAACCCATCCCCAATTCACTGTGATAGTTTCGGTGCTAATAATATGAGGTCTTAATAATAAGCTCCAATGTTTGAATTCTTTAGTAAATCCTACCCAAAACCCAGTTGTAAATGAGCCTCTGAATGCTCAAAATTAGGGTAAAACTATACAAAACATGTGAATAAGTTGGTCCCAAATATCCTTAGCATGAAGTTGTCCCAGATTCTAAACTATGAGTTACAGTGGACCTGTAGAAAAAATTATTTTAAGAGTGTGTACAATGCATGCTTCTAAATTAATCAATTGAGTACCCAAAAAATATATGTAAGTATATTTACATTTTTATCTTTTTTTTAAACGATGCTTTTCTTAAGTCTAAAAAACTATAATTTTACTATATTGAGGGTGGAATGTGTTAGTTTTTTATCATATAAGCTAGCATTATGATCTTAGGATCTTTTCACTGAGAGAATAACAAGCACA
The DNA here is from genome assembly GCA_001517045.1 of Pseudotsuga menziesii. NCBI lineage: Eukaryota > Viridiplantae > Streptophyta > Pinopsida > Pinales > Pinaceae > Pseudotsuga > Pseudotsuga menziesii. The sequence goes on from LPNX010834148.1 coordinate 74,825, forward strand.
ACAATAAAACATAATCACATCACAAGATACAAGAGACACAAAGAGTTTTCCTCGAGGAAACCATAAAGGAGAAAACCCCGCAACTTCCTCAAAGATAGAATCAGCACCAAAACAGTAAAAGCCCCAAAATAGTAAGATGATCTCCCGACAGCAGAAGTCTCTCTCTCTCTCACACTGAGAGAGCTTCTCCTCTCATTCATGTGCCCCAATGAGTGAGTGTGAGTCTTGCAAGTGATAAATAGAGAGGCTCTCACTCTCCAATTATATTCTTCTGTTCACTTGAAGTGCACTCCAACATGTCGGCCTCACTTAGCAATTACTTACTAGAGCCAACATCTCTCAGAGTGTCTAATAACCCTAGTGCCCCATCACTTGTGGGGACTTTGCCTCCTCCGACCAATAGGAGGGTAACACAATGGTGGGGACTATTTCCCCAACTTACAATGACTCACCTAGGGTTGAATTCACTAGGATAGTCTAATAACCCAAGGGCCCCACAACTGTGGGGTCTTTAACCCTTGATCAATAGGAGGGTTACTCACAGTGACTTGACATGAATTTCTCATTATAGAAACTTCCCGATCGAAACATCGAGGCATGAAATGACTCAAATACATTACAATACATCCTGGAATAAACATTGGGTTACAATACATAAGAAATACAGATGAATACATTCTGAAGTTATAATTACATCAACACTCCCTCTTAACTAGGAAGGTATTCTCTCGACACAATTTATTAGCACAAGTCTTCTTCTCTGTATCATCTGGGTCATTTTCAGGTCTTCGTCATCTTCAAAGTCATCTTCATCTTCATCTGGATTTGGATCATCACTCGATCTAGATCATCATCACTGAATCTAGATCATCACTCGATCTGGATCACCATCACTAGATCTAGATCATCACTCGATCTGGATCATCATCACTAGATCTGGATCATCACTCGATCTAGATCATCACTGGACATCATCAATGGATCTAGATCATCACTCGATCTGGATCATCATGGAACATCATCACTGGATCTGGATAATCTCTCGATCTGGATCATCTCTGCTGGATCATCTTCACTGGATCTAGATCCTCACTCAATCTGGATCATCACTGGCTATCATCACTGGATCTGGATCATCCCTAGTGCTATCTCATGATTCTTCTCATCACAAGAATTTCTACAGCGCCAGCCCTTTTTCATGCTGGTTGTAGGCCTACCCATCATGTAGGTCTTCTCCCAACACTTACATTTGACCTACTTGTCAGAAAGGCACATCCATCCAGACAGGAACACATCCTATCACAGTGATGGAAGACTCCCATCCAGACAGGAACACATCCTATCACAGTGATGGAAGACTCCCATCCAGACAGGAACACATCCTATCACAGTGATGAGAGATTTCAGCACTTACATCTAACCTACTCATCAGAAGAGCACATCCATCCAGACAGGAACACATCCTATCACAGTGATGAGAGATTTCAGCACTTACATCTGACCTACTCATCAGAAGGGCACATCCATCCAGACAGGAACACATCCTATCACAGTGATGAGAGATTTCAGCACTTACATCTGACCTACTCATCAGAAGGGCACATCCATCCAGACAGGAACACATCCTATCACAATGATGGAAGACTCCCATCTAGACAGGAACACATCCTATCACAGTGATGAGAGATTTCAGCACTTACATCTGAGCACGTGGGAACACATCCCTCAGTCGCTCCAGAAAGGCTCTGCACTTACATCCATCTAGACAGGAACAAATCCTATCACATTGATGGAAGGGCTTGCACTCACATCTGATCCTATGAGAACACACCCTAGCAGTCATATCAGAATGGCCCCCAGTCCTCGAATGAGCTACTTGGTAACTGACTAGAATGGCAGTTGCCCTTACATCCAACCTGCTTGTCGGAATGGCCAACACTCACATCTGACATGGAAGGAACTTAATCCTTTAGCCATGACAGAATGGTTCAGCCCTTACATCTGATCAAGTGGGAACACACCCCTCTATCACATCAGAATGGCTACTCAGTCCTACACTGAGTGATCCTAGTAACTGACCAGGTGCCTCCATTCCTAGAATGACAATTGCCCTTACATCTATCCTACTCGACAAAATGGCCAGCACTCATATCTGACATGGAAGGAACCAATCCTCTCACCATGACAGAATGGATCAGCCCTTACATATGACCATGGAAGGAACCAATCCTCTCACCATGTCAGAATGGCTATGGGTCTCATCACTTTCTCTTGGAGGGAACCTCGATCTGGAGAACACCAAGCTTCTCCCTGAAGTACTCGAAGTTCAGCCTAGACAATGGCTTTATCAATACATCATCTATCTATTCCTCCATCGCAATATACTGGAGCTTCACTGCTCCTCTCTGCACCATATCCCTGATATAGTGGTACTTGATCTCGATATGCTTCAACTTGTCATGGAACACTGGATTTTCTGACAACTTCACGCAACTATGGTTGTCAAAATGTATACAAGTAGCATCCAACTGGAGATCAAATATATCAAATAGTAGCTTCCGCAGCCATACTGCCTCACAACTAGCTGAACAAGCTGCGACATAATCTGCTTTAGCTGTACTCAGTGCCACATAGGATTGCTTCCTGCTAAACCAAGATATCACACCTGATCCCATACTGAAGCAACATATTTAAGTACTCTTCCTGTCGATGGCACTTCCTTCCCAATATGAATCAACATAGCCCTCTAGGTTAATATTTTGATTCGCATCGTACTTGAGCCCATAATCAACTGTACCCTTCAGGTACCTCAGAATATGCTTTGTAGCAGTCAAGTGAACACTTCTCGGATCTGTCAAGTGCTGGCTCAAGGTGTTCACAGCAAAGCAAATGTCTGGTCTCATGTTCATCAGGTATATCAAGGAACCAATCATCTGACGACACATCGTAGCATCAACCGTCTCTGATGAAGCATCACTCAATAGCTTCAGGTTTGATGCCATAGGTGTGGCCATAATCTTGCAGTCCATCATCCTGAACCTATTCAATATCTCTACTGCATACTTCCCTTGTCCACACCTCTATGCCTAGAAAATAATGCATCGACACATAACAGGAGCATCACTAGTCTTCTGCCTTGAAGCAAAGGTTGGAATCCACTTTACTCTCAGTAAAGCCTAAAGTCATCAGTAATCTACCCATCCTGTCGTACCATGTCAAACCTCAAGATATTTCGTAGTCACTTCCTCTGAAGCGAAGCATCATACTCCCTCTGTCTTCTGTGCTCTATGCACTAAAAACATTATCTACCAGAGTGACAAGTAGCTTCCTATGCTACTAATATTCTATGTGACCATCTAGTGTATAGACTTGCATCTTCAACCTTGTAGCAAATGTTAAGATCTTCATCAGGCTCATCATGTATGTGTTTAAACTCTTACTAGCTACAAATGTCTCTTTGTAGTCTAGACCTTCTTTTCGTGAGAAGCCTCATGCTACAAATCTTGCTTTGTATCCCACGATGTTTCCATCTATTGCATGATGGAACTATGAACTTCTCTTCAGGTCTCGATACTGCGCCCTGACATCATTCTTCTTGAACTGGTCTTCCCTTTATTCTTGGTGGCTGGAAGGTTCTATATCAATGATGTCACTGCACTCGTCATATTATTCTTCATCTTGAACTGTCGTCACTTGTTCTTTGGAACAAGTTTCATCCTTCTTTGCTTGCAGGCGATTATGTATGCGATCTTTCCTACAAGTCAAATGCATTTGTATGGTTAGAAGCATTTCATAAGGAATATTTATACTGGCAAGTTCTTATGCATAAATATATTATCATGCAACTACTTTAGCCAATACAACATTCATCCATATCTCACTGAAACTTTCTATATGCCTTCCATCTCTACCAGGACAACATTGCGATTGTGCACTAATCCAATATGTCAGCAAAGAGGTTTCATTCTAGATAAGTAGCAATGGAGAGTTGTATAGCACCATGAGCTACTTACCCATCACATGCATATTAGTAGTATATTGTCGTTAATGCAAATATCCTATCATGCATGATACATCAATTGAATATAAACAAATGCATAACAAAACAATATTATGAAATGGCAATTGAATACTTATCTTTATTTGTTTCATGGGTAGACTCCTTCTTGAGCCTTCAGCTTCATCGTCTTCTTCATTCATGATAGCATCGTTTCTTATCCAAATGCTAAGGAGGATAAGAGGTGCTTCAAGAGTTGAGTCCATCATATTCCTCATCACTTGAGGGATCTTATTTGTATGGTGAGATCTTGATCTTCAATTGCTCCCATCTTCTCTTCTCTTCTTATGAGTCGAGCTTCTTCTTCTTCTCGAAGTCTGCTGAAAGTAATCACTTCCTTCTGGCACACATTCCTTGCATAAATGAATCCCATGATCCTGGGAGGCCATTCAAGGTGGCCATCACCACTTCTGCATTCTTCGCTTCTTATTTTACTGCTTCAAGTTGTTCTTGATTTGAGAGACCCTTATGACTGCATGGTCTCTGCATTCTGGATCTTCACATTCTTCTACTAGTTTCTTAAGGTCATATTCTGATGTATGTTCTTTCCTTCAAATAGCTTGGTCAAGGAATTAAAAATCTTTGGTGTCTTTAAGGAAGACACTTGTGGCACAAGTTGATCCATGACTGAATCAACTATGATCTTCTTGGCCTTGACCAAGTTCTTCTTGTGAAAGGCTTCTAGCCTCATCTCTCTCTAAAACTGGAACCTCTCTACTCATGTAGTTGTCCAATTCATTTTCTTCAGAGAGATCAAATACTCCTATGCTTGGAAGTTGTCAACTTCACCAAGCTTATCATCAATCTGATGTGATAGATCACTTTGAAATGAGAACCTCAAATGAAAATAACAAAGGATTAGATCTTACCGATTTGAGGTGTCCATCTTGGTTCCGGAGCTTGCTAATCAAGGGTTTGTCACAGAAAACCTAATTTTTCAAAACTTGGAATCTTTTAGATCTGATTGTATATACAGATATATCTCTTCAAATGGAGCTTTCCAATGTACTCCTTTACTGAAAACAGTGGAGGGAAGCTCCCAGAACAGGAAGTCCTAATTTTCCAATTTCTTCTGTAGAAATTCTTGTTACTGTTGCTGTGATATCTACGAAATTTCTACTCCTATGTGTCTGACATTTTTCATTGAGGTAACCTCACATGTCCCTGAGCCAACACCATAGGTTTCATCAGAATGGGGTTCACCATTTTGGATATATGATCCTTTTCCCAAGGTGACCTGTTACAAGACTGTTCATAATAGCGAAGTTGTACAGCATGCCACGTGTCACTAGTTCAACTTCTGAGTTTGATATTAGGACCACTGAAATTAAAGTCTGTGCCATTTCTGTAACATCTTCAGGAATTCAATTTGGACCTCTGTAGTCCAATATATTGCAATTCTCCCCAAGTGTCTTGTTTAGGGATGAAGTTTGGAAGAGGCTGGAACCCTACCTTGGAGGTATCACATCTCCTATAATATAGGAAATTTGATGCTGCATTTTGGAAAAAGTTTTCATCAAGATTTTATATTCGTTCCCTGAAATTTTCAGCGCCTGATCCTTCTCCAATCTTGGAATATAGCGAATGTACCAAAACTTAGCAGTTTTAGTATTTAGGGTTTTTTCTAGCTCAGGGTCAAACTAGGGTTTGACTTTCCCGAAGTTTCACCTAAACAAATTTCTTGATCCAGGTCTCTAAAATTCGGTTTTGATGAGGATAAAAATGCTATGCTGGTCTCACTGAAAAATTCCTCTTCTGCAGAAAGCCCTAATTTCTGCACTGAATACTGAAAATGCTCAGAATCGAATTCCGCTTCGACATAAAGATGCACCCTTCAATGGAGAGTCATCCTAGCATACTTTTGCTGATGGATTGTGGAGAGAGACCCAAAAATTAAGAATCCATAGCTTCTGTAGCTGCACAATGTCTTCTTCTCAGGTTAGCTCTGATACCATGTTAGTTTTTGATCATATAAGCTAGCATTATGATCTTAGGATCTTTTCACTGAGAGAATAACAAGCACATCAATAAAACATAAGCAAATCACAAGAGACAAGAGACACAAAGAGTTTTCCTTGGGGAAACCATAAAGGAGAAAACCTCGCAACTTCCTCAGAGATAGAATCATCACCAAAACAGTAAAATCCCCAAAACAATAAGATGATCTCCCAATAGTAGCAATCTCTCTCTCTCACACTGAGAGAGCTTCTCCTCTCATTCATGCGCCCCAATGAGTGAGTGTGAGTCTTGTAAGTGATAAATAGAGAGGCTCTCACTGTCTATTTATATTCTTCCATTCACTTGAAGTGCACTCCAACATGTTGGCCTCACTTAACAATTACTTACTAGAGTCGACATCTCTAGGAGTGTCTAATAACCCTAGTGCCCCACCACTTGTGGGGACTTTGCCTCCTCCGACCAATAGGAGGGTAACAAAATGGTGGGGACTATTGCCCTGAATTACAATGACTCACCTAGGGTTGAATTCACTAGGATAGTCTAATAACCCAAGGGCCCCACAACTGTGGGGACTTTAACCCTTGATCAATAGGAGGGTTACTCACAGTGACATGACATGACTTTATCATTATAGAAACTTCCCGATCAGAACATCGTGGCATGACATGGCTCAAATACATTACAATACATCCCGGAATAAACATCATGTTACAATACATAAGAAATACGGATGAATACATTCCCAAGTTACAATTACATCAACAGAATGCAATGACTAACTTTCTTCATATTTCATCAAATGGAAAACCATAAAAGGGTTGAGAGCATTAAAGTCATCAAAATTTTGTATAAATAACTAGAATAAAACTTTGTGAAATTGACTTCTTCTTCCTGTACGTACTACATAGAAATTATACAAGGCTGAAGAATGTATTTATTTAGCAAGGACAAGCATTTCTATAAGGTCATAATGTATGATTAATAAAAGAAAAGGTATCTCTTTTTTAAGTCTCATGCTGTACAGGAATTGGAAAAATGTATTTTCAGATATCACGACTTTATCTTGAAAAAATTGAATTGGAGCATGAATTGCCATCAAATACAAAATATGCTTTTTCTGCCACAAAAATTAAAAATTAGGCCACGTTGACAAAATCACATTTTGAGCCTACAGGTTTAGACTTTACCTCAGGTGCAACTCTTTCTAAAGGTGGAAATGATGCTAACTTGTCTAAAACATATTTACATGATGCTATGAAGGTAAGGAACACTAGGTGTGTACATTCAAATGACATTGTATATCAAGGGAATAACAATGTTGATGGTAATAGTTCAACAATTGACAACAAAGTTAATAAATCGGAGAAAATTTCAGGTTTAAATATTAATAGTTCATTCGATGTTTATGGTTTTATATCTTAAAATTTTACAGTGGAAGCATTTTTTTAATTTCCTCATGTTTGTGTGGAGTGCATATTTACTCATTAGGAAACTTTGATTGTTGTTGATTTGAAAGATGGCTAGGGTGTGTAAATATATTGTTATAAAAATCACTGTTGTGGTATGGACCTTCCTTATACGGTGATGCTAAATTGTACTAGTATGGTATGGAACACTTATGGACTATATACCTTACGAGAATGCAACAGTTTGACACCTTCTTCTTCTATGTAAAAGGGTTGTGTCCCCACCTTGATCGTACACCTTATTCCTATGGGTAAAATGGTTATTCTCCCACCTTGATTGATAGAACTTGGTCTTGTCGGTGTAGGGGTTGTTTTTCCACTTTGTCATGACCCCTCTTGTTAATTATTTATCTTATGTTCACCCTTGATGGGTCCTTATTCTAGCGCCCCATCATAGTGTGTTACCTTAGCCCTTTTGTTATGTTTATTATGGGTGTGAACTTATAGCAACCCCAAACAACTCATAGCCTGCTCAAGTAAGTTCAGAAGGTCCAATTTTAGTCCAAGCATCCCCAAGAAGGTCACGGTTTAGTTCAAGAAGACCACAGAAGGTCATTGTTTATTTCAGAAAGCACCAAGAAGGTCACAACCCAGCTTAGGAGGTCACAATTCATAATTGAGTGGATTAATATCTCTACTGCACTTGAGTGTGCTAATATGTAAGAAATTAATGGGCTTTGTATGTGCTATATACTGAGCTTTGGTTTGTGTGTGGAATGTCATCATTACTTGATATTTTATGGACTATTGTTTATTCGTCTAATGATCCAGTAATTGGGGTTTCCTTACGGTTCACTTCAAGAAAACTCAAACACTCAAATAGTGCAACAGAGACATTAGTCCACTCAAAAAAGGTTATGGTTTCTTCTATAATCCCCAAACAACTCATAGCCTACTCAAGAAAGCTATGGGATTTGTATGGGATACAAACTAAGCTCTGGTTTATGTATGGAATGTCATCATTACCTGATAATTTATGGACTGTTGTTTTTTGGTCATGGTTTCATACTTGAGTGGACTAATATATCTCCTACACTATTTGAGTGTGATAATCTATAAGAAATCCATGGTATTTGTATGGGATACAAACTAAGATCAGGTTTGTGTGTGGAATGCCATCATTTCCTGATATTTTATGGAATGTTGTTTCTGGGTCTACTACTCCAGTAATTGGGGTTTCCTTACGGTTCACTTCAAGCAGAACCAAACACAAACAGTGCAACATGGATCTTAGTCCACTCAAACAGGGTTATGGTTTCTTTTAGGAGCCCCAAACAATTCACAATTTGCTCAAGAAATCCATGCGGTTTGTATGAGATACAAATGGAGCTCTAGTTTGTGTGTGGAATGTCATCATCACCTGATATGTTATGAACTATTGTTTCTTGATCTGCTACTCTAGTAATTGGGGTTTCCTTTCTTTTTGAATGGGTTACATTGAATGCTACTATAGTTGGCTAAACCTACAGTAATTGAATTTATTCTCTCTCTCAGGTATGTCCTTTGTTCCTGTAGTGATTTGTCTCTTAATAAAAAATATCTTATCTAAAAAAATATTGCTGAGTATAAGGAACATTTCAACTCTCCTAGTGGGTTATCTTATTGGTTTTCTTTGTACTTTGAGTTATATTTACTACTGATTTTATTTATTATCTTTGTATGATTTTCATCTTTAGCACAGGGACATTAGGGAGGGTTAAAGTTGAAAGAGATGAAAATTATGCTTTAAAATTATCTTATTTAGTTACAACGATACTATTTTGTTTCTAGTGCTGTTTTGTCATAGTTTGTCATGGTTTATGTCTGTTTGAGATGGTTTGTCATGGTTTATGTCCTTTTTTTATCAGAGATATACTACTAAGTTTAGATATCAAAATATGGTTGGCAATTTCCAAAAGTTGCAGTTCCATTGATGCCTATTTGTTAATTTTTTGGGATCCATCTCTCTATGTAAAGAAACTTTATCACTTGTTTTTGTTTAAACATGAATGCTTGAACTGATCTGAGCTGGAAAATTGGCCATGGATAAAGGACACACACATGGATGTAATGATTCATATGTTAATAAACTCTAATACTATATTATATTATCCCTTTTTGAAGCATTACATAAGGTAAGAAAACAAGCTCTCATTTTAAAATTTTAACTTTTCATTATTTATGTAGTCAACAACTTAAAGAAATATGATTTATTTGCCTCTAAATAACATGTACTTTCACTTGATTGGAGCTAACATAATTTATATGGCTTATCAGGTTCCATAAACAAATGTCCTTACAAATATGTTAACCTCACTAAATGAATGCATTTAGGTGATTACCCAAATTGGAGAATGCCTTAGAACACTCTTAAAATTGTTCAAATCATTGTTTTTACCCTATTTTTAAGAATTTGTTTCCTTCATCACTCTAATGTTGGTAAGAATGTACATGTGATAATGAAATAAATACTTTTTGATTCTTGTTATGATAAAGTGATGCATTAGGCTACAACTAGTTGTTTTATATGTAATCAGTTATAAATCAAACAACACTATTGGTACCTTGGGATGCACTACTACCAAATTATGGGGTGTATTTTGAAGGATTGTTATTTGTTCCTTCTACATCTTATGCAGGGAAAATACCCAATTGAAGAAGAGAGATGTGTGGCCATCTGCATTTTTGACAATGTTGCAGAACAATGCTGTGTGGCTGCTAAAAAGTAATTTACCCAAACTTTGTAAATGTAAGCATATGAATTAGTTATTTTGCTTGTTAATCACTGATTTTAAATTGATTTTGGGACATGTTTTATGACACATGTTTTCCATTTCTTCTTGAAGCTTGTACATATGAAGATGCTGATGTCTAATAGGTAACGCAATCATCCTAGTTGTGCATTTTGATTTTTAGGTGGAATCTATCATTTTTATTATCCTTCTGCATGTTTTTGATCAATTATGTTTCTCTACAGTCAATATTTTATAGAATTAGAGTGTGTGATGAACATGGAGGCTAAAAAAATAAAACCCCTAGTTGGAGGTAGAGTTGTGTACATGATATAATTACTGTGTTAAGTATTTCCAATTTTCTAGCTTGAGTGTATTATTGATTCATTTGGTTCAATGACAACATAATCTCTATCAAATTTGAACTATGTAATTAGTCATCCATCAACTCTTTTGCCTAACTATAGAATGGCAACAAACAATGCAATCTTTGCACTTTGAAAGATTTGTGAAAATCAAAGATATTTCATTAATGCATTCCAAGTATTCGTAATTTTTTTATTTAATACTTGTTGAGGAATTGGTTCCACATTAATATGGCTACTATGTGTGGGGAATGTAATTCTTTAATTTGATATCTATTATGATATACATAGCAAATGTTTTGATTTTATAAAATTTTGCTTTTATGGTCATAATATTGGAAAGTGAGAACCTTTGTTTTTCAGAAATGTCATTATTATAGATTTGAGAATTCTTCTATGTGCACATCCCTTGAAATCCAATCAAATGGATAAAAATTTAAACTATGAAGGTAGTATGAATAGAATAGTCATTTTCAAGCAGTGACTAAGTTTGTCTTTTGTTATAGAAATATAAATAGGTCAACTACTACTATTAGAGACTTCAAGGGTACTATATCAATGGAAGAGATAGGTGGTTCGATTCCTCCATACCCTGTCTATAGAAATCAGTGAATATTTGTATATAAAATGACTAAATTAGTGACCAAAAAATGAGAAATAAGTGACCAACAAATGGGAGATAAATGACCAAACAAATGACCAAAATTCACATATAAATGACCTAATGACAGTTTTTGTGGCTAATTTTCAGTCTCTTATCACCAAACATATAACCAGATTAATGACCAAACATATGACCAGATTAATGACTGAATATATGACCAGATTAATGACCAAATATGCAACCAAATTAGTGACCAGATGACAAGCTATAAATAACCAAACTATATATGACCACATTTTTGGTCACATGATAAGAGACCAAAAATTAGCCACCAACGATCGCCAAATCAAAGTGGTCATTTATATACAGATATTGGTCAGTTTTTTGGTCAATTATCTCTCATTATGTACTAGTGGTATTTTGTTACCTATGGTATTTACCCAAGGTATTACATGTGATAATGCCTATATATTGTATTGGTTTTTTCTCAATAAGCAAATTAATAGAAATATACTCTAGAGAGGTTTCTCTAGTTTATGTCTCAAATCCTTTTCTAATGTCATGCTATCTCTAGAATAAATACAAGTAAGAATTGCTAATGAATATAGATCTAGGTCGTTTGCACATGAATTAGAACCTTGGTTGTGATGTTGTACAATCCAAATTTCACAAAGAGATCCAATCAACTGGCGATACATGGAGAGATCAAACAAATCCGAATTTGAAGCAGATTCCCTCATCTTATTTAGATTTTCATCCATTGTAGTAGCCATGGACTTGTATTCCAACATCTCGAATCTCTTCAAAATATTAATGGTGTATTTTTTTTGACTTAAGAAAATTTCCTTTTTCCTCTGCCATATTTCTAGTCCCAGGAAGTAATGCATTAACCCAAGGTCCTTCATTTCAAACTAAGAGGAAAGTTTCTTCTTACAACATTCAATATGTTTCTCATTACTTGTGAGAAACAAATCATCCACATACAAAACTAAACGTAGTGGCTCATTATCCTCAATATTGTAGTAAATATTGGGATCTGCATCACTATTGTTGAATCCCAAGTTTATCAGGTATCCATCTGTTTGGGTGTGTTCTACTATCTTAAATACACCTAATATTTAATTATCGACTGGGGTTGGTAGGCTTAGAGTTGCTACAAAATATATGCAAAGGTAGAGGGGTTCCTAGGGCATTGTAGAAATACTTTAATAAACAAAAGATTGAAATATATTTCAAAATGAAAAACCGAGTCAAACTCCTAAAAATTTAATTATTAATTAGATTAAAGAAAAACATCATACTAGGATAATATCAAACTACTCATTAATTAATTCTTCTTCTTCTTAATCTAAGAATGGGAAAACTTTCATAGACAACTCCAGAAATAGAGAAAGGTCTAATTTATGAATAAGTAGACAAAATAAATAAAGAAGCAACTCGAAAACTTAATAAAGAAAACTTAATTACGAAGACTTCTCTAATTCTCTAACCTATAAGCGTTTTTAGTAAACATACAATTCAAGAAATAAACCCTATGCTAGTATCAATCTACAAAGTATTGGTGTATTTTCTAGAAATTAACATATCTAACCCTAAGTTCAATATAAACAATGGTGAATTAAACTAAACCAAAAATACAATTATCAGATATTACAGCGATGATAAATAAGGAAATCAAAGACAAAAGAAGAAAATCAAATCATAATTCAAAAACATACTTTGATTGAAAAAAAATACAAAAAGGGCCTTTTAATAAATACTTCAAAAAAAATAATCTAATCTAAGGTCCTAGAAGTTGATGTAACTATTACCTAATTACCAAAACATAACAAAATTCAAAAAGCCAAAGAAATAAAACTGAAAACAAGTTAAAAATAAACTAAGAACACTAAAGGTTGAATGGAAATTTGGATGACAACATGGAAGGAAGGTCCGAATGATAGTCCAAACACACAGTTCGAATGAGAGGCTGTATACAGAAAATAATAAAAACAGACCTAAATGATTTAATTATCAGCTAATTTTGTGCATATGAAAACAAAATGCATAAAGGACAGAATTTAAACTGAATTAATTGAGATAATCAAAAGGATTACTAATCTATGAACTAATTTACAGTTTAGACAAAAAGAAGCAAAACTAATCTCTAACTATAAATTATACCTCAGACTGGCATAATATTAAGCATTAATTTGAAAGGAAAGCTGAAATAAAACTAGAAATAAATTTTATGTGGTCGGTCACTTTAATTTTATAAACGAGAACTACATTAACAATACAGTGTAAATTATATTAACTACGAAAAATACATGTTACAGAGAACAAAGAAACAAATGTAAAAAAATAAAAAATAAAACTACTTATCTCTGATGAAGGGATGATAAAAAATCATACGAAAATAGAAACCATGAATTGTCGAGGGGCCCTCTTAGCAATCACGAGCAATGGATGGCAAATGATTTCAGACACAGTCATAAAAAACAAGGAATAGAGCTTTTATTAAAAAAAATAACATAGTTACAATATTCTTCTCTCAAAAAAGACTAACTATCTACCTAATGGATTGATCAATCCCCTGTCTTTTTGCATGGAGGTGTTTCTATACACATTGTTCTCAAGAGATTAAGCAAGTTGACCCTTTAGTGTTCTACTGCTCTTCTAAATTTAGTCAATCATAAAAGGAAATAATTTTTCATAGGCTATCACATGAGCATCTGCCTCCTTCAGCGTGATCATGGCATCTTCAGCATGAGCAAGGCATCGTGGTGGTGTAACTACTCCTCCCTTCGTGTGACTGGTGGAGTGGTGTTCGGCACAGGAATTGTAGATGATGGGTCTTCCAGAACACATGTCCTATCAGCGTGAACAGACTTCAGATGTGGCGCACGAATTGGTGACGTGGTGGTGAACAAGAGTAGTGTGAGGGCAATCTTCCAGAACACAGGTCGTTCATCATTTTAAATGTGCATACTGGTGGCAAGTTTGGAAGAGGCCACGAACGATTCTAGAAAAAGAGTGCACCTTATTTAAACACGTGGGAAGTGAGAAACTTGATGTTGGGAGAAATCAATGCACCGACATTCCTTCTAGATTGCTGATTATGTTATCACCTGGGCACGTGGTCAACAAAACAGTTTGCAGATTGCTTCAATATTTAATACTTGAGATAGGTTATGGACAGTGCACAAACTGATTAGCAATATGGATGGAAAACTTGAAGGTGAGATGGATGGCGAGCTACATGATGAACTGGAAAGTGGTTGCACAGATCGGGCTGAATGGTAAGATGAATGCATTTTGTTTATAAATTCACCCAAACATACTACATAACCTACAAACAAATACACATATTAATTAATATATCGAATATTCTTTAAATAATATAGATTTGAGTTAATAGAATTATAAAAAATGATATTAATAACCAAAGTTGAATAACCATTAAATTTGTTCTTACCTTGTGTTGAATAACAATTTGCATGACATAAAATACATGAAAGATAATAAAATATGCATTTAAATGTGTTATTTTAATGCTAAAAATGATAAAAAAATGAGGCTCAACATTCCCCCAAACCGGAGAAATGCCAGGTCCCACTGAGCAAAGAAAAATATAAGAGATCATACTGTCAAAGCAAAATTTGAAATGTGAGCCAGCAACAGGCATATGCATGAATAAGTGAGCTCATAAAGTTTATAATTAGTTCAACCATGTACAACATAAAACTTTGGACAAGTTGAACATATGACACCAAAGGTATAAAATTAATCATTTGATAGTTTACATGCATGATTGAGTAGAAGGATAGGGTTACTAAGAGTTAAATGATAACTAAAAAAAACTTTTAGGGTCAAAGCATTCTCATGGAGGTAAAAACTACTTGCCAAAAACAGAATTTGGTTAGCAATTTTTTGTTCAGCCTTTATTTCATTTGGATTATCCTTCAATCCTTCATATAGTCCTCCATATTTATCTTCTGTAAAAATATAATTCATGCTATAACCAAGTTCCATTTCTAATTTATCCTGAAAAACACTTATCATTTTGTCAGAGAAAATAGATATGTCATAAATAATGAAAAATAAAAACAGTCTAGTTTTTCCTAATCCTCCCCCCCAAACCAAAGGTATGGCATGTCCTCAATCCATGAGAAAGAAGATGCGATTTTTCCATATAAAAAGAGTACTATCATGCCATTTTATTATTTTGTAAAAAGAAAAACTAACTAGTAAATGAAATGATTCAGATAGGTAGATTCATGAAAAATATAATAGTGCTGAGAAAGACCACCTAAATGTTGATAAGAGAACTGAAAACATGACAAATGAAAAACTAGTCATCCATGCCTTATTTTAAATATATCTTGTCACCATAAAATATTTTGAGTTTACCTCAGTGTGTGAGATTTTATAGCTATGGGTCCCATTTCTAGGATAATGACATCCTAGGTATGTGTTGAATTAGATGGCTAAGTCCAATCCCAACTTATAGGGATTCTCAAATGACATTAAAAATAATCAGCCTTAAAATAAAATTTGAAATTTTTTCTTCATGTTTATCATTATTCTCTGAATCATGTGCATAGTAGTGCATTAACCAGATCTCTTTTACCCGATATTTCCCCACTGCCAGCAGGCCTGTTCAGTACCCCGATGATTTTATATTGGTACCATGCAAGCATAGCCCCGCTGCCAGTGAGCCTGTTCAGTACCCTGATGGGTTTGCTTGCATTTATCGAGCTTCCTTGTGTTAAGTTTTTACTTAGCTTTGACCCGCTGCCAGCGAGCCTGTTCAGTACCCCGACGGGTTTGCCTTGTATAATGATATTAAATATATGGAAGCCAATTGGTACTAGAGTGTGCTAATCCCTGCTAAAACACATAATTCATTTTTGCAAAAAAAATAAACTTACAAATACTTTTCATACTGACCTTAATCATAAATCATGTCAAAAGAGAATAACTTAAAGCTGTTCTTTGAAATTACAATCCTTCTTCTTCATGAAAGATAAATAATCTTACCCACAGACAAAAATTCCACCTACTATCAAGTTATCACACAAATATATTTTAAGAGACAAGTTTTTATAACAAGTATAGGATAAACTAGCTAATCCAGAGGTATAAGGCGAGATTCGAAAAAGATAATAATGAGAGTAAGTCTTATCATGCAAATATTTAAAATAGAAAATCATAGATATACATGTGTGAATAAAAATACCAAAAACTATCTGAATCATAACAGGAACGGTTAAGAATGATGTACACATAAATGTTTTTAATTATCACTATAAGCTGCAATTTTTAAGAAAGGTTTAAGATATCTTACGATCATAAATTGTCTTTCAGATAATACTCCATGAGCTTCTTATAGATAAAATTCTCATAATCAAGATGCAAAACCATTTGTTAGATGATTCATATTTATTTATAGAAGCATATATAACATTATGGAAAGAAAAAGAGTCACCTGTAGTAACTCTTATTTATTTCATAAAACAAAAATATATTTACATAATATCCTATTCTACTAAAAAGAAGAAAACAATTCAAGTATATGAATTATTCTAATGTAACCATGTTCGAAGCAAAATTAGAAATATACCATTATCCACATATAATAAAAATATTACTATGATTACTGGGATATGAAGGATCAACCGAGCTGTTTGATTTAGCAACAATAAACATTGAAGAAGAGGATGGTACCATGGCTTGGTTCCCTCTTGGAATCATATTTCAATGTGACTTATGTATTATATATTTTCTTCTTCATTTGTTATGTCACGAGATCTTTCATTGAACTCTAGGATGTATAAAGAATCTAAGTTTGGTGACAGGGAATATTCAGGTTCTAATGCCCCTCCCTCATCGAATGAGAGGCATTCCAGGTTGATATTGCCTTATTGTGGAAAACGCCAAGTAGAAGCTTCACTTTCTTTCGTAGTATCTATAATCCCTAAATCTATAACCTCTCCAAATATTGCATGAATTTCTTGCAATAATGTTGGTGAGGTAGGTAAGGTGGGTAAATGTTGCAGTTCAATACTATAAGCATATTGTACTACTTTATTGTTGTTAGAATGTGGAATGGATTGAATAGGAATGTGCGTAGGGCATAGAGGAGGTTTATGAGAAGGTGATTGTGGAAGGTGTAATTGACTAACTTGCGTGGTTGATCCTGCCTGGAAAATGGGATATTGTTGAAAACATTGTAGAATAGGAAGTGTTGCATCATAAGAGAGAGTATCCCTATGATCATCATATGGGACAGAAAGGCTTTGTGAACAAGGTTGACAGGGGTTAAGATGAGTCTAAGAAGAGGGTATATTCTTGCTAATCTTGAATTTTCCTCTTGAATACATTCTACATAATTTACAAACATTATCATATGATAACTGAAATACGTCACATGTTCCCATCAAACTTAAAATTTCTAAATATTCACTTTTTATGCCTTTAAGTAAAAGTCTTTTCAAGGTATCCTTTCCTGACTGTCTTAGTTCTGATCTTCGAAGGTTGTATTGAAAGCGTTTGATATAATTTTCCAAATTTTCTTCTTCTTCCTATGTTATTTCAAATATGTGCTCATTGACCCTGTAATAATCTTGGTATCTTTTCAAGAACATATGTTTCATGTCTTTCCAAGTTTGAATGCAATTCCCACCTAGGCTCATGAACCATCAAAGGGATGCTCCTTTCAAAGTAAGAGGGAAAAAATTAATATTTTGAACATTATATACTCTACAAAGTATTTCCAATTGAAATAAAAATTCATCAGGGTCTTCATTCTCTAGTCTGCGAAAATTTGGAAAAATGGATGGGGGAATGTACTATATTTGTGCCACTCCTCCTGGATCTCTAATAGGGAATTCAAAGGTAACAAATTCTTCATCCTTCTCTCCTACCATATCTTCCCATGACATAAGTAACTATTCATATATTATATTGGGGTTCCTCTTTCAAATGTTCTCGTTAGTTTGTTAGTAGGGTGGGTGGTGCTTACAACACCACTAAGTAATTTAATTGTGAAATAAGTCCTACACTCACATACGAGTAAATTGTACGAAAGTAAATTACCTAAAGGCACACATACATCAAATTGAACTTATGAAAAAATAAACTATCTATGTCTGTGAAAATAAAAATACGCTTAAGGGAAATAAATCAAAATTTGCATACAGTAAACACACTTGTGCGAAAAAAGGAACAACAAGGCTTTGGGGAGACCCACTAAAGTGGATGCATCAGGCTGTCACACTGTGTAAATTTCATAGTGAATTCATCTTTGCGTCTTACCGTTTCTTCTTCCCCTTGCTGCGTAATGTAAAGGCAACCTATCTATCCTTATCTATCTAAACTCTGTTCATGAAAAACTAAACTAAAGGAGAACCTATACTACTACTACCCACTAAAATTCATAAGCAAATTCTATTTTCTCTACCTTACTGAACAAATCCCTGGCAATGGTGCCAAAATGTTTGGGTGTGTTCTGCTATTTTAAATACACCTAATATTTAATTATCGACCGGGGTTGGTAGGCTTAGAGTTGCTACAAAATATATGTGAAGGTAGAGGGGTTCCTAGGGAATTGTAGAAATACTTTAATAAACAAAATATTGACAAATATTTCAAAATGAAAAACCGAGTCAAACTCCTAATAAATTGATTATTAATCTGATTAAAGAAAAACATCATACTAGGATAATATCAAACTACTCATTAATTAACTCTTATTCTTCTTATTCTAAGAATGGGAAAACTTTCATAGACAAATTCAGAAACTGAGAGAGGTCTAATTTATGAATAAGTAAAAAAAATAAATAAAGAAGCAGCTAGAAAACTTAATAAAGAAAACTTAATTACGAAGACTTCTCTAATTCTCTAACCTATAAGCGTTTTTAGTAAACATACCATTCAAGAAATAAACCCTATGCTAGTATCAATCTACAAAGTATTGGTGTATTTTATAGAAATTAACATATCTAACCCTAAGTTCAATATAAACAACGGTGAATTAAACTAAGCCAAAAATACAATTATCAGATATTATAGCGATGATAAATAAGGAAATCAAAGACAAAAGAAGCAAATCAAATCATAATTCAAAAACATACTTTGATTGAAAAGAAATACAAAAAGGGTTTTTAATAAATACTTAAAAAAATCTAATCTAAGGTCCTAGAAGCTGATGTAACTATTACCTAATTACCAAAACATAACAGAATTAAAAAATCCAAAGAAATAAAACTGAAAACAGGTTAAAAATAAACTAAGAACACTAAAGGTCAGATGGAAAGATGGACGAAAATCTGGAAGGAAGGTTCGAATGATAGTTCAAACACACAGTCTAAATGAGAGGCTATATACAGAAAATAATAAAAACAGACCTAAATGATTCAATTATGAGATGATTTTGTGCATATGAAAACAAAATGCATAAAGGACAGAATTTAAACTGAATTAATTGAGATAATCAAAAGGATTACTAATCTATGGGTATGAAGAGATTATTTTTATTATAAAATAAAACAAACTGAAACATAGCTGAACTAATTTACAGTTTAGAAAAAAAGCAACAAAACTAATATCTAACTATAAATTATACCTAAGACTGACATAATATTAAGCATTAACTTGAAAGGAAATTTGAAAGGAAACTAGAGATAAGTTGTACGTGGCCTATCACTTTAATTCTATAAATGAGAACTACCCTTAACAATATAGTGTAAATTATATTAACTACGACAGATACATGTTACAGAGAACAGAGAAACAAATGTAAACAAATTAAAAATAAAACTACTTATCTATGATGAATAGATAATAAAAACTCATACAGAAATAGAAACCATGAATTGTCGAGGGGCCATCTTAACAATCATGAGTAATGGCTGGCGAATGATTTCACACACAGTCATAAACAACAAGGTGCAGAGATTCTATTAAAAAGAAGGAAAATAGTTACGATCTTCTTCTCTCAAAATAGACTAACTATCTACCTAATGGATTGATCAATCCACTATCTCTCTGCATGGAGGCATTTATACACACACTGTTATCAAGAGATTGATAAAGTCGACCCTTTAGTGGTCAACTTCTCTTCTAAATTTAGTCAATCATAAAAGTCTATAATTGTTCATAGGCCAGCACATGAGCATTTTCCTCCTTCAGCGTGATTGTGGCATCTTCAGCATGAGCAGGGCATCATGGTGGTGTAACTACTCCTCCTTTCATGTGACTCGTGGAGTGGTGTTGGGCACAGGCATTGTACATGATGGGTCTTCCAGAACATAGGTCCTTCATCAATGTGAATAGACTTCAGATGTGGCGCACAAACTGGTGACGTGGTGGGAAATATTCCAGAACATAGGTCATTCATCATTTTAAATGCGCAGACTGGTGGTGAGTTTGGAAGAGGCCACGAACGATTCTAGAACAAGAGTGTGCCTTCTTTAAACATGTGGGAAGTGAGAAACTTTATGTTGGGAGAAATCAACATGCCAACGTTCCTTCTTGATTGCTTACTATGCTATCACCTGGGCATATGTTCAACAAAATAGTTTGCATATTGCTTCAATATTTAATACTTGAGATAGGTTATGGACAACACGCAAACTGATTGGCGATCTAGACAGAAAACTTGAAGGTGAGATGGATGATGAGATGCATGATGAACTGGACAGTGGTTGTGCAGATCGGGATGAATGGTAAACTGAATGCATTTTGTTTATAAATTCTCCCAAACAGACTACATAACTTGTAAACAAATACATATTAATTAATATATCGAATATGTTTTAAATAATAAAGATTTGAGTTAATAAAATCATAAAAAATGATATTAATAACCAAAGTTGAATAAACATTAAATTTGTTCTTACCTTGTATTGAATAACGATCTGCATGACATAAATACACGAAAGATAATAAAATATGCATTTAAATGTGTTATTTTAATGCCAAAAATGATAACAAAATGAGGCTAAACACCGTCTATTCATTCATACCAAGCATGAGGTGCTTGCTTGAATCTATATAATGCATTTTTCAAGTTACATACATGAGACTCTTTTCATTGGACAAACAACCCTTATGGTTGTTCAATGTAAAATTATTCCTCGATAATACCATTAAGGAAATAGGTATTTACATCCATCTGATGCAACTTCAATCCCATAGCTCAAGCAATTGCATTGATTTTTTTGATGGAAGTATATCGAGCCAAACAAGAAAATGTTTCATCATATTCTATTCCCTCTTTATGAGAGAATCCTTTGGCAACAAATATGGACTTGTGTTTTTCCACACTACCATTTTCTCTTTTTTTAATCTTGAAAACCCATTTGGAAGTTACTACTGACTTCCCCTCAGGTCTCAGTACAACCTCCCATGCATCATTATTCACAATGGACTATAATTCTTCTGTCATGACACCCTTCCAAAAATTGTATCTAGATGCTTCTTCATACGTGGTAGGTTCTGAGTGAATGATGTGACTCATCAATGCTACATAACTCGAGAAATTATGAGGTATTTTTCTTTCTCGATGAGTGTTATGTGGATATTCGTCCCCCTATGCATCCTACAATGTCTGTTGTTCCCATCTAGGCATTTTCTGACTTACTTCCATATATGTGGGAGCATCAATTGGATCAACTGGATCCATGGGATTGATTGGTTCATTGTTTATTTCAAAATCCCTCTTAAATTCTAGAGGGAGAGATGATCTCATCTCTTTGTCATCATCGATCTCCATATCATATCCTCTTCCTTTCCATATAATCATCTCTTCTTCAACATCCCTGCTAACTTCAATTTTTCTCAATCCTAGGATGTATATTCTATAATCCTTTGAAGACTCACTGTATCCCATGAATTTTCCCTTCTTGCTTGATGGTTCTATATTCATCCTTTTATTCTTGACACATGAATGTATATTGGACATCCAATGAAGGTATCCCACTTCTAGCTTCACTCCTGTGAAAGCTTCTAGAGTCATGTTCTTCAAGATTTAATGAGGGAATCTATTTTGTACATAAACAACTGTTGTAGATTCTTCTTCCGATAAGAACATTTGTAGAATCTCATTATGTATCATGGATTTGGCTACATCCACACTATTCTATTCTTTCTTTTTGCAACCCCATTTTGTTTAGGGTTGTAGGGAACCATGAGCTCCCTCTTAGTTACTCCTTCCTTGCAGAAATCATTGACTTCTATAGAGGTGTATTCTCCACCATTGTTTGATATCAGGATCTTAATCATTTCCCCCAAAAATTCTCATTTTGTGCTTTGAATTCTTTGAAATTGCTAAGTACTTCCTCAGATTCCTTGGTCTTGGAGAAATTATATCCACGTGTTTCATGGTTGGTCATTAATAAATATTACATAATAGTTGTAACCAATCAATGAAGTAATAGTTATGGGTCTGCACAAGTCAGAGTGGATTAGATCCAATATTCCCTTGGGTCGAATTTCACTTTTCATAAGAGAACCCTTGATATTCTTACTAAGTGTACATCCTCTACATATACCATCATTGTCTACATGAAGAATGGGTAGACCTGTCACCATGTTCCTTAATGTTGGGATATCTTAATAGTTTAGATGAGCTACTCTTCTGTTCCATATCTCACTAATCTTAGTGGAATCATGGAGTAAATATTGAGATGGTAATGTGCTCAAACAATACAATCTATCCTACCACCAATCACTTTTTCTATGTTCATGCTATAATTATTCTGTTGTGCACACACCTTTCCATCTAGAAATGTAAATCTATATCCCTTATCCTATAAGGAAGATATGGAGACAAGGTTTCTTTTCATACCAGGTACATAAATCACATCATTTAGGTGTATGAAGTTATTGAATTCTAACTTAAGAAAGGTAGATCCATATCCTTTCATAGTGTAGTTGGAATCATCTCCAATTACAACACGGAGATGAGATTCTTTCTCAACAAATTCTGAGATATTATCTTTATAACTAGTAATTTTTTTAGAAGAACCACTATCTATAATCCATGTATCATTAGTAGTGGGAATAGTACATGATAATGTTGATATGAAGAAGAATTCTGTACAATCTTCATTTCTTTCTTTCTTGTGATGATGACCTTCTTCCACATTAGTTGTTAAAGCTTCGTGATTCCTCTTGTGTTCACTAAAGCACTTGTTTTCATGGTGACCATATTTCTTGCACTTATCACATTGTATGTGAGATAAATCCTTCTTATTTTCCCTCCAATATGGAGGAGAAATTAGTCTCCTAGCTTGGTGCTTATGGTTGTGAAACTTCCTTCCTTTTCCCTTTCCTTTCTTGGCATGCGTGATGAAGGCTTGATTCTCCTCAACTTGAGGACCATGGAGTCTTTGTCTTTCTACAATCCTTATCTCTTCCTCAATGCAGTCTTCCCATAACCTATCAAATTTGGGAAGTATGGTTCGAAAAATTATGGTTTGGATGAAGGGCTCCCAAGATGGTGGAAGACCATTTAGAGTGGTCATGGCAAGATCCCTATATCCAATGTTGTCTCTAGTGGTCCTTAGCTTGTCCCAAATTTTGGAGATCATCATGAATATGAGGCAATTGATTCAAATTTGATCATCTTCATATTTTGTAGTTGGTTCCTCAATGTGAGAGTCACATTTATGCTAATGTGTTCAAAGAACTTCTGCAAGGTCTTGAACATCTTCGAAGTTGTCTTCTTTTCTGATACTTCCGAAACCAAGTGACATTTGATTGAGTCCACTAGAATCCTTCTTGCTTTAGCATATGTCTTCCTCCAATGGGAATTGTCTTCTTCCACTTTGGTTTTGGAAACCTTCTCATTGAAAGACTTCAAGAGATAATTTTCTTTCAGGATGAGAAGAGATTTAGTATTCCAGGATATGAAGTTTGTAGCCCCATCAATACGATCTTCAACTTTGATTCCAGTATACATATTTGAACCAGAAACCCTAGTAGGAGTTAGGAAAAAAATGAAATTTTGAATTAAAAAAAAACTCATAGATAGATGCCCCCTATCAAAGAGAGTTGAAGGAAGATGATTTCAAGCCAAAAAAATGGCCTAATAAACACAAAGCTTGACACCCTAATTTCTACAACAATTAAATTGGGTAAAAAATGAAACTTCTTGGAATTTGATTTTTCCTTCACCAAAAGATGCACCTCCCATAGTGTGAATTTTAGACAAATAGTTTTCTATTTAAGAGACGAGGGAAATCCTTGAAAGTTAAAACCCTAGCTTCCAACAATGGCCTCTTCTAGAATTGCTATGATACCATGTTAGTTTTTACAAGATTATAGAAGTATAACTTAATTGCAAATAAACAATAGGATCTACGATCTCTATAAGAAATACAAAGCAAAGAACCAAAGAATAAAAGAATTTATTTTGGGAAACTCAATCAGTAAAAATCCAACAAAACTTCATATAGAGATGATAGTTTTTTGAGAGCAGAGAAAATGAGAGAGAGAGAGAGAGAGAGAGAGAGAGAGAGAGAGAGAGAGAGAGAGAGAGAGAGAGAGAGAGAGAGAGAGAGAGAGAGANCCTCCTTATGTTGGAGCGAACGTGAGTGAGTGAATAATGAATGAGGAGGGGCACCTCTTACTTATACTGGTTTTCTGAGTGACTTTTTACTGGGGCCAACTTGACAGTCTTATTGGGGTTGAGTTGTCTTGGGTAAAGAATATTATTTTTATTATTTTCTTTACTTAGTATTCCCTTTGGATTATGTTGACTCTTTGTAGGGTTGACATGAATAATTACGCCAGTATAATCTCCCATAGGAGGTGCAAGGAAATACAATATAAGTAAAATAATAATAAATTCTCAAGTTGCACAATTTCCAATGCATTAACTTGCATATGGTCTGATGTGCTAAAATTAAACTGAGTGTTTAAACAAGAAAAAAAATCTTTCCATAAATTACCTGTACATTTACAATTTCTATAAGATATGATTGTTTTAGGTATTCCATGTAACCTAAAAATTTCCTTCAATAATATATCACCTATATTAGATTCTTTATAGGTTGACTTAACTAGAATGAAATGTGTAGACTTTAGTAAATTATGGACAATTACCATTATTGAGTCATTTTTCCTTATGCTCCTAGGTAAACCCATTATTAAATCCATACTAATCACCTCCTGTTTTTATTCTGGAATGGGTAAAGGTTGAAGTAAACCAGTAGGATTTTGGTGCTTAGTTTTAATTAATTAACACTCCTGGCATTTTTCTATATAATCTTCTACGTGATTTTTCATTTTAGGCCATAAATAGTGTTCTTTTATTTTCATTATCATTTTTTTGTAACGTGGGTGCCGAGAATATGGTTTCTTGTGAAATTCAGTTAGAATTTGATATCTTCTATTAGCCGTTTCTAGAATATATAGTCTATTCTTGGACCATAAAATTCCTTCTTGATCAGTCTTGTATACGTACATAGAAATTGATATTTTTCCAATGCAATTATTAAGATTTCATGAAGTGTGTGTACTCGCCTGCTTAGGGAATTTGCAATTTTGTTCTCTTTCCCTTTTATGTGTCTGACCTCAAAATCATATTCACTAATAAATCTCAACCATCATGTTTGTCATACATTTAAGTTAGGTTTCTCAAAATTATATTTTAAACTCATATTGTGAGTCTTCAACAAAAAAATCCTTCACATAAGGTAATGTCTCCACATTTTAAGGGCATGTATGATGGCGACCAATTTTAAATCATGCATGGCATAATTATTCTCATGGTATTTATGTTTTCATGATTTGTATGTGATCATGTGTTCATCTTGTAAGAGGAATCCTCCAGATCCCTCTTCGCAAGCATCTATGTAGAATACAAAGTATTCATATTAGTTAGCAATATTTAAAATAGAAGCATTAGTTAAGAGTTCCTTTAAATTTTGAAAACTATCTTCAAACTTATTGCTCTAGATGAACTTATTTTCCTTCTTTTGTAAGGAAGTGATAGGGTAAGATACCTTAGAGAATTTTTTTATGAACTTGTAATAGCGTGCTAGTCCCATCAAGGATCATATATATGATACATTCCGGGGGGTAGGCCAATCTACAATTGCCTTCATCCTTTTAGGATTTACTGCTATACCTTTTTTAGATATAACATGTCCAAGGTATTGAATTTTCCTTTTGTAGAATTCACATTTAGAGAACTTGGTGTACACCTAGTGTTCTCGTATGACTTGTAACACTATTCTTAAGTGCTCTTCATGTTCATGTTCTATTTTGGAGTAAACCAAGATATCATCAATAGAAACTAGGGCAAACTTGTCCAAGTATTGGTTGAAGATGTTGTTAATTAAACACATAAAATTTGTAGGTGCATTGGTTAAATTGAATAGCATTACCATGATTTCATAGTGGTCATACCTAGTCCAGAAGGTAGTTTTGTAGATATTTTCTTCATGGATCCTCACTTGATGGTATCGAGATCTTAGCTTGATTTGGAGAATATTTTAGCTCCCTTGGCTTTGTCCAATAGGTCATTAATGCTTGGTAACTATGTTTGATCTCTGTTTAACATGTGGCCCCATAGCAAGTCAGCGAGATATAATAAGTAAAGAAAAGGAATTATATGTTGCTAGGTTTCTGTGGTGATTATCTTCAACAATGTAATTTAGAATATCCACAGATCTCATGATGTTTTGGACTCGAAATGTCGATGAAAATCATGAGATCTGTGGATATTCCGAATTGCATTGCTGAAAAGGAATTATAATTAACTGTTGCTTAAGGGTGATTCCATGAAGGTGGGTAACACTTTTTGGCCAAATTTGGTGATGAAAACCTGATTTTTTATTCATGTGCTAGATAGAAGCCCTCAAAACCCATATATGCCATGTGAATTTCGAAAATTGTAGAATATTATGTTGGATTCCCAATGATATTTTTTTTTAAATATTCCAATGTCATTTAATGTGTGATATTTTTCATTTGATGAACTGCGTGACCTTAAAAAATTTGAAGAAGTTAATAAGTGGCTTGTGTCCATCCCCAATAATTCAATCTTACATTAATAATTTAAAAAATATATATATGAGCATGATATACACAAAATGTACCGTGGTCTGCATATTTTTTTGTTAATTTATTTCGCAATATACAATTATTTATTAATTTTCGAAAGTCACCACATCTGATTTCAGCATCATTTTATACACATGTGTGTCCATTCCATATTTTTTTTCACTGTTTTCAAAAATTGAAAAACCAAAGATACCCTTTTGAAGAGGACACGTTGATGTGTGGGTTGCCCATTTTTAATAAATTTTTGGATGTGTATATTTTAACCTATAGATTTTTCTTTGAGCTGCTTCGAAGTTGTTGTCTGGTTTTCTAAGTGTAAGTTTTAGAACTAATTTAAAAAAAAACCCATCTAAGTGCCAAAACGCATGCATGATATCTCAATAAATAGAGGATTCAGTGTTGAATCTATCGGTATGAACTCCACTCAGTTGTGTGCCATGAATGGTAGGGTTTACAACCCTAGAAGACATAGTGAAACTTTGATTTTCCTGTAAGAGGGCTAATTCTCCATTTTTCAAGCCCTCGATCGATGTATTAGCTCAATCAAGGTATTAACATCCCTCGGTCGAGGTTTTTAAATAAGCTTGATCAAGGTTTTTAAATAAGCTCAATCGAGGTTTTATTAAACCATCGATCGAGCTACCGTTTAAACCTCTTTTTATAAATGTTTTTGCACAAGGACCTTGATTGCGGCTTTAAAACCTCGATCGAGGTTTTCTTAAAACCTAGGCCTAGGTCTTAAAACCTAGATCAAGGTCTTAAAAACTAGATTGAGGTTGTTTTAAAACCTAGATCGAGCTCTTAAAACCTAGATCAAGGTTTTTTTAAAACCTTGATCGAGGTTTTTTTAAAACCTAGATCGAGGTCTTAAAACCTATATCGAGGTATTATTAAAACCTATATCGAGGTTTTTTTAAGCCCTCGATCGAGGTGTTATGACCTCAATCGAGGTACATTTTTGTGTTTTTTCTGAAAGCGCCATGCCAAAAAGTGTAACCCAGCTCCATGGATGCACCCTTAAGTCACATAAGAAAATATTACTCATGTTTGTGTCCTCTTGACTTTTATCAAAATAAAAAATAAGTCCTCCAACTTTTAAATTAGGGGTTGAGGTCCTGGGACATCACAGGCGGGGCCTTGACTTTGAGATCCTTGCTAGGAACTAATACATTTTTACATTTTAATTACAATAGGGTATGGGTGAAGAGGGATAATACAGGTTCTCTGCTTTCTTCCATCATTCAATCCTCGATTGAGTCTAATTTTTTATTCTTTATTTAATCTGGGTCCTTCCTAGCCATTTTCAGGGCAGCTAAGGGTTGTTCAAGGGCTTGAATTTTCAGTTGACCTATGTTCATCTCTTCTAGTGCTACAAACTTATTCAAGGTTTTTGCATGGCTACTTATGGTATCCATCTAGAATTTGGTGTTCCCTTTTTCTTTTCAGCTGACTAAGGTAGAAAAATCCTGGGCTTTTTACAGTTGGGATGGATGGGCCATGACTACTAGGGCTAGGAGGAAGTCCTAGAATCGGTTCCCATATTCATGTTAGTGACAAAATATAAATGGAATATGCTCGCAGTCTAGGGGTTGCACTCATTCTTTGTATTGCAATATTAGAAATATTGTTTTAGGTAGGGGTTTTGACACATTCATGTTAACACAAATGTGAGCATAGGAAGTATAACACCCTCTCTTAGTTATTTACAAAATTTTGGTAAATTTTCCTAGGGTGTTTCCCATCCCTATTAGGGTTTCTTCATCCTAGTATTCACGTCGCAAGGAATACAGTCTGTCCCAGAATGGAAACTTAGTGAAGTCTTCTTTTTCATGGTAGTATTTTTCCTTCCAATGTCTCCCAATATTCGTGTGGAAGGGAATACAATATGTCCCATAAATTTTATTTTAAAAATTAAGAAATCTGAAAATGAAAATGAAGATTCAACTTTTAAAGCCATAGTAATTATAAGAAAACATATAACAACATTTTAGTTTTAAAATTTAAGAAATATCAAAGCAAAATTCTATTTTAAAGGCATATATTTAACCAAGTTAGAATTAAACTTCACATACCTTCAATGTTGTCTAAGGAAATTGATATTGAGAATATGTTCTTGATATTTATTTTATATTTTTATAATGATAAGAGTTTAGATATTATTTGATATTTTGGACTTCCTTGAGTTGATTAAGAAGATTAGTCTAATAGTAACAAGAGTATAGTTGAGATTCATTTGATGGTCATCATATCTTGTTATGCTTAAACCCGTCTTGATTAAGATTTAAATAAGTTTCAGTTAAAAAATTTGTAAAATTGTATTTGTTTTTATGTTTTATATTAAATATTAGTCATTTAAGGTTTTAGTTTAATGTTTTCCTTTCGTTTAATAGCTATCCATATCCACAATAATAATATAATAAACCAATTTATTTCCTTTAATGTTTATTTTAAGGGCATAATTAATCAAGTTAGAATTAAACCTCACCGACCTTCAATGTTGTCCAAGGAAATTGATATTGAGAATATGTTGTTGATATTTATTTTGTATTTTTATATTGATAACCATTTGATATTTTGGACTTCCTTGATTTGATTAAGAAGATTAGTCTGAGAGTAATAAGAGTACAACCAGGATTCATTTGATGGTCATCATATCTTGTTATGCTTAAATTCATTTTGATTAAGATTTAAATAAGTTTCAATTAAACACTTTGAAAAATTGTATTTATTTTATGTTTTATTTTCAATATTAGTTAATTTAAGGTTTTAGTTTAATTTTTATCTTTTGTTTAATAGCTAGACATATCTACAAGACAAGTGGCTAGTTAGGCTTTGGTTTACACACCACATTTTGTTTTGTTTGCTGCAATGCCCTTTGGCTTGTTGGGCCAGCCTTTGGTTTGAGAAACCACAACCTATGGGGCATTTATATGACAACCCAGGGGCATCTAAGCCATCAAAATCACCAGGGTATCGACACTAACCCTTAGCATGGTTGGATTTAAATGTCACCTCCAAGGAGCAGTGGGTTTCAATTTTTGGCAACCTTGTGAAACCAAACCCCTCTTGATGATTTGCTCTACTGGAACTTGACAAGTTTACATGCCACATTACTAATAGCTATGCTAGTATATATTTTTCAGTAACATCACCACATTTGAAGGTACATAGTACAATCTACAACTTAGTTCAAGGAATGATATTGAGAAAATAGGTTTTGTTTGCTTATTTTAATAAATAATAATACATAAAAATGTGAAAAAAAAACTTGCCAATTTAGCTTAAAAGAATTAATTATGAAGATAATTATGAGTAAAATAGAAGTACACTTCAATGATCTTTGCGTTGTGTTTGGAAAATTGTTAAAAAACACTAAAGTTCTGCTAAAAAGAAAGCAATACTTCAATTTGCATGGATCCCCAAACTCTCCTATAAATTATTAATTGTTAAGATAATCTTAAGAAAAAAAATTGCCCTTCAACGATCTATCGTCACGAGTGTAAGAATTTGAAATAGAAATAGCTCATCTTGACAACTCTGTAACTTTATGACAGGAAATATCCCTATATTCAATGATGTCTCTAGTGGTCCTTAGCTTGTCCCAAAGTTCGGTGATCCTCATGAATATGAGGCAATTGATTCCGACTTGATAATATTGATATTTCATAGTTGGTTCCTTAATGTGAAAATCACATTGATGCTAATGTGTTCAATTAATTTCTTCAAGGTCTTGAACATATTCCTAGTTGTCTTCTTTTCTGAGACTTGCAAAACCAAGTGATCTCTGACTAAGTCCACCAGAATCCTTCTTGCTTTAGCATTAGTCTTCCTCCACTATGACTTTCCTTCTTCTACTTTTGGTTCTAGAACCTTGTCATTGAAAAAATTCAAGAGATCATTTTATTATAGGATGAGAATATGTTTAGGATTCTAAGATATGAAGTTTGTAGCCTCATCAATATGATCTTCAGCCTTCATTTAAATCATCTTGTCTACATATATGAACTAGAAACCCTAGTAGGAGTTAGGAAAAAATTGAAAATGTGAATTTAAAGAAAATAACCTCATAGATAGATGCCCCCTATCAAGGAAATTTGAGGGAATATGAGTTCAAGAAAAAATAATGGCCTAATTAATGGCACACAACTTGAAACCCTAATTTCTGCAGTAGTGAAATTGGGTAAAAAGTGAAACTTCTTGGAGTTTTATTTTTCCTTCACCAAAAGAATGTGCCTCCCATAGAGTGAATTTTCCACATATCTTTTTCTACTGAAGAGATGAGGGAAGGCCTTGAAAGGTCAAACCCTAGCTTCCAACAATAGCGTCTTCTAGAATTGCTATGATACCATGTTAGTTTTTACAAGATTATAGAAGTATAACTTAATTGCAAATAAACAATAGGATCTCTAGAAGAAAGAAAAAGCTCATAAATAAAGAACACAAGAATTTATCTTGGGAAACCCAATCAGAAAAAACCAAACAAACCTTCATATAGAGATGATATCTTTTTGAGAGAAGAGAAAAGAAGAAATAGAGAGAGAAGAGAGAGAGAAGTCTCTCTAAGATACAACCCCATAAAAACACTCCTTTTGGATGCAGTAGAACACCTCCTTATGCTGGAGAGAATGTGAGTGAGTGAATAATGAATGAGGAGGGGCACCTCTTATTTATATTGATTTTCCAAGTGACTTTTTACTGGGGTTGACTTAATAGTCTTATTAAGGCTAACTTTTCTTGGGGAAAGAATATATATTTTTATTATTTTCTTTACTTAGTAATCTCTAGGGTTTAAGTTGATTCTTTATAGGGTTTACATGAATAATTATACCAGTATAATCTCTTGTAGGAGGTACACTAAAATACAATATAAGTAAAATAAGTATGAATTATGGAGTTGCATAGTTTCCAACACATCATCTTGTGGATGGTGTGATGTGCTAAAATTAAACTGAGTGCTTGAACAAGAAAATAATTCTTTCCATAAATTACATGTACATTTACAGTTTCTATAAGATATGATTGTTTTAGGCATTTTGTGTAACCTAAAAACTTCCTTCAATGATTTATCACCTATATTAGATGCTTTATAGGTTGACTTAGCTGGAATGAAATGTGTAGACTTCGAAAAATTATGCACAATTACCATTATCAAGCCATTTTTCCTTTTTCTACTAGGTAAACCCATTATGAAATCCATACTAATCACCTCCTATTTCCATTTTGGAATTGGTAAAGGTTGAAGTAAACCCGTAGGATTATGGTGTCTAGTTTTAATTAACTCACACTCCTGAAATTTTTCTATATACTCTGCTACATGAGTTTTGATTTTATTATCATTTTTTGGTAACATGGATGCCCAAAATATGGTTTCTTGTGTAATTCAGTTAAAATCTGATATTTGCAATTAGTCGTTTCTAGAATATATAGTCTATTCTTGGACCATAAATTCCTTCTTAATCAATCTTGTATACTTGTTGTTGTTATCCAAGCTATTTTGCTTGTATTTTCTTACAAATTTCTACACATAATTGATATTTTTCCAATGCAACTTGGATTTCTATGTTTAAACTTCCTTTAGACTTACTTATTGAGATTTCATGAAGTGTGTGTACTCGCCTTCTTAGGGAATTTGTAATTTTGTTCTCCTTTCCTTTTATGTGTTTGACCTCAAAATCATATTCACTAATAAATCCCAACCATCGTGCTTGTTAGGCCTTTAATTTAGGTTTCTCAAAACGATATATTAAATTGATATTGTCAGTCTTCAACAAAAAATTCCTCCCCATAAGGTAATGTCTCCACATTTTAAGGGCATGTATGATGGCCAACAATTCTAAATCACGCATGGCATTATTACGATCATGGTATTTATGTTTTCATGATTTGTATGTGATCACATGTTCATCTTGTAAGAGGAATCTTCCAAGTCCCTCTTCACAAGCATCTATGCATATTACAAAGTCTTCATCTAGGTTAGTAATTTTTAAAATAGGAGCATTAGTTAATATTTCCTTTAACTTTCAAAAACTATGTTCAAACTTATCGCTCCAAGTGAACTTCTTTTCCTTCTTTTGTAAGGAAGTGATAGAGTAGGATATCTTAGAGAAATTTTCTATGAATTTCCTATAATAACATGCTAGTCCCATGAAGGATCATATATCTGATACATTTTGAGGGGTAGGACAATCTATGATTGCTTTTATCTTTTCAGGATCTATTGCTATACCTTTTTCAGATATAACATGTCTGGGGTATTGAATTTTTGTTTTGTGGAACTCACATTTAAAGAACTTGGTGCACACCTGGTTTTCTCGTAGGACTTGTAACACTACTCTTAAGTTCTATTCATGTTCTCAATTTTGGAGTAAACTAAGATATCATCAATAGAAACTAGGACAAACTTGTCCAAGTATCGGCTAAAGATGTTGTTCATTAAACACATAAAATTTGTAGTGCATTGGTTAAATTGAAGGGCATTATGGCACAAATTCATAGTGGTCGTACCTATTCCAAAAGGAATTTTTGTAGATATCTTCTTCATGGATCCTCACTTGATGGTATCTAGATCTTAGATCAATCTTGGAGAATATTTTAGCTCCCTTGACTTTGTCAAATAGGTCATTGATTCTTGGTAACTATGTTTGATCTCTCTTTAACATGCAACCTCCTGTAACAAGTCAGCGAGAGAAGAATAAGTAAATAAAATGAATTATAATTAAATGTTGCTTAAGTCACATAAGAAAATATTACTCATGTTTGTGTCCATTTTATCTAAATAAAAATTATCTCCTCTAACTTTAAAAATAGGGGTTGAGGTAGTGGGACATTATAGGTGGGGCCTTGACTTTCAAATCCTTACGAGGAATTAATACGTCTTTACATTTTAATTACAACAAAGTATGGGTGAAGAGGGATAATACAGGTTCTCTGCTTTTTGCCATCATTCAATCCTTTATTGAGTCTAATATTCTCTTCTTTTTTTAATCTGGGTCCTTGCTAGCTATTTATCGAGTAGCCATGGGTTGTTCAGGGCTTGAATTTTCAGTTGATCTATGTCCATCTCTTCTAGTGCCACAAACTTGTTCAAGGTTGTTGCATGGCTACTTCTGGTATCCATCTAGACTTTGTTGTTCCCCTTTATTTTTGGCCGACTAAGGTAAAACAATCTCGAGGTTGTTGCAGCTAGGATGAATGGGCTATGAATACTAGGGCTAGGAGCCAGTCCTAGAATATGTTCCCATATTCATGTTAGTGCCAAAATATAAATGGAATATGCTCGTAGTTCAGGGGTTGCAGTCATTTTTTTTATCTTGGAAGCTTAGGAAGATCGCTTCAGGTAGGGGCTTTGACACATTCATGTTAACAAAAATGCAAGCATAGGAAGTATAACACCCTCGCTTTGTTATCTACAAACTTTTGGTAAATTTTCTTAGGGTGTTTCCCATCCCTATTAGGGTTTCTTTGAATGTCAGTATTTTTGTTGCAGGGAATATAGTATGTCCCAGAATAGAACATTAGTGAAGTCTTCTTTTTCATGGTAGTATTTTTTCTTCTAGTGTCTCCCAATATTCGTGTGGTAGGGAATACAATATGTCCCATAAATTTTATTTTAAAAATTAAGAAATCTGAAAATGAAAATGAAGATTTAACTTTTAAAGCCATGGTAATTATAAAAACATATATAACAACATTTTTATTTTAAAATTTAATAAATATCAAAGGAAAATTCTATTTGAAAGGCATATAATTAACCAAGTTGGAATGAAACCTCAAGGACCTTCATTGTTGTCAAAAGAAATTGATATTGAGAATATGTTGTTGATATTATTTTATATTTTTATATTGATAAGCATTTAGATATTATGTGATATTATGGACTTTTTTGAGTTGATTAAGATTAGTCTTATAGTAACAAGAGTATAGTTGGGAAATTGATATTGAGAATATGTTGTTGATATTATTTTATATTTTTATATTGATAAGCATTTAGATATTATGTGATATTATGGACTTTTTTGAGTTGATTAAGATTAGTCTTATAGTAACAAGAGTATAGTCGGGATTCATTTGATGGTCATCATATCTTGTTATGCTTAAACCCATCTTATTAAGATTTAAATAAGTTTCACTTAAAAAGTTTGTAAAATTGTATTTGTTTTATGTTTTATATTAAATATTAGTCACTTTAAGGTTTTAGTTTAATGTTTATCTTTTGTTTAATAGTTAGCCATGTCCAAAGAATTAATATAATTAACAAAGTTAGAATTAACCAAGTTAATTCCTTTAATGTTTATTTTAAATGCATATAATTAACCAAGTTAGAATTAAACCTCACTGATCTTCAATGTTGTCTAAGGAAATTGATATTGAGAATATGTTCTTGATATATATTTTATATTTTTATATTGATAAGCATTTGATATTTTAGACTTCCTTGAGTTGATTAAGAAGATTAGTCTCAGAGTAACAAGAGTACATTTGATGGTCATCACATCTTGTTATGCTTAAATGCATTTTGATTAAGATTTAAATAAGTTTCACTTAAACTTTGTAAAATTGTATTTGTTTTATGTTTTATATTAAATATTAGTCAATTTAAGGTTTTGGTTTAATGCTTATCTTTTGTTTAATAGCTAGCCATCTCTACAAGACAAGTGGCTATCTAGGCTTTGGTTTACATACCCCATTTTTTTTGGTTGGCTGGAATGCCCTTTGACTTGCTGGCCAGCCTTTGGTCTTAGAAACCACAACCCAGGGGCATTTAAGCCATCAAAATCACCTGGGGCACACTAACCCTTAGCATGGTTGGATTTAAATGTCACCTCCAAGGAGCAGTGGATTTTGATCTCCGGCTGCCTTGCAAAACCAAACCCCTCTTGAGGATTTGCTCTACCAAAACTTGACAAGTTTACATACCACATTACTTATAGCTATGCTAGTATATATTTTTCAGTAATATCACCACATCTGAAATCACTGTATCTAAAGGTACAATCTGAAACTACTGCATCTGAAGACCTAGTACAATCTGAAACTACTGTATCTGAAGACATAGTACAATCTACAACTTAGTTAAAGGAATGGTATTGAGAAAATAAGTCTTGTTTGCTTATTTTAATAAATAGTAATACATAAAAATGTGAAAAACAAACTTGCCAAATTAGCTTAAAAGAATTAATTATGAAGATAATTATAAATAAAATAGAAGTATACTTCAACGATCTTCGCGTTGCGTTTGGAAAATTCTCAAAAAACACAAAAGTTCTGCTAAAATGAAAGCAATATTTCCATTTGCGTGGATCCCCAAACTTTCCTATAAAATATTAGTTGTTAAGATAATCTAAAAAAAAATTATCCTTCAACGATCTATCGTCACTAGTGTACGAATTTGAAATAGAAATAGCTCGTCTTGACAACTCTGTAATTTTATGACAGGAAATTTGTCCATCAAATTCCTGCCTTGTGAGTCGCATTTAGAAAAACTTTTAGAAACCTTGTTATACTAAACAGAAAGCATATTTGAAAAACTTTGTCAAATTCCTGTTATGCTAAAAATGAAGCAATATTTCCATTTGTGTGGATCTCCCATCTCTGCTATAAATACACGGCCTCATCACATTACAGCATTAACATTTGCAGGCGTTGAGACTTCATTAGTTTTACGTAGTGTTGAAAAATGGCGGAAAGACATGTCAAGTTGGGATGGCTCCTCAAAGTTTTGTGCATGGTTCTTGTTCTTGTTTCGTTGCTGTTAACTGTCGTGGCTGCTCGAGATGGCGTTGGAGATGGTGTTTGTCCCTGTCCGCCCGTAGACCACTGTGATGAATGCGTCATACCCTGGACGTGTATTGATAAGACTTGCTGCCCGCCATCATCCCTTTGTTCTTAATATTATTATTACGAAAGTTATCATTCTGTAGGTTACGTTGTCCTTATTACTTAACTAAATAAATGGGCAAACGAGCATGAGATTCAAAGCAATAAAGTTAAAGTTGAATGGTTTATATTCCTTTTGTACTTAAACGCTGTGTCATTTATAGTTGACAACATTTCAGATTAATGCATTACAAATAATGGTATTAGCAAAATTTAAATACCCGTTTAAAAAAATAGTTTTATTTGTACAATTAACATTTGTTGGATTAAAGTTGGCGGTATCGTGTGACATGAAAGTGGCTTTATTTATTATTGGAAATTTTTTTTGCTAAATTTACTCAGACAAATTGAAGGATGGGATGTCACCCATAGATCTGATAAAATATGTTCGTTATATCAAGGTTAGATTCGGGTGGAGAGAATGATGAGATTAAGTGTTAATGTAAATGTATATTTCGGTGTAGAGCATGCTCCATGGAGTTAGAATAAATTTCTACCACTTCAAAGTAAATGAAAAAGGTGTTTTTTTACCCTTTAACAAACAAATCCTATTTAACCTATTTAAAATCATTTTTATATAAAAAATACAAAATATGAACTAATCCTATTTAACCTTATTTTAGATTTCAGAGAAACAAGAACATTTTAAACAAGCTCCTTAAACAATAAGAATTAAAACCATCTTTGTAGAAAAATATTGTGTTGTTTTATTTTGATTGTCAACCACCCTTAAGGTAACCGTACAATAAATCCATTCAATATGAAAAAATAGTAACTTTCGACATCAGAAGATGTGGAACTATGTAATGAAATGCTTACAGATAATAAATAAACAATAACCAATCGTCTGGAAATGATAGTCCTTAAAGGATGGATGTTAAATTGATTGGTTGTTGCAGTGATCTATAACATTTTTATGTCCTATGTGCTAATTACATTAGGCATAAGTTTGTTTTCAGAATTTGCCTTCTTTCCACCACCATAAACATAATTAAGATTTCATATCATAAACATAATTAAGATTTCATGACTAAGTGATTAAGAGATCAAATTTTTGAAAATGTAAACTTCTTTTTGAAATGGAAATATTAAGAGTGTAGCCCCTTATATGATTGCTCCAGGATTTTTATCCAATATCCACGTAAATATCCACAAATTGCTAAGAAGTGTTTGTGGATTTTTATGCGTTTTTTTGGGGGCCTTACTATGGTTTATGCCACATATTTATACCGGTATATTATATTTACAAAGTGCAAAGGGCTTTACAAATTTTAAGTGGTTTTTAGTTGTTTTGTTATGATTTATATTTTGGAGCTATCAAATGTCTAGAGAGATCAAATCTTAAAGTACAAACTCTTTTTATAGTCCTAAACTTGAGTAAAGGATTGGACCTCAATAGGTTTAATTTGCATCATTGTAAGTTTTTGTTCTAAAATTTAATGATGAATTGCATTTATATTTAATTAGATAATATCATATAAACTCTAATATTAATATTTAACTATTGCATCTTACGAATAATATTAGTTCATATTGCTTTATCAATGCATAAATCCAAATTAGAGGAATGCTAGATCATAATTCAAATTGTCATCTAAGTGCTTAGATTAATACATTAGGGTTTAGATTGTTTATTTTTCAATGCACAAATTCCAAATTAGAGGGCTCTAAGATCATAATGTAAATATCCA
The DNA here is from genome assembly GCA_001517045.1 of Pseudotsuga menziesii. NCBI lineage: Eukaryota > Viridiplantae > Streptophyta > Pinopsida > Pinales > Pinaceae > Pseudotsuga > Pseudotsuga menziesii. The sequence continues at coordinate 113,613 of LPNX010834148.1, forward strand.
TCTAATTACTTACATCAATAAATGAGGGTTTTGTGTATTTAATTCAATGATGTCATACAAAATGTCCAACATTAGGATTTATACTATTTAACTAAATGATATTATACAAAATGTAATAGTATTAAATTCAATACATCTTAACAATATTATTGTATCATATTGGATTTCCCAACACACATTTCAAATTAAATAGATTTTAGTTCATAATAGATCTCCACCAATACATCATAGATGTCCCTTACCCTAACCAAATTAGATTAGGGTTTCAACCATTTAATAAGCATGATTCTACCAATCTAACTAATTGTAGAAAGTGAATTAGATTAGTTTTTTTAACTATTTAATCTATTGATATCATATAAAGTGGAAAGAACTAAATAATATCATATAAAATGGCTACAAGAGATGGATGAAAATATTTCCCCTCTAGTTTTTGGCTCCAAATGTGGTGATTATATGCAGAGTTATAGATAGTTCTTTATATTCATTTTTAATTTGTATAGAGTGAAGATATCTATCCACAACTACTTCAAGTAAAATAGTTCATGTAGAAACATTCACATAACCACATTATAATACCACATGACAATATATAGTGAAAACAATGACATATTTGAAAGCAATGCACCTTAACAATACTAAAACATAATATTCTTGAAATCAAGGCAATGCAAAAATGATGGCTTGCTAATTGGAATATCACTAAAATCATAACATACATTTCCATCTAAAGACAATTGATTATAAATTCACTTGAGTGTAAGTGATGAATATATCTTTCCTTTGTAACCTAATTGTACTTACCAATTTACTCAATTATTGATTAAACTAATTTTTTTAAGTAACTAATATCTAATTCATCGTTATCATTAACTTAGCAATAATTAATCCAATATATTTTCCATTATAATAATCTTGGCACCAACTATTTTAATTGGGAAGCATGTTGTAAATGCTAACACATCAATTCTACAAATCTACACAAGTTTCATTAACTAAACTCATTGTTTTATTATTAACTTAACAACACATAATCCTATATATATATATATATATATATATATATATATATATATATATATAAACAAACAATTGTACTTTGAATATATGTCTCTCTTGTAAATCAAAGAAATACTAACTAATATACAAAGATAAAATTGTGTCAAGTAACATTTTATGTATTTTCTTTTAATGTTTTTTTGGAACCAACACTTGTCACTTCACTACTCCAAACAACACACATCTCACCCAATTGATGTTCTATATTTGAATGAGACTTGGATTAGATTTATCTATATACATTTTAAAATATATATAAACTTGAAAATTAAATATAGTATAAATAATTTAAAATGAATATCAGTAAAACTATATAAATAAGAATGATGATTGATAACCATATATGACTAAGGAGAGGTATTATAATTGCCATTCCATTTATATATTCAAGCAATTAGTTCTAAATTATGATTGCAGTAAAAGGAGAATGAAGATACAAACTGAACAAAATGAACCACACAGGAAACATATGAGTGTAGCTCAGGTAATAAAAGTATCATTGTCATTAATTAAATCGGATGTTAGAATAGTTTACATAAAGGAAGAATTCAAATGAATTAGGGAGCAATTCAAATATACCAACTAGATCTGACTGTACCTAACTGACTAGCTAACTCATGGTGTCTCAATCAATATCAGAGTCCAACAAATCAACTCCTAGAAGTCCAACCAACTCATACAATCAATAATAACTAGTTAACTCAGTGCAACTGAGTGTGGTAGGTGGGAAAAGGAACCTACTCCACATGCATCCATGCATTAGCCATGCATAACTAGCGCTAGCTAACTGATTGTGATATAACTCAAAGTAAATGGAATCTAACTAAGACTAACTAGTTCCAATTCCAACTAACTGATGGAGGTTGCTGTTGGGACTCCCAGTGGCTCATAAAATGTAGGGATTGGTCTGGGAAGTGCCAAAACTGTTGCATGCACATGCATTAAGTGGCATTTAACATCTAGGAGTGTTCCCCGCACTCTAGTAACTGGTACATGTGGCCCTATTAGGCCAAGTGAACCCAATGGTACTAGTGGATCCAAATAATTAATTAAGGTTCCTAAGTTAGGCTAAACAATCTAAATAGAAAGTATGGTCAAGGGAGGATTAATAATCCTAACAACCCCCCCGAATCCTAACTTGGACAACTGTGGGCCCTGGTAACAAGACCATAGGTCACCCAAATACAATGTAAAAGGCAACAATGATGCAAAATATATCTGAGGAAGGGAAAATCTCTTGGGAACCTCCCCTTAAAATAGGAACCGAGAATCAAGCCTTAATGCCCAAAAGGGACCTGAGAAAGGAAAATCTCTTTTTGGTAAAATAATTGGTAAAAATATTTGAAATCCGATCCTCTGAAGGACAGTAGTGCAGTGTGATGGTTTTTTCATGCACCCGTTCTCGAATGTAGTGCATGTGAACCTTTATGTGCTTTGTCCTCTGCTTCTGAACAATATCACTGGAAATTTTGATTATACTCTGGTTGTCATGATAAAGATCCAATGTATATGAAGTCCGAATCCTGAACTTTGTCGAGATGCCATGTAGCCACACTACTTGAATAGCTTCATTCACAGCTCCTTGATACTCTGCTTCTGCTAAAGAGAGTGCAAGTGTTTCTTGCCTCTTGCAGGACCAACAAATTGACCAAGATCCAATCATGAATACAAAAACAAAGGTGTATTTCCTATCATTTCCATCTCCTACCCAGTCTGATTCTGTAAAGCCTATGAGATCCAGTTGTGCTCCTGCTGCATAGTGGATCCCATAATATATAGTACCCTGCACATAGTGCAAGATCCTCTTGTTGATGAAATTTTCATTGATGCCAACATGGGATTGCAGTGGCTCCACGGGATGTCATTAATGCCACCAAGTCCCACTTGCAGTGCCTTGATTCCTTACAGAGTGGGTTTGTGCCTTGAAGCACCTTGTACCCAGTTGACAAGGTCATTGTACCCACAAGGCCGGATCTTGATGCCACCACCTTGCTAAAGATGATGAAGACTCTGTTGATGGCGTTGAATTCCTTGGAGATGGTCCTGAAGCCTTGATGGACATTGGAGAAATCCTAGATGGGTTAGAGAAGCATTAATGACCCATTCTGTGATCATTCATGCTATGATGATGTCATGGTACCCTAGAAGAAGACCTAGCATTCCCACAGAAGATATCTTAACTCTTGGAGGTCCTCTTTGTGATTAGATGGCTTGAGAGGTTATATCTTTGTGATCATGGAGGTGGAACCCATGAACAACATGCCTTTGGTATGTTGAAGAAACATTGAAGCCATAACTTGGTCCCTAAGCCCACAAGTTGGTTGAAGAAGTCTTATTTGAGATAATGAAGCTCTTGACATATTATGGAGCTCTTGAAATGTGTATGGGACTCTTGCACTCATGCCCACAAGCTTGATGAAGAATTTGATGCATTGGTTGGTGTTGTAGCTCTTGATGCCATATAAGTACATGAAGAAGCCATCAAGAAGAATTCAAGTCATTTCATGAAGGTATGCACAAATTGAATAAAATATGAGTGAAGGACCTTTTCAATGCAAGTACGACCCTCACAAGATGATAGCCCTCGTCATTCCTTTTCCAACGGTAGGTGGCACGTCACGTGGTTCCTCATGGTTGATGAGATATTAATTTTTGAAGATGACAAGGAAAATCTAAACCATCTTGAAGGGGCATCCGACCAAACAAAAGAATTGATTTTTAAATTAAAATAAAAAAAAAACAATAAAAAATTTGATATGACAAGTCGGCTCCACAAATTAATTAAAAAGGGGAAAAAAAAAGCAGTATAAAAATGGTAGGTCGGCTCCATAAAAATCTATGAGAAATCAGTATAAATAAGAGGCAAACGACCTCATTTTTGATGTGCAATTCAGATCAGCTCTATGGATTTTTTTTCACTGAGGCAACGAAGGAGCAGATTGAGGTGAATTTTCGGTGGGAGCAGCAGACCCAAATTTCAGAGCAGAGGAGTAGTTCGAATTTCACAGTGATCAAATTTTTTTTTGCTGCCCCAAACTCACTCCCGAATTTTTCCAAGAGGGAGAGCTCGCTCAGCTATGGTAGATCTCGTGGACTAAGGTGGACTATGGAGAAGGAGCAGTCAGTGAATCCTGTTTTTTTTCAGCAGCAGTAAACCTTGGTGTTGGAGTCTTTTCGCACGATGAAATTGTAGCAGCAGTCAAGACAGTCCAAAAGTCATAGAGATAAATTTTTGGGTGTTTTTCCAGTATTTGCAACAGCGTACATCTGAAGTATTGGATGCTTTTCCACTTTATGATTTTCTCGAAATTGTTTACAGCAGCAAAATGATGCCATAACAAAGTCTGAACTATTAACAATGTTCAAGAAGTATAAATAAAAGACAAACAACGAAGAGCAAGATGAAATTGTTGGCTGAAAAAAACTTGGGTGGAGGAGCAGCCAACTGTTGAGAGTTCGGTAGCAGCAGCAAAGGTTAAAGAATAGTCCTGAATTTTCAAGGAGACTAAGGAAAGAAACTCGTGGAGCAGTCTTTGTCCTCAGGAAATTTTTGGGAGACCTTTTCTTATTTTTTTGGGAGATCTTTTCTTATCTTTTCACAAGAGGATACCAGTGCAAGTGTTGAAGACTCTCAGGTTGCTACAGTAGCACGTAGAGGTGATCTAGGGCTTTGTCGAGGCTCCTAAAATTTTTACAGTAGCAGCTAAGTATATATGGTCACAGTGGTGAGTCCAATTTTTAATGAAGTATGGTGAATGTTTGCAGCAGCAAGAACACTTTTTCTCTATGTCTTGAACTTGATCTATAAAA
>LPNX010834148.1:125505-173201 GCA_001517045.1 Pseudotsuga menziesii
TAGTGATATGATGTTGATGATGATGATGTATGCTTGACATGCAAAAAGTATTTGTGATGTGCAAGGATGATGGATAGTGGTGTTGTACTAAGTGGTTGATTGTACATTGACAACACAAATCCTATGAGATGAGTTGTGTTAGGTTGATGCCTTGATGATATGATAGTACCTTGAACACTCTAATGCATACCCCATGATGTTCCAAACCTTTCATTGACAATGATTATGGTGACAATATTCAAAAGTATCAGCTAGAGTTGCAGCAACAAGCATAGAATGACCAACAGATGAAGTATTGACCAAAGGTTGATTAGCAGCAGTGATGAGCAGCAACATTGATAAGCAGCACAGGTTGATAAACAAAACCATGAGTAGACCTAATAAATGATGATGAGAAGATGATAAGAAAATTATAAGCAGCATTAATGAGTAGAGGCGAGGAGCAGAGATGATGAGCATAGATTGAGACAATGAGTAGTGTTGATGATGAGTGATGTTGATTGATGAAATGATGTGACAGTGAGATTTAATTGTAAAAGCAAGCTTGTCTTGCATTTGAGGTTAATATACCTCAAACCCTTCTTAGCAGGGTCTAAGAAAACCGAGCAAGGTCCTGGATACAGAGTAGGTGCTCTTTGTAGCAGTAGGTGCTGATTTTACCTAACGGTTGTAGCCATACCAAAACTAATACAAAAATATTACAAAATTATATGGTGTTGTGTTCTTTAGTGTTTTGGTTCTTGATGATTTAAATGCTTATGCTATGTGAATGATGAAGTGAAAGATGTTTATGAAATTATTATGCAGTGATGAATCAGTAGTTAATTGTGATAAGTTAAGAAAATTTCTAAAATTGCTTTACACTGATTCAACCCCCCTCTCAGTGTCTAACACCTCTTTTCTTCCTTCCAGTGCAGCTCATGTGACTCCTGCATGTACCTGACAGCAATACTCATAGCATATTATATGTCTGGTCTTGAATGTGTGATATATAGAAGGATCCCAATGAGCTGTCTATAGAGAGTGCTATATACCGTGGGTGTGGAACCACCTTCTTCAATCCTGATGCCCTATAGAAACTGGAAGGGGGCTGCCTTGCAATCCTTCATGTGGAATCTCTTAAGCATGTATGATGAATATCTGGACTATGAGATCATGATTCCAAAATTATTTTGACTTACTTTGAGACAAATGAATTGTCTTAACAGTCCTAAGTCAGTCATAGTGAATGATTTGTTAAGAGTAGACTTGATGCTGCTCAATCCAATAGCAGAGCTGCTAGTAATGAGAAAGTCATCCACACACAATACAACTAGAAGCATGAACCCCTCTTTCTTCTTCATGTATACATTACAATCTGATTTGTACCTTTTGAACTTCTCAGAGATGAGGAAGGGATCCATCTTGGAGTACCATTCCCTTCGGGCTTGTTTGATTCCATATAGTGATTTCCTCAATCTGGAGACTAAGGAAGCATCATCAATAAACCCCTAAGGTTGTTTCATATATATACATCTTCCTCCAAATCACCATGGAGGAAGGCACTCTTCACATCCATGTGATGTAGTTCCCATCTTTTGGAAGTAGCAATAGCCAAGACCAGCCCAATGGAGTCCATTCTAGCTACTAGAGAAAATGTCTAATTGTATTCCAAGCCTTGAACTGGAGAGTATCCTTTTTCCATCAATCGAGCCTTGTACTTGGTTGTGGTTCCATTAGTAGCTATATTGGTCTTGTAGATCCATTTGTACTGAACTAGATTCCTTCCTGGGGGTAAGGAGGCAAGTTCCCAGGTCTTATTCTCATGTAGCGAATCAAACTCCTCATCCATGGTTTCCTGCCATATAGGATCATGGAAAGCTTCTATAAAGGATTGAGGATCTAACCAAAGCATCATAAAACACCTTAGGAAGAAGAGGATCTATGTGAGACAGTGAAACACTCTCCTTATGATACTGGAAACTTGTTCTTCCCTTATCATATGGATGCACAACACCATCTATACCTGCTTCTATGAGATGCTGAGCCCATTTAGGCTGATGAAATGAGGTAGATACTAGATCTATGTCTAGACCCCTTTAAGGTGTAAGCTCAATGTATGGATCATGCCGGGATGCCTCCTCTTCTAAATATGAATCTGAAATGTTGGGAATTGAAACTAAATCTGCAATAGGAAGTGAAGAAATGTTTATACCTTCATCAACCTAGAATGGAAGCTATGGTGATGCTAGAACTGTGAATGGATTGAAGTGAGAGAAAATATATTCCTTGGAGGCATGATCAACAATTCCTTTTGCTACAATATCCCCAGTTTATATTTTTGTTATCTCCACTGAGTTGGGTCCAAACACCACTTGCTTTGGTCATCTAGTGTGATTCATTTGATATACAGATAACAGATTAACTGCAAGAGATGGAACATATAGGACATCTTTAAACACACCATCCTAGTCTTTGATGGTGTTGCTTCCTACTATTGGAATTTGGGAATCATATCCCATGTGAATAGTGGGACCTTGTTTGATGTTGAGAGTGGAGATGAAATCCTTAGAGGAAACCATGTGGTTGGATGCTCCAGAATCAATCAAATAGGTTGTTGACTGAGGCAGGCCAGATTTTAAAGCATGGAACCTTTCATGTCCTTTATCAGAATTATTTTCTTCTTGTGGGAGAGAAATGTTGTTCTGTTTGAGAAGGACAATCATCTAATCTAATTTCTTCTTCATACAGTATTTTTCAAGGTGAAAACCTCTCATACAACAGGGACATATTCTTTTTGTTAGAGCCAGAGGCTCCTTTAGAAGTTTGTTGATTCTGTTTAGGCTTCAAATCAACTACTTTAGGCTCCTTCTTCTTTGATTTCCATTTGGCTTGCATTTTGCTAGAGTCAGTAACTAGGAAAGCCTGATATTTGGAGGTCTTGATGACTCCCATTCGAATCAACTTCTCTTGCTCCTTGATTAAGGACTCAAAAAAGGAATCTAGTGAATGAATTTTCCAATCAGGGATGCTTTCCTGCTTGGAATGAAATATAGAAACAAATACATAATACTAAGGGCCGAGTTTGCTGACAATGGAGAGCACATTTTTCTCATCCTTCCTTTCTAATCCACACTGTATGCATTAAAGTTAAAGAGACTTGAATTTGGTAAAGAATTGCTCAATAGTCTCAAAACTACTAGGATGTAAAGCTACCAGCTCATTCTCCAGGAGGTGTCCGCGAAGCTCATCTTGTTTTCCAAACAAGTTCTCAAGATTCTCCCAGGATTATCTGGGTGTCCTCAAACCTTCAAGGTGGAATATGATATCTCTAGATATATGAGTGCATAGATAACCAAAATCTTCATTACAACGGTTCATAAACTTGTTCTTTTCAATTGGATGATGGGGCTTAGCCTGCCTTCCAAGTATTATCCTGAGGTAGCCATGCTTGCGCAAGGCTAGCTGCATATCAATAATCCAATCAAGGTAATTGGAAGTTGTAAGGATCCATGGTGTAGGAGATTGAGAATCCATAATTCTCCACCTAAAAGATCACAGAACTTCACACAAGCTACATAGCACCTATATATTTTCACTGCAAAACACTAAAAAATTCAAACTATGTTAGAATCATGCTTTTCCTCTCGACATGAACATGTTTTTAGGGTCCTTCATGCCCTCTTCGCCACTCTAAATAAATTTAGAGAAATCAAATCATCATAGGGGACTTCTTGTGGAAACCCAACTACTTCTGATGTTCAATGGAGAGAAACAAACATGAAGCCTGCCTGAGATGGCCCTGCTACCATATTAGAATTGATGTTCCATTGAGATATTCAAGAAATTAATTCTGAATTATGATTGCAGTAAAAGGAGAATGAATATGCAAAATGAAAAAAACAAACCACATAGGAAACAGATGAGTGTAGCTCAAGTAATTACAGTATCATTGTCATCAATGAAATCCACTGTTACAATAGTTTACATAATGGATGAATTTGAATGCATTAGGGAGAAACTAAAATCTATCAATTGGATCTGATTGTACCTAACTGAATAGCTAACTCATGGTGTCTCAATCAATATTGGAGTGCAACAGATCAACTCCTAGATGTCCAGCCAACTCATACAATCAGTAATAACTAGTTAACTCAGTGCAATTGAGTGTAGTAGGTGGGGAAATACATCGAATCCACATGGATGCATGCATTAGCCATGAATAACTAGCACTAGCTAATTGGTTGTGATCTAATTGAAAGTAACTAGAAGCTAACTAAGAATAACTAGTTCCAAATCCAACTAACTGATGGAGGTTGGTGACGGGACTCCCTGTCACTCCTAAAATGTAGGGATCAGTCTAGGAGGTGCCCAAACTGATGAATGCACATGCAGTAAGTGGAATTTAACCTATAGTAGTGTTACCCACACTCTAATAACTGGTACATGTGTCCCTATGAGGCCAAGTGGACCCAATGGTACTAGTGGACCCAAATAATTAATTAAGGTTCCTAAGTTAGGCTAAATAATCTAAATAGGAAGTATGGTCAAGAGAGGATTAATAATCCTAACAAGAGGTGCCATGCATTGGTTGCTAGTTCTTCAGACTCTTCTGCCTTCATCATAGATTCAAGAGCTTCCAAGCATATGGCCTCTGTAAAATATTTCTTCTCATCCATGTATTTTGACTATGGTCCAACTGTTCGAATGGGTGATGATTCAGAGATCCAAGCCAAAGGGATTGACAAGATCGATATTGATGATGGGTATTTAAATAATGTTTTGTTTGTACCAGATTTGGAATTGAACCTACTCTCAGTGTACCAAATGAATCACAATGGTGAATCCAAGAGAGTAACATTTACTACAGACACAGTGGAGATAGTAGAAATATGCACAAACAAGGTGGTGGCATTGGGGTTTGTTGATCATCAAGAACGAATGTACAAGTTCTATCATTTACTTCCCTAATCTATAGGGAATGCACTCCTGACTCATGCCAATGAGACAAGTAATTTTTGGTATGAGAGATATCACCATTTAAAATACAAGTACCTCCAGACATTGAGAAAATAAGGCATGGTGGAAGGGCTTCCTTCTATCAATATCTCCAATGGAACATGCATAGGATGTGTAGTGGGAAAGCATCCAAAGTGCAACTATGAGAAAGGGAAAGAAAGGAGAGCTATCCAAGTGATTGATTTGGTTTACTCAAATTTTATTGGACCTATTTCCACACCCTCTTATGGAGGATCAAGGTATGTGTTGACCTTCATAGATTATTTCTCAAGGTTTTTCTAGGTATACTTTCTCAAACTCAAATATGAACTTTTTGAGACTCTCAAAGTTTGGAAATCCCTGGTTGATAATGCATGTGGGAACAAGATAAAGGTCCTTGGGACTTACAATGGCAAAGAGTATGTGAAAATGAGTTTTCAGCAGCTCTGTGAAGAATGTGGCATCCAAATGCAGCATTCGGTCCCCTATACACCACAACAAAATGGTGTGGTAGAACACAAAAATAGGACTCTCAAGGAGATGGAAACCTATATTATTGAAGCAAAGGATTTGAATCCTAAGATATGGGGTGAAGCCATTAACAATTATACATATGTTCAAAACATATCTCCTCACAAAACAATGGATGACAAAACACCATATGAGGCCTAGTTTGGTCACAAGCCAAATGTTTCTCATTTCAGGTTCTTTGGCTCAAAGGCTTGGGATAGGATTCCTACGGAGAAGAGAAAGGCCCTACAACCTCAAAGAAAGGATTTCATCATGGTTGGATATGTTGAATATGCAAGGGCTACAATCTCTTTGATCCCTCATCTCAAAATACCTTCATTGAAAGGAGTATGTAATTCGAAGAAGAACTTATGGAGGAGATTGAATTTGCTTAAGGTAAATGCTCAAATGTCATGTCCCCTCAAGTTGATCGTTAAAAGTGTTGACCATGCTGAAACTCCTAGGGGTTCAAATTGAGATTAATTATTCTTCCTAGGGAAATTTTGTTAATACTTATTATTGAGGCATGTATTTAATTTTTATTAATTATGAAATTTAATGAGGTGGAAATAAGCTTTCCATGTCAGGGGGGTACATTGCGAAATTCAACTTGCTAAGGTAGAAAAAGAGGAAACTCTATGACAAAAAAAGTTAGAGAGGAAAAGGGGAAAGTGCCTAAAAGGAACAGAAAAGAAGCTAGAGAACAAAGCAATAAATTTTTGGAAAGGAGGGTGTAGTTTCCTCTTGGAGAACTCAGAAAATATATAAGGACAAAAGAAGGAAATTTTTGAAAAAGGAGAGCACAGTTTCCTTATGGAGACTCAGTCTCAAAAGCAGGGTAAAGCAGAAAGTTGTCATGTACAAAAGAAGCAACTATTTTACTAAGGAGGGCATAGTTACTAAATCATAGGGTTGAGTTGGAAATATAAACATTTCCACATGTTCCTACATTCCAAATTTCCCAAGGAGGGCACTTATGTGTCTAGGGTTAGGGATTTTACGTGGTTGACTTGCTCTCATAGGTCACCATTGGTCTCCACTTGATAAACATGTCACCTAGGATGAAATTAAAGGACAAATTGATCCCATTGAATCATTTTGGTTGATTTATTTATTGATATATTCTTAGGTGAGCATTCCTTTCCGAGTGATGTGCCTCAGACACTTGGGAGATGAGCCCCAAACCTTCCATTCCCCACTCCTTCACTCCTATTCTATTCTATTTGCAGGTATGGAGTGCTTGAGGTTAATCCATTTAATTACTATCAGAAATATTTTTCAGCATCCATCATGTTAAGGTCAATTTCCAGTGAATCCCATGCTTCACCTATGCTCTCAGCCCTTCTCTGGTCATGTTCTGGGCCTCCCACCCACCATTTTGGAGTATCCCTATGTAATGGTCAGTATATCCAATTATTTATGATTTATAAAAACATATGAATATATCATTTATATTTTTTATGTCGAAATAATTCTTTCCCTGAAATTTTACCTTCTTAGTTTCATATAAAAAACTTGTTTTGTCATTGTATTGGGGGAAATTGATCAATATAAGTGCAATAAGGAATAAGAAAGGTTTTGGGAATTATTTTAAGGGTTTTATATGTTAATTTAAGTGGTATTAATATAATTTATACTTAATATATAGTACATAAGCCAATATTCTATGAATTATCTTCTTTATTTTGCACCCTAGCTAGAATGCTAGTTTTACCATTTTTGCTGTAAAATGAGTTATGTCCACTAAAATACAGTTATGGAAGTTCTTATGGATCAATAAAAGAGAAAAATTCACATAAATAAATCTACATAAGTTTTTATTTTGGGTCTTACTGTCATTTTGGATCTGCCATTACGTAGGGTCTTACTAGGCCAAAATTGCCTGAATTTTCAAATTCTTCCCTAAACCCTACAGAAAACTCCAGATTTGTTAGAAAATATCCCAAATAATATTATATGATTTATGAATTCCTTATAACACCTCTTCACTTTTTCCCAAGACCCTGGTCGGAAGAACGGAAGGAATTTTCCTAGTTTCACGGTTAGGTGACCTAGAATCATGGGAGTAGGTTTCTGCGAAGTGGATTCAAAAAACTGAATGGTACCTGATATAAATGTGTTATGGGAAGGGAATTAAATGTTTTTAAATAATATTTGTTTCTCCCTACTACCTACTCCCTTGTCTGCAAATTTACCAACAAAAATCCCTTATTTGGCTAGTTTGGAGATGCACTTAATGGTCGTAATTCAAATATCAGAAATTTAATTTAATTTGAAGAATTAGTTGGTGTCTAGGTTTGCATATTAGACTTGGTAAATTTCAGTGGTAGCAGAGCATGGTCCTCTATAGCTGCTTTTGATATTCAACAATGGGTCTAACATAGAATTTCGATGCCAAAAGAAAGATCCCTCAAGAGGAGGAAGTATAATTTGTGGATGGAAGATTCTATAAAGAAAGGGATGAAAAAGATGAATTCAGGAACTTATTTAATAACATGTTGAAAGGTATACAAGACAATTCAAATAACATAATACAGTCTGGTCAAGAGACCATAGAATTCCTAGCTAAACAACTGGGAGTGAAAGATGGAGAAGGGAGAAACATTGGTTCCCAATGTGAAAAAAAGAAGGTCCTGGGTGACTCTATTTTCTCCAAGACTGGGCCTCAGAATAGGCCTCTAGAGTATAGACATGAACCAAATTTTTATCCCTGACCTACTATGTCCAAATTTGTAGAGACCCCAAAGGAAGACCATGAAGCACGGGCTGAAACTATTGCTACACGGGAGGATAAATTTTTGGTGTATCAATCATTGAGTAAAGAATGCATAAGGGATATGCCATTCAAATATTTATGTGAGACTCAATTTAGGGGGCATCCAAGAGGAGCTGCAATGAATCCATATCAGAATTATGAATTAAAGAACTCCATTGGGAAAATCACTTTGCCATATTTTGATGGTACTTCTAATCTCTCAGTGAGCTCTTGGATTCAGAAAATGGATACATAATTTTAGCTGAATCCTATGACATAAAGGGATGCCATCAAGTTGGTATCCCTACATATTGATGGAGAGGCCATTGACTGGTGGTTTCATGGCATGAAAACATTAGGAAATGATCAAGTAGTCACCTACGAGGATTTCACCAAAAATTAACAGAAGGAATTGATTGGAGAGATCCTGATATTTCTTTCTGAGATTTGGCACACATTAGACAAGTTGGAACTCCATAAGAATAAATATCAGAGTTCCAAAAGGTGGCTGCAATGGTCACTGACATACAAGAAACAAGGCTGATCCTTTTTTTTACAAAAGGTCTGGATGAACTATTGAAGGGGTTGGGGAAGGCTTACTGACCCACCACTTTGTAGGAAGCGGTGAGCAGGACTAGAGACTTGCAGGATGAAATTTTGAGGACCAGGTATCCTCCCATACCTCCTATGCCTCATAAATTTCAGAATCAAAGAACTCATGTGAGAAACTTTCCCACCCATGGAAAGAGAGATTATTCCTATACGGATCGAGATGAATTGAGGAGGAAGAAGCTATGTTTTTCCTGCCAATAACCATGGGCTCCTAGTCACAAACATGTGAAGGGAAAAGCACACTATATTGAAGTATTTTCTGAAAGTGATGAAGAGGTGGTAGAAGAAGCTGAGATGGCTGATGGATAGTATAAATTAGCTAAAGAAGAGGAGCAACCCCATCAAACCAGCAACAAAATTGCAGTACTTAGTGGAGTACGCCGATTCCATACTTTAAGGCTGAAAGTAGTATTGCAAAGGAAGAAAATCACAGTCCTTGTTGATGGGGATGCCACCCATAATTTTATTGATTCAGCCCTGGTGGAGAGGAGAAAAATACCTACTAAGCCCTTTGAAGGATTCACTATGGTCATTCTCAGTAACCATACCATGGAATGCAATAAATGGATTTGAAATATGCAAGTGAACATCAGTGACTATACTATGAAAGAAAAATTTAATGTTATTAATGTGGAATAAACCAACATGGTGTTGGGGGTACAATGGTTGTACTCTATTGGAGAGAACTCTATGAATTACCAGATACCACAAATAAGTTTCAAGGATGTTCAAGGAAAACCAATGGTATTGAAAGGCATTAATACTTATCCCAGCCAAGTAATTTTTGCAAAAAGTATGAGATCTATTATGAGGCATGGGGACATTGAATGGGACATTGAATTCAAAATCACCACTTAGGGAACTACTGCCAAAGTTTCTTCTGGCCCAAAGATATTAAAAAATTTCTGCACAAGTATAAGAGGTTTTTTGAAGACCTTCCACATGGAAGGCCACCTGACCGTGGAAATGAACACAGGATTGAGTTGGAAGATGGTACACTTCCAATAAAAATCTATCCCTACAAGTATCCAAATAGATTCAAGGATGAAATTGAGAAGGCCATCAAGGAGCTCCTTGAGTTGGTCCTCATCAGACCAAGCTCCAGTCCTTTTTCTTCTTTCGTGGTTCTAGTGAAGAAGAAGGATGGTACACTCAGGATGTGCATAGATTATCAAGATTTGAACAAGAATAACATAAATAAAAGGAACCCAATTCCCTGAATTGATGATATGATGGATGAGCTACATGGAGCCAATTTTTTCTCCAAAATAGATCTCCAGTTAGGGTACCATCAAATTAGAATGAGGGAGGAAGACATACAAAATACAACCTTCCGTTGTCATTTTGGCCACTTTGAGTTTATGTTCATGCCATTTGGCTTGACTAATGCACTAGCAACCTTCCAATCATGCATGAATGAGGTATTCAAAAAATAACTCCGTAAGTATATCCTTGTGTTTTTTGATGATATTCTAATCTATAGTATGAAATGGGAGGAGCACTTGCACCACTTGGAGGAGGTACTCACTATGCTTGCAAATCTATCCTTTTTTACTAAGATGTCTAAGTGTGAGTTTGGCATGACAAAACTAATATATCTTGGCCATGTGATCTACTAATAAGGGGTCAAGGTAGATCCAGTAAAATTAAAGGCCATATTGGAATGGGCCAACCCAAGGAACCTGACTGAACTGAGAGGCTTCTTTGGCCTTTGTAACTACTACTGCAGATTTGTCAAAGGATACTCTCGGTACACTGGACCCTTGGAATATCTAAATAAGAAGGGCATATTTAGTTGGAGTGAGGAGGATGAAAAATATTTCCAGAAAATGAAAGAGATAATGAGCAGTTGTCTAGTACTTTCCTTGCCTCATTTTTCCCAGCCTTTTGTGATGGAATGTGATGCTGCTGGTGTAGGCATTGGAGCTATTCTAGTGCAATATAGGCACCCTATTGCATTTGAGAGAAAAAAATTGCATCCACATGAAAGGATGTATTCCATATATGATAAGGAGATGCTGGCCATCATGCATTCCTTGGCCAAATTTTGAAAGTACTTGGTGGGAGGTAAATTCATTATGAAGAGTGATCACAACAGTCTTAGACACTTCTTTACCCAAAAGGAACTCAATGAAATGAAACAAAAATGGATGAGTAAATTTCAGTCCTATTATTTTGACATTGAGTATAAAAAGGAAAAAATGAATGTTGTGGTTGATGCACTCTCTTGTAAGCCCACATTCTCTTTGATGCAATTTTTTAATGAATGGAAGATCCAGTTGGATACTAAATACTCTAAAGATTAGTTTGCTTGTGAAATTTTGGATGGGATAAACCAGAATGAATAGTACAATGTTCATGATGACCTCATCTACTAAAAAAAATAGAATTTTCTTAGTGCACGGATCTGCACTAAAAAGGAAGATTTTAGAAGCTGCACATGATGCATTGATGGCTGGTCACCTTGGTTTTCTAAAGACTTACCAGAAGGTAAGGGAGAGATTTCCTTGGAAGGGCCTTAAATATGATGTTCTCATGTATGTGAAGGAATGTTCTACATGCCAATAGAACAAAGTGGAGCACACACACCCTGTTGGACTTCTCCATTCTCTTCCTATTCTAGAATAAAAATGGGAAAGTGTATCCATGGAATTTATCATGGGGTGTCCAAAGTCACAAGGGAAAGATAATATTTATGTGGTGGTGGATAGGTTGATAAAATACGCACACTTTTTTGCAGTAACATCCACTATTTATGCTAGCGAGGTTTCTTCCTTGTTCTTCAAGGACATTTTCAGTCTACATGGACTGCCCAAAATTATAATTAGCGATAGAGATAGTAAGTTCACTAATGCTTTTTGGAAGGCATTGTTATATCTGGTTGGAACAAATCTGAACATGAGCACAAGCTATCACCCCCATACAGATGGAAAAACTGAAAGGGTGAATCAATGGCTTGAAGGATACCTCTGTAACTATGTTATGGTACAACAAGGAGCTTCGTCAACTTGGTTCCACTTGGGTGAGTTCTGTTACAACACCAAATTTCATCTTTCAATCATAATGACACCTTTTTTGGCCTTGTATGGGTATGAAGCTTCAAATTTCGTAGAATTAATATTTGGTGATTGTAGGGCACAAAAAGATAAAGATTGGTTGCAGGAAAACAAATACATTTTAATGGCACTGAAAGACATTTTACAGATGGCTCAGAACCAACAAAATATGTATGTAGATAAGCAAAAAATAGATAGAGTTTTCCAAGTGAAAGACTTAGTGTACCTAAGGCTGCAACCTTACAGACAATATTCATTAAATAAGAAAAGGGATGAAAATATTTATCCGAGGTTTTATGGACCCTACAAGATTATAGGAAAGTTTGGTGAAGTGGCCTATGAATTTGATTTTCCAATAAAAAAGAAAATCCATAATGTTTTTCATGTGTCTTGTCTAAAGAAAGCAGTTGGACAACTAATCTAAAATGGGCCTCCTAAGGAAAATAATAAAATAATATCTATTAATTTTGGAGGAAGAATAAAAAAACTACTTTTTTGTTTGTATTTTCAACATATCGCATAATGTTCTTACTCAAATTTCAAGAGGGAGGACTTGCTAGATGTAGAATTTAACTCCGCATCCAACAAGTACACATAATGCATACTTTTCACATACCTCGCTACCCCAAAAACAAGAAATAATTGAAACAAAGTGATGATGTACCCACGCTGCATACTTTTGACAGACCTCGCTGCCCCAAAAACAAGAAATAGCTAAAACAACGTGATGATGATCTGCCCCAAAAACAAGAAATACCTGAAACAACGTGACATCATCATCATGTTGTTTCAATTATTTCTTGTTTTTGGGGTAGTGGGGTCCGTCAAAAGTACGTAGTGTGGGTACTCATTGGATGCAGAATTAAATTCTGCATCCATCGAGTCCTCCTACTTGAAATTAGAGTAAACATATAGGGATATATGTTGAAAATATGAACAAAAAAGTAATTTTTTTATGACAAATATGTCAATTCAACCATTACGGTTGACTCATTTTTTTGAAATTCTATTGGTCCTTGAATTACAACTTACAAGAATTTATTGTTGACTAGTTTTCTTATAAGGCCCATTTTAGACCCCAAATTGCCTCTAATGTAGTAACTTCTGAAGAACTACCACCTCTGGATGATGAAGCCCATTTGGTTTCAGTACTAGAGAAAGTGTTGATGCAAAGAGAGAGGAAATTAAGGAATAAAAAAATCAAGGAATATTTGGTACATGGAAAGGATATCCCAATGAAGATGCTCCTTGGGAGAGTGAGTAGATCTTGCAGCACCCTGCTTTGCTTTTGCTTGACGGAAAACAGATTTGGGGAGGGAGGACTATCATGTCCCCTCAATTTGATCATTAAAATTGTTGACCAGGCTGAAGCTCCCAGGGGTTCAAATTGACATTAATTATTATTCCTAGAGAAATTTTGTTAATAATTATTATTGAGGCATGTATTTATTTGTATTCTTCATTATTATCAATTATGCAATTTAATGAGCTGGAAATAAGCTTTCCATGTTTGGGGAGTGCATTGGGAAATTTAAATTGCCAAGGTATAAAAAGAGGAAACTCTATGACAAACGTAGTCAGAGAGGAAAAGGGGAAAGTTCCTAAAAGAAACAAAAAAGTAGCCATAGAAAAAAGCAGGAAAGTTTTGCAAAGGAGGGAGAAGTTTCCTCTTGGAGAACTCAGAAAAGATGTAAGGACAAAAGCAGGAAATTTTTGGAAAATGAGAGCACAGTTTCCTTATGGAGACTCAGTCTCAAAAGCAGGGAAAAGCAAAAAGATGTCATGAAAAAAAGCAACAACTATTTGACTAAGGAGAGTACAGTTACTAAATTAGAGGTATGATTTGGACATGGAAACATTTCCACATGTTCCTACATTCCAAATTTCCCAAGTAGGGCACTTATGTGGCTAGCGTTAGGGCTTTTAGGTGGTTGACTTGCTCTCACTGGTGACCATTGGCCTCCACTTGATAAACAGGTCACCTAGGATGCTATTAAACGACAATTCAATCCAAATGAATCAGTTTGGTTAATGTTTTTGTTGATCTATGCTTATGTGAGAATGCCTTTCTGAGTGATGTGCCTCTGACACTTGGCAGACGAGCCCCAAACCTTCCCTTCCCCACTCCTTCATTCCTATTCTCTTCTATTTGTAGGTATGGAGCACATAAGGTTCATCCATTGAAGTAATATTAGACATATTTTTCAGCCTCCATTACATTCAGGTCGAGCTACAGTGAATCCCATGCTTCACCTACTCTCTCATCTCATCTCTAGTCATGTTCTGGGCCTCCTTCCCACCATTTTGGTGTCTCCCTATGTAATGGTCAGTATATGAAATTATTTATGATGTATAAAAGAAAATAAATATGTCATTTATATTTGTCATGTTGAATTAACTCTTTCCCTTAAATTTTACCTTCTCAGTTTCCATAAAAAGCTTGTTTTTTCATTGTATTGGGGGGAATCGATCAATCTAAGTGCAATAAGGAAAAAGAATGGTTGTGGGAATGATTTGAAAGGTTTTATATGTTCATTGAAGTGGTATTAATATATTTTATAATTATTATACAGTACAGGATTCAGTATTCTATGAATTATCTGCTTTATTTTGCACCCTAGCTAAAATGCTAGTTTTGAATGACTAGTTTTACCATTTATGCTGTAAAATACGTTCTGTCAACTCAAATCCAGTTTTGTAAGTTACCGTGGATAACCAACAGACCAAAATTCCAATACATAACTCCATATTATTTTTTAGGTTGGGTCATTTTGTGATTTGGGATCCTCCATTGCGTAGGGTCTCACTAGGCCGAAATTGCATGAATTTGCCAATTCTTCCTTAAAACCTCCAGACGACTCGAGATATGTCAAAAAATATCCCAAATGATATTTAATGCTATATGAATTCCTAATAAAACCTTTTCATGTTTCCCCAAGACTCTGGTTGCAAGAACAAAAGGAATTTCCCTAGTTTCAGTGTTGGGTGACCCAAAAGCGTGGGAGAAGGTTTCCGTGGAGTGGATTATTAAACTTGAATGGTATAGGATATAAATATTTTAGGGTAAAGTAATTCACTTTTATTATCTTACTCTTTGTTTCTCCCCACCTCCTACTCCCTTGTCTGTGAATTTCCCAAAAAAACCCCTTATTTTCCTAGTCTGGAGATGCACTGAATGGTTTTAATTTAAATATCATAAATTTCATTTAATTTGCAGAATTAGTTACTATTCAGGTTTGCATATCATAATTGGGACATTTCATCAAATCCTCCACTCTAATATGATGTAAGTGATGATTATATTTTTGATATTTTTGATATTTATGATTGTGATATTGCTGAAGACGATGATTCCGATCATGGATCAACCATTTAGCCTAAATGGGCTGAGAAAACCATTGAATCAACACAGGATTTAGCTGGAAATCCACTAGATCCTAGAAATACTAGATAACAATTTCACATTGCTTTCTGTGCATGTGAAGTGAATATTGATGAGAAATGATTCATGATGGTTGTATCTGATCCTTCATCAGATCAGGAAGCATCACTTGACCCAATATGGCTATCAACCATGCAATAAGAGTTCAACTCATTATAGGAAAATGAGACTTGTGAATTGGTTCCCTTTCCCTCCAAGAGGAAACTAGTGCAATGCAAGTGGGTCTATATGACCGAAGTGGTTGTTGATGTTTTTGATGTAAATATTATATAAAGTATAAGGCAAGTTTTGTTTCCAAAGGCTTCTCTCATGTCAAAGGAGTGTACTATATAGAGACATTTGCACCAGCTGCAAAGATGGACTCTATCAGGCTAGTTTTAGCCATTGTTGCATCTAAGCGCTGTGAGGTTCACCAGATGGATTTGAACAGTGCATTTATTCATGGTGAAATTCAATAGGAGATCTATATGCAACAACCTGAAGGTTTCCAAGAGGATCCTTCACTTTTATGCAGGTTAAATAAGTCTCACTATGGCATCGAGCAATCTCCCAGGGCTTGGTATGCCAAGATGGACAATTTTCTACTATCACTTGGCTTTGAAAGATGCAAGTATGATACTAATGTTTATTTGTATAATGTTGGTGATGTATTTTAGGTCATTGTACTATATGTTGATGATATTTTGATTATAGGTAGCTGCACTAAATAAACTGGGTCAATCAAGTCTTCTTTGCACAATGAATTCTCCATGACTGATCTTTGATTGTTGAAGCAATTTCTTGGTTTGGAAATTGTGCAATATGAATATGGGATAAAGGTTAGCCAAAAAGATTATGCTACAGACCTTTTATTGAATTTTAAAATGGATGAATGTAAGGAAACCAAGTTCCCATTCCTTTCTGGTATCAAACTAGGTGAATTTGGTGAGTCTCTATTGGTGGACGACTCGTTGTATAGACAACTAGTTGGGAGTTTGTTGTATCTTACAAAATATTTACCTGATTTATCATATGATGTAGGTGTTGTATATATATATATATATATATATATATATATATATATATATTCATCATCATCATGGGATACATTGGAAGGAATCCAAGAGGATCCTTCACTATGTGCAAGGAACCAAATACTTCAGGTTACACTATGTTGCTGGTTCTCCACTAGAGCTAGTTGGATTTTTTGATATTGATTGGGCTGTAGATCCCAATGAAAGGAATCCCACTTCAGGTTATGTATTCATGCTTTCACATGGTCCCATATTCTAGTCAATCAAGAAACAACACACCATCTCCCTATCTTCAATCGAGTTTGAGTACATAGGAGGAGTGAATGCAACTACATAATGTGTGTGGTTGCAACGTATTCTTCAAGAACTTGGAGTTGCATTTGATTCACCCAAAGTCATTTGGTGTGAAAAAATAGTGCAATCAATATTTCCATTGATATATTTTAGATACATAGGACCAAACATGTTGATATACACATGCACTACAGCCAGATCTTGGTGCATGATCAGGTGATAGCCTGCACTATTTTCCATCTGTAGAGAAAACTACTAACATTTTCACCAAGAGCTTCAAAGAGAAGACATTCACCTATCTGAGATCCCTTATTGGAGTGGGTGATACATGGTGATGGCTACCATTCACTTTCATATTTTTGGCTACATGTCCATTTTTTAGGGGATGTTTTGTTACCATCTGGTTTTCCTCCTTACCTTGTTTTTATGGACAAATAAAATTTTAAGTTATATGAGGTGACTTGAGCCTTAGTTTCCAAAGCCTCCATGATATTTTGGTTAAGTTGTACTGAGTTATGATTAAGGGGGTGTGTTAGAGAAATAATTCACCTTAGTACCATGGTCATATACCTTAGGAACATTTCATTTGATTCCATGCAATGCTCTGTGGTATAGACTTAGGGACATTGATCATTTACTAATAGTTGAGGAACTCCTGGTTGATCATTATGATAGTTGAGGCACTCAAGGTTGATCATTAAAACAAAACAGGTGCCCTCATTGATGAAAAGAAACCAACATGCACTCCACCATCGCCAGAATTAGGGATTGTGTTTGACCTTAGGCGCTAGTGCATGTTTGTGGTCATTTTAGGCCTTCCTTGGGAATTTATTGCCTCCTTGGGCCACTCCCATTAACCCATATGCTC
This sequence comes from Pseudotsuga menziesii, assembly GCA_001517045.1. Classification (NCBI taxonomy): domain Eukaryota; kingdom Viridiplantae; phylum Streptophyta; class Pinopsida; order Pinales; family Pinaceae; genus Pseudotsuga; species Pseudotsuga menziesii. Next base: position 143,033 of record LPNX010834148.1, read on the forward strand.
AACCACACCTTCCATGCCTCCATTTATGTTCCATCATGCCTCACCCTTATCTACACATGCATTAATGACCGTTTGGGATGATTAAGAAGCTGATTGGTCTACCTAGGGGGGTTTGATGGTCAAATCATGAATTGGCACTTGTATACATCCAAATGGCCTCCAAGGCCTCATGATGTTTCCATATTGTAGTATATATCTGATACATACATAGTTACATGTTGGAAAATCATAATAATATATGTTATTGACCTCATATGTATATGTTATTTTCACTCTTTCAGCTATTTTATGCATATTTTGTTAACAATATCGAATTGTTAGAATCTACTTATCTCCTAGATCCTAATGTGAATCAATTATTTCAAAAATAAGCAACTTTTATTCCATGAAACCCCCAACCAGTTGTGTCCATAGGGTACTCAGATGCTAGCAATCTAATGGAATTTATGGGTTTTCGATCAAAGCCTTGGTTTTAAATTTTTGACAAGTTTCATATTGCTTCTCAAGGCCATTCGGTGACACCAATAAAATTTCAACTAGGGGAATAAAAATGAAACCAAGCAACATAATCAATTTTCATTACCTCCTGCATGAGTGTTTAGGAAATGGAGATATGATTGTGATTCCCATGCACTTGTTCGATTCATTTTTCAAAATATTTCTCTATTGTACAAAAATTGCATTGCACGTCACTGGGAAAAATCCTAGTTTAGAAAAACATTGAAATAGACAATGTTTGTTCCATAAAGACACCAGAAAAGGTTGTCCTTGGGGGTACTCGAATGTCATGAAACCAAGGAAACGGAAATTTTGTTGATCGTTCATTTTTCAAGTAATGGTAATTTCCTTATCACTTCCGAAAGTCATTAAAGGACACCATGAAAATTTCAACTGGGAGCATAAAAACAAAAACAAGAAATGAAATTGAGTTTTAATGAATCTTAGAGGTGTGTTTAGGAAAGCGAGAGATGGATGATATTCCCACACACTCATTGGGAGCAATTTTCAAAATCATAGCCTATCTTGCATAAATTGCACTACATGTCAATGAGAAAATCTGTAGTTTAGAAAAGTCAAATAGAAAACATCCAGTCCATGAAACCATAAAAAATGGGTGTCCTAAGTGATACTCTAATGTCATGAATCCAACAAAGCTATTTTTTTGTCCAATGGAGCTTCTATTTTCGAGTTATGGCAGGTTTTATCTTGCTTCTCAAGGCAATTTAGGAACACTAGGAAAATTTCAATCGGGAGCATAAAACATCATCCGAGCAATGCAATTCAGTTTTCTTACCTCCTACATGTGTTTTTTTTCAAGGGAGATATGACTATGATTCCCACGCACTTGATCAACGTATTTTTTCAAAATATTTTCTACTGTGGAGAAATTACACTACACGTCACTAAGAAAAAACCAAGTTTAGAAAACCATCAAAATATACAACATTCGTTCCATGAAGACACCAAAAGGGTTGTCCCTAGCAATAATTATATGTCACAAATCCAATAGAACTTATTGTTTGTCCATGGTAGTCTTGGTTTTCAAGTTATTGCAAGTTTCATCTTGCTTATCAATGCCATTCAGGGACACGAGGAAAATTTCTAGCGAGAGCATAGAAAGGAAACTAAGAAAGAAAAATGATTTCCATTTCCTCCTACAAGTTTGGTTGGTTAAGGGTGAGATGACTTCGATACCCGCACATTCATTGCACAATTTTTTCAAAATATTAGCTTATCATACATAAATTGCATTGCAAGTCACTTAGAAAAACCCTAGTTTAGAAAACCAAGAATATAGACAACTTTTATTCCATGAATCCATCGGAAATGGGTGTCCCTAGTTGTAATCGGATGTCATAGATACTGCAAAACTGATAGTTTGTCCATATGAGTGACGTTTTTCAAGTTGTAGAAAATTTCATCTAGCTTTCTAGGGCCATTAACTGACACCAGAAAAATCTCAACTGGGGGCATAAAAATGAAAACAAACGACAGAATTGAATTCAATTTCTGCCTACAAGTGTGTGTGCGAAAGGAAGATATGACTACAATTCCCATGCACTCGGTTAGAATATTTTTCAAAATATTATCGTATCATGGAAAAATTGCAGTGCATGTCACTAAGCAAAACCCTAATTTAAGAAATTGCCAAAAATACATTACTTTGATTCCATGAAACGAGTAAGAATGGATGTCCCTAGTAGTACTTGGATGTCATGAAACTAATGGAACTGGTGGTTTTTCCATTAGATCCTTGGTTTTCAAGTTATGGAGAGTTTCATCTCGCTTCTAAAGGTCATTCTTAGACAATAGGAAAATTCAACTAGGGGCAGAAAAAACAAATCGAGAAACAAAATTGGTTCTTGTTACCTCTTTCCAGTGTGTTTGGGAAAGGAATAGATGAGTGTGATTCCCTTGGACTTTCTTGGAACATTTTTCAAAATATTTCCCTATTTTGCATAAATTTCACCACACATCATCGAGAAAAACCCTAGTTTAGAAAACCATCATACTAGACAACGTTCAGTGAATGAAGCCACTAGAAAAGGGTGTCCCTAGTGGTACTCAGATGCTTTGATTCCAACAGAACTAATAGTTTTACCATCTGAGCCACGATTTTTTTATTTATATTAATTTTCATCTCGCTTTCCAAGGCTATTAAGGGACACCGAGAAAATTTCATCTGAGAGCATAAAAATTAAACCAAGCAACAGAATTGAGTTTTGCTTCCTCCTAGATGTTTGTTTGGGAAAGGGAGAAATTACTGATATGCCCACAAACTCATCATACACATTTTTCAAAATCGTATCCTATCATGAAGAGATTGTAATACATGTCAATGAGAAAAACCCTATTATAGAAAATTGTCATCACAAACAATGTTCAGTGCATGAAGCCACAAACATGGGTGTACCAAATGGTGCTCAGGTGTAAACAATGCAATGGAATATACTATTTTTCCATTGTAGTTTCGGTATTGGAGTTATGGCGAGTTTCATATTGTTTCTCAAGGACATTCAGGGGTGATTTAGAGACACCAACCAAATTTCAAATAGGGGTATAAAAACAAAATCAAGCAACAAAATTGAGTTATGTTACCTCCTACATGTGTCTTTGGGAAAGGGAGAGATAACTACAGTTTCCATTCACTTGCTCGAAATGTTTTTCAAATTTTTTTCCTATTGTGCATAAATTGCATTGTAGGTCCCTAAGAAAATCCCTAGTTTAGAAAACCATCAAAATATACAATGTTCGGTCCATGAAGACACCAAACAAGGGTGTCTCTAGTGGTAATATGATGTCACTAATCCAACAGAATTAACTATTTTTCCATAGGATCCTCGGTTTTCATGTTATGGTGAGTTTCATCTTGCTTACCGATGGCATTCAGGGACACCATACAAATTTTAGTTGAGAGAATAAAAACCATAATGAGCAGTGAAATTGAGTTCCGTTTCCTCCTAGAAGTGTGTTTAGGTAAGGGAGATATGTATGTGATTCCCACACACTCATTGGGAACATTTTTCAAATATTATCCTATCATACAAATATTGACATTCAAAGACATGAGGAAAATTTCAACTGAGAGAATTAAAAAGAAAAAAGAAAAAAAATTGAGTTTCATTGTCTCCTACAAGTTTGTTTAGGTCAGGGAGACATGACTTTGATTCCTATTCACTTGCTTGACATGCATGTCACTAAGAAAAACCCTATTTTAAAAAATTGTGAAAACAAACAACTTTTGGCCCATGAAACCACCAAGAAGTGGTGTCCCTAATGGTAATCGCATGCCATAAATATAACCAAATTAATTATTTTTTGATCACAGCCTCGATTTTCAAGTTATGACAAGTTTCATCTTGTTTCTCGAGGCCATTTTTGGACACTAGACAAATTTCAACTAGGGGAATAAATATCAATCGATACACTGAAATTTATTTTTGTTTCCTCCTGCAATGTCTTTTCGAAATATAGATATGTATATGATTCCCATGCACTCCCTAGGGAAATTTTTGAAAATATTTCCCTATTGTGCAGAAATTGCACTACCCGTCACCTTGCAAAACCCTAGTTTATAAAACCATCAAAATAGAAAACGTTCAGTCCATGAAGCCAGCATATTGGGGTGATGCTAGTGGTACTTATATGTCACAAATCCAACATAACTAATAGTTGGACAATCGAAGCCATTGTTTTTTATTTATAGTGATTTTCATTTCACTTCCCAATGCTATGAAAGGACAATTGGAAAATTTCAACTAGTAGCATAAAAACCAAACTGAGGAATGAAATTGAGTTTCATTTCCTCCTAGAGGTGTGTTTAGGAAAGGGAGAGATGATTGAAATGAACACACACTCATTGGGAACATTTTTCAAAATATTATCGTATCATGCTGAAATTGCACTACATGTTAATGAGCAAAATCCTAGTATAGGAAAGTGCAACATAAAAAATGTTTGGTCCATGAAGCAACTAGATAGGGGTGTCCTAAGTGGTACTTAAATATCATGAATCAAATGGAACAAATGGTTTTTACATTGGATATTTTTTTGAGTTATGGAAAGTTTTATCTTGCTTCTCAAGGACATTCAAGGACACCAAGAAAATTTCAATTGAGGGCATAAAACAAAATTGAGAAATGGAATTGATTTTTTTCACCCTATGTAACGTGCATTCGGAAATGACTATATGACTACGATTCCCTTTCACTCGCTTGAAACATTTTTAAAAATGTTGTCCTATTGTTTAGAAATTGCACTGCATGTCACTAAGAAATTTCCTAGTTTAAAAACCGTCAAAATATGCAACGTTCAATCAATTATTCCACCAAACAGGGATGTCTCTATCGGTAATCGATTGTCACAAATCCAATCAAATCAAATATTTTCTAGTGGATCCTCATTTTTCATGTTATGCCTAGTCTAATATTGCTTACCAATGTCATTCAAAGAAACTAGGAAAATTTCAACTTGGAGCATAAAAAAAACATAGAGATGAAATTTAGTTGTGTTTCCTCTTGCAAGTGTGTTTGAGAAAAGGAAATATGACTGTGATTCCCATGCACTTGTATGAAATATTTTTAAACATTTTATACTATCATGTAGAAATTACATTACACGACACTAAGAAAAACCCTACTTTTGAAAAACCATCAAGATAGATAAATTTTGGTCCATGAAACCATCGAGTAGAGGTGTTGCTAGAGGTACTAAGATGCCATGAATTTAATCAAACTGGTAGTTTTTTCATTAGAACCTTATTTTTCAAGTTATAATGAGTTTCGTCTCGATTCTAAAATCCATTGAGGGATAGTAGTAAAATTTAAACTAAGGGCATAAAAACCAAACTGAGCAACATAATCGATTTTTGTTGCCTCCTGCAAGCGTGTTTGAGAAAGGTAGAGATTATTGTGATAACCATGCACTCACTAGGTACATTTTTCAAAATATTTCCCTATTGTGCAGAAATTGCATTATATGACTCCAAGGAAAACCATAGTTTAGAAAAAATAAAAATAGACAATCTTCAGTCCTTGAAACTGTTAGAATATGGTATTGCTAGCGGTACTTGAATGTCACAAAACAAAATAACTGATTTTTTTTCTTTCAAATCCTCGTTTTTGAGTTAGGGCCTAAGTTGCTTCTCACTTTCCAAAGTCATTTATGGACACTAGGAAAAATTCAACTGAGAGCATAACAACCAAACCAAGCAATGAAATTGAGTTTTGTGTGCTCCTCGAGTCATGTTTGATAAAGGGAGAGAGGAATGAGATTCCCATGCACTCAGTGGGCACTTATTTCAAAATCATAACCTATCATGTATAAATTTCCCTACACGTCAATGAGCAAAAATATAGTTTAGAAAACTGTCAAAATAGAAAATGTTAAGTCTATGAAGCCACCGAACATGGGCATCCCAAGTAGTACTTGAATGTCACGAATCCAACGAAATATACAGTTTTTTGAGTAGAACTTTGATTTTCTAGTTATGCTGAGTTTTATCTTGCTTTGCAAGGAAATTCAAGGACATCAGGAAAATTTCAACTCGGGGCATAAAAACCAAACCAAGAAACAAAATTGAGTTATGTTACCAACTTCACGTGTGTTTAGTAATGGGAGATATGATTGTGATTCCCGTGCACTCACTCGACACATTTTTCAAAATCTTAACCTATCATGTAGAAATTGTAGTGCATGTCACTAAGAAAAACCCTAGCTTAAAATATGATCAAAATCGACAACTTTTGATCCGTGAAACCACCAAGAAAGGGTGTCCCTAGAGTACTCGGAGGTCACCAATCTAATGTAATTTATTGTTTTTCCATCAGAGCCATTGTTTTCAAGTTATGGTGAGTTTCATCTCGCTTCTCAAGGCCATTCATTGACACCAAGAAAATTTCAACTAGGGGCATAAAAATGAAACCATGAAACATAATGGATCTTCCTTTCCTCCTGCAATAGTGTTTAGGAAAGGGATATATGAATACGATTCCCTTGCACTTGTTTGGTTCATTTTTCAAAATCTTGCACTATTGTGAAAAAATTGCATTGCGCATCACTAAGCAAAACCCTAGTTTAGATAACCATCCAAATAGAGAATGTTTAGTCCATAAAGCCACCATACAAAGGTATCACTAAGGGTACTTAGATGATAGGAAACCAAAAAAACATATATTTTGTCGATCATTTGGTTTTCAAGTAATGGTAACTTCCTTATCACTTCCGAAAGTCATTAAGGGACACTCGACAAAATTTCAACCAATAGTATAAAAACCAAACCTAGCAACAAAATTAAGTTTCATTTCTTCCTAGATGTATGTTTAGGAAAGGGAGAGATGGATGAGATGTCCAAACACTCATTGGGAACATTTTTCAAAATCGTATCCTATCATGCATAAATTATACTACACGTCAATGAGCAAAACCCTATTTTAGAAAACTCTCAAAATACACAAGGTTTAGTCCATTAAGCCATCAAACAGGGGTGCACCAAGAGATACTTAGATGTCACAAATTGAACAAAATTTATTGTTTGTCGATCGAATATTTGGTTTTTTAATTATGTCAAGTTTGATCTCACTTCTCAAGTCCATTTAGGAGAAGCAATAAAATTTCAACCAGGGGAATAAAAACCAAATCGAGCAATGTAATTGAGTTTTCTTACCTCCTACATGTGTTTTCAAGAAAGAGAGATATGAATGTGATTCCCATGCACTCGATCAATGTATTTTTCAAAATATTTTCTATTGTGAAGAAATTGCACTACACATCATCGAGAAAAACCCTAGATTAGAAAACCATAAAAAATATACAACATTCGATCGATGAAGACACTAAAAACGGGTGTCCTAAGCGATAATTGAATGTCAGAAATATAATAGAACTAACTATTTCTCCATTAGAGCCTTGGTTTTCAAGCTATTGCGAGTTTCATCTTGATTACCAATGCCATTAATGGACACCAGGAAAATTTCTTCCGAGAGCATAAAATAAAATCGAGCAATTAAATTGAGATCCATTTCCTCCTAATTTTTTGTTGGTTAAGGGTGGGATTAATGTGATTCCCAAACATATGTTGGGAAAAAACTTCAAAATCTTAAAGCCTATCATACAAATATTGCATTGCACGTCACTTAGCAAAAACCTAGTTTAGAAAACCAACAACATAGACAAATTTTGGCCCATAAATCCACCGGAAATGGGTGTTCTTTCTAGTAATCAAATGTCATAGATCCAACGAAATTGATATTTTATCCATACAAGCCATGGTTTTTGAATTGTTTCTAGTTTCATCCAACTTTCTAGTGTCATTAAGGGACACGAGACAAATTTCAACCAGGGGCATAAAAACAAAACCAAACGACGGGATTGAATTCCATTTCCTCCTACTAGTGTGTATGGGAAAGGGCGAGATGAATGCATTTCCTATTCACTCACTCATAATATTTTTCAAAATATTAGCCTTCCATGCAGAAATTGCATTGCATGTCACTAAGCAAAACCCTAGTTTAAGAGACTTACAAAATAAACAACTTTAATTTCATAAGACAATAAGAATGGATGTCCCTTGCAATGTTCTGATATCATGAAACTAATGGAACTAATGGTTTTTCTATTGGAGCCTCCATTTTCAAGTAATGGAGAGTTTCATCTCGCTTCTGAAGGTCATTCTAGGACACTAGGAAAATTCAACTAGGGGCATAAAAACTAAACCAAGCAACGAAATTGGTTTTCATTACCTCTTGCAAGTGTGTTTGGGAAAGGAAGAGATGACTGTGATTCCCTTTGACTCTCTTGGAATTTTTTTTTAAAATATTACCCTATTGTGTAGAAATATCACTGCACATCACCGAGCAAAACCCTAGTTTAGAAAATCATCATAATATACAATGTTCAATCCATGAAGCCACTAGAAAGCAGCATCCCTAATGGTATTCAGATGCTGTGAATCCAAAAACCTGATAGTTTAACCATCTAAGATATGATTTTTTTTTTTACAATTATTTTCATCTCGCTTCCCAAGGCTATTAAGAGACATGAGACAAATTTCAACTGGGAGCATAAAAGACAAACCGAGAAACATAATTGAGTTTTGTTTCCTCCTAGATGTTTGTTTGGGAAAGGGAGAAATGACTGAGATTCCCGCACACTCATTGTGCACATTTTTCAAAACCATAGCCTATTATGAATAAATTGCAATACACGTCAATGAGCAAAACCCTAGTATAGAAAATTTTCATCGCAAAAAATGTTCGGTTGATGAAGACACCAGAAAAGGGTGTCCCAAGCAATGGTCATATGTCAAAAATGTAATTGAACTGATGATTTCTCTATTGGAGTTTCTATTTTTGAGTTATCATGAGTCTTATCTCGCTTCTCAAGGCCATTGAGGGACACTAGGAAAATTTCAACTAGGGGCATACAAACCAAATCGAGAAACAAAATTGAGTTATGTTTCCTCTTGCACATGTGTTTGGGAAAGGTAGAGATGACTGTGATTCCCATGCATTACCTCGACACATTTGTCAAAATTTTTTCCTATTATTTAGAAATTGCACTACATGTTACTAAACAAAACCCTAGTTTGGAGAACCATCAAAATATACAACATTTAGTCAATGAATTCCCCAAATAGGGGTGTCTCTAGTGGTAATAAAATATCAGAAATCCAACAGAACTAACTGTTTTCCAATTTAAGCCTTGATTTTCAAGTTATGTTGAGTTTAACCTTGCTTACCAATGTCATTCAGGGACACCAAGCAAATTTCAACTGGGAACATAAAAACCAAACCCAGAAAAGGAATCTAGTTTTTTTTATCTTGTGCAATTGTGTTTGGGAAAGGGAGAGATGACTACAATGGCCACGCACACATTGGATACATTTTTCAAAATTTTATCTTGTCATACAAAAATTGCACTACATGTCACTTAACAAAACCTTAGTTTAGAAAAAAACAAAATATACAACATTTGGTCCATGAAGCCATCAAGTAGGGGTGTCCTTAGTGGTACTTGGTTATCCCAAATTGAACGAAATTGACAATTTTTCAATTAGAACAACAATTTTGAGTTATGATGATTTTCATCTTGCTTCCTAAGGCCAATAAGGGACACTAGACAAATTTAAATTGGGGGCATAAAAAAAAATGAGAAACAAAATTTACTTTTGTTTCCTCCTTCAAGTGTTATTAGGAAAGGGTAAGATGATTGGGATTCACATGCACTCCCTTGGCGCATTTTAAAAAATATTATCCTATCATGCAACAATTGGACTGAATATCACTGAGCAAAACACTGTCTAAAAAACCGTAAATATAGACAACTTTCGGTCCATTAAAGTATTGAGTAGGAGTTTCCCAAGAAATACTTGGATCTAAAGAATATAATGGAACTGATAGTTTTTCCATCGTATCCATGGTTTTCAAGTTATGTTGAGTTTCATCTCACTTCTCAAGGCCATTCGGGGACAATAGACAAATTTCAACTAGGAGCATAAAAATCAAACTGAGCAACATAATTGATTTTTCGTTGCATCTTGCAAGTGTGATTGAGAAAGGGAGAGATGAGTGTGATGCACATTCACTCGCTCGACATATTTTTTAAAATATTTCCCTATTTTGCATAAATTGCATTGTATGCCACCAAATAAAACCCTAGTTTACAAAACCATCAAAATAGACAACATTCGGTGCATGAAGCCATCAGAAAAGGGTGTCTCTAGTGGTACTCGAATGTCACGAAACCAACAAAAATTACGGTTTGTCCATTAGAATCTTGATTTTTGACTTATGGTAAGTTTCTTCTCACATTCCAAAGTCATTGAGGGACACTACACAAATTTAAACTAGGAGCATAAAAAAAATACCGAGTAATGGAATTGAGCTCTGATTCCTTTTGGAGTTTCTTTTGGGAAATGGAGATATGACTTAAATGGAAATGCACTCATTGGGAACATTTTTCAAAATCATAGCCTAGCATGCAGAAATTGTACTACACGTCAATCAAGAAAACCCTAGTTTAGAAAATATTTGAAATAGACAATGTTCAATCTATGGAGCCACCAGACTTGGGTGTCCCATTAGTACTTGGATGTCATGAATCTAATAGTAATAACAATTTATCAATCATAGATTTGGGTTTCGATTTATGGTGAGTTTTATCTCGCTTCTCAAGGCCATTCAAGGACACCAGGAAAATTTCAACTCGAGGAAGGAAAACTAAAATAAGAAACATAATTAAGTACTTTTATCTCTTGCATGTTTGTTTTGGAAACAAAAATATGACTGTGATTCCCATGCACTTGTTTGAAAAACCTTAGTTTAAAAATGGTTAAAATAGATAGCTATTACTCCATCATCCATGAAACTACCAAGAAGGGATATTCTTAGTTTTGGAGTTTTAAAAACCCAGCTATAGACTTAGGATATACCTATTAATCATTTGATTGAATTCCTAAGTACGATACTAGGTAGCTGACCATGTTTCATCATATTTGACCACCATTTTCCATCAGTATCCTATGGAGCGCACTTAGGAAGATTCTAGATAAGATTCTGCCACTTTATTTAATGTATAGAATAGCAAGGATGCATTCTAGGTTTAATAATTCTTCTGTACTGCTTTTAAATCTTTTCAGTGGATTAGGATAAATTTAGTTGAATGACAACTGTCCTCTTTTGTGGCTATCCCATCGTCCATGATTTTATCTCCAGTTTCCATGATTAGAAATATTTTTCATCACCCATTAGCTATATCACTTTCTTTATCGAATGTGTGACCTATTTGACATGTTTGGAAAGTGTTTTGGTCACCTTTGGGTTTTTTTCATATTTTAATAAGTTTGGTTTATGAGCTATCCTGAGTTGCCTCTTTGGCAAATTGGTTTTCCTCTATGAGGATGTTTATTTATGTAAAAATATGATTATTTAATGAATAATATTGAGATGATATAATTTCATGCATATGAGTTCCATTCTTCATGTATTACATTACATAATACTCATCTTAATAAACAACTAGGGGCCATGGTAGTGTATAAATAAATTTTTACACAAAAACTAATTGTAGTACTTACAAATATATCATAATGGGAATATATAGAATAACCTAATTGAGAGCCTTGTGAAATGAAGAAATAACCAATGGAAAAGGTTGGTACATAACACCACCAATTCCACCTTGAGAGACAACATTCATTGGGAGAAGGTTGTCAAAATAAAAAAACTTACAATGGACTAATATGGAGGAAGAAAGCACCATGTATGTAGGTATATTTAGGGATTTGTGGACATCCCCAATTCACCATCGTAAGGTAGAATATGAATAATTCATTCCATGGAAACAAATTACAACACCTATAAACACACTGAATTAAGATTCTTGGGTTGATAAAGAATACAATTCTATTAAAACACTTGAAGGGGAGCCTCACCAAAGGCATAATATGAAATAATAATATACATAGATGTATTACTCAAAAGAACCACATGTTACATGATCAAATAAAAAAGAACCAATAGTTGAGATTGTTGCATATTACTAGCCACACGGTCACCATGATAGACAACAACCATGGTTTTCAATAAATTGTAGAGGCATGGAATTAGAGAAACGTCTAGTATAAAGTACATTTTGAATTAAAAAAATGAATGGATATGTCAAAATCACAAAACAACAGTATGGAACCAATGGAGCAACAATAATCGTTCAAGACAAAAGTGCAAAGGTTGGATCCCATGTCCAAATTTTAGTAGAATGGATGGATGTTTGTTCTTAGTACTAGTTGACTTCTTTTATTAACATCTCATATTATATGCCTTATAATAATTTCATTAGCATGAAAAAACATGAAAATAAATATGTAAAATAACCTATCAAGATAAGATAATTAGTGTCATGTTACGAAGCTAAGGGGAGAATAATGTATTATGGCCATAATCGGGGAATAAGGCTCACTAACTAATTTTTGAGAAATAAATATGGTCACAAGGTAGTTGGGAATTGATCAACGTAATAATAGGGGATAGTAGGCATATATCCTCAACAATACTCATAATAACATATATAAACATATGAGTATTATTGTATGAAGATATTTTGGATATTGTATTGTAAGAAGCATAGGTTGTGTGGTGATTCCTTTGATAAGAAATTGTTAATGCTCTTACCCTACCTTAAGAATTTTCTCTATAATGTTGGTCTTTAGTACATGTGTGTGGATGCATTTGTTATTAAGAAACTTGAATATTTTTTTCCTTTATCGTTTAATATTCATTACAACTAAAGTAAAAAAATCCATTAATGAGAAGAAATTTATTTTCTAGTACCCACAGGAATTGAAAACTAAGGTGATTCACTATAGAAATGTTGAATTGACCTTAGAAGAAAAAGCATAGAAGAATTTGGTTGAGAAGGAAGTACGAAAGTCACAAGATAGCACCTCTTCTATGACAACTGAGAAAACAGATGACCACGGGAAAGTTGTGATTGAATATCCTCCACATCGTAAGCCTTCATCAAATTTTGATTCCCTAATGAATTCTTTCATATATGAAGAGAAGCTTAGATTTAATGAGCTCAATGGTAGAGGCTCAAGTAGCAGCTTCTACACCTCAACCTAAGAAGCAAAACATTGTGCCACCACCACATGTAGAGATGTTTGAGATTGAATATAGTGACCTTGAACATGAAACACTTTCCATAAGTTTCCCATGCCCCAAAACTATTCCTGTTACTTCACCTATTGTCTTAGTGACCCAAACACCTGCGGATCCCCTGGAAGGTTTAGTATATGATAATTATTTCTCAGATATGCATTTTCCCCAAGCCATCACCTCTGGTACTTAGGCGTATTTTATTCCTTTGTCCACCCCAATCACTGTTCCTTTTTCCACTTTTCCTATTCTTACAGTTCTATTGTCAGTAGCAGTTGAACAACCTACTTCCCCCTTTCATATTATATCTATGAAGACATCCCAAGCACAAATTATTTGAGTATCCTTACAACTTGTTATTATTCCTACCCTTGCCACCTCTACAGAGCCCGTGACTCTGATTTCTATTTCCATTCCCTCACCTTCAGCTTCTCATTCCCACTTACCATCTATTTAAATTCCCCAACTGAGCATGTATAATACTACCCTTGTCATTTCCCAACCTATGCCTTGGGTAACATCATCTAGATTGTCAATTCCTACAGTAGAAGAAATGTAATATTTTGGTGAGGATGCAGTGGTATCACTAGGAGAATATTTATGGAGCAAGACAGAGAAATATGTAGTGAAGAAAGGGTCCAAGTGAGCTAGAGAGGGTACATTCAAACAAGGCACTATACCAAACCAGATTATATGGAAGAAATATTTAACATATGTGAAACATGAAGCTTTGGAAACATCAAAATCTATGGGAGCCTTTGCAAGGGCTAATTATGACTCAATTTCCTCACTCAATAAGGAAATTGAGGCCAAGGAACAAGAACTACAAAGGTTTTAACAAGAGAAAACTCAAGCCCAAGAGCACCAGCAAAATGAGTTGCAGAGTTTGAAGAATAGTTATGAGGACCAACTCAACCACATTTAAGAGAAAAATGATATTCTCAAACAAAATCTTGAAGAATAATAAGGACTCAATGTGAAGCAAGTTGAAAAGATTACAACCCTTGAACAATAATTGGAAGACTTCCAATTCATATCTGTTCATTCCTCTTTTTCCAAATTTACAAAGGAAGAATTCCAAGAACTAGCTTCTAGAATCCAGGATGACCTTAACAAGGTAATGGCTAGTTTGTTTGAAGGATTGAATGGGATGAAAGATACTTGCAATGCCTTTGAAAATCAATATTACCTCCTATATGATCACAACCAAATGAGGACGAATGCAACCAAATCTTATGATAATCTGGTCGATTGACAAAGGTACATCAAGGATAGAACTGAATTTGTTCAACTATTAGATTAAAAAAACTAAGGAGAATCAATATCTCCTTGGAATCTCGAGATAATTTTTGTGAATCAGTATAGTCCACCATTTAAGATGGAAAGAGAGCCTACAAGAAGAGATTGTTCGCATTGGATAACTTGTTAAGTTTTCTGGACTTACCACTTATGGATCCAATTGAATATGCTTTTCCACCTAATATCACACTAGAATGGTTTGAAGGGAATTTATCAAAGGTGAAGGAGCATATTGAGCATAAATTAAGGAATGGATTGAGTCACCCATGACTTCATAAATGAGGATCAATCTATTTCTCCAAGAATGGGAGAAAGTAAAGAAGAGGGATATTGAGTCGCTCATCAGAAAAGCTCAGTTGTAATTAGATCATGATCAATATCAGGACATAGAGAATCTACTAGATGTATTTTCGATGTGGTAGTCTGCCCTTGAAAAATCATGAAACAATATTTTATGATCCCCACTTCTGTGGAGGATTTATTTCTTTGTAATAATTTGTAATTATTATTTAAAGAGAGGGATATATCATAGAGAAGTGATGACAAATTCAGGAGGAGTGATGCTAGAGAATGATAGGAGAAGGAACCACAAGGGAAAGACTAGAGATACTCTGTATTTTATAGAACTATAATTTTTCTGCACTCTGAATAAAATTCAGTTGGTTTCTTTTATCATCTTTTGGTTATTCACTAAATTTCTTTGATGAATTTTGGTGATTCTTTTATCTTTCAAACAACTTTATTACATGTTGCATCAATATTAGACAAACTAATATTTGTTTTGATTTTTCATTACCTGGTTACTATTTTAATTGTGTATTAAATGATTTTCTTTGTTTAATTCCTAAACTTTTTATTGCAACTGATAACCAATCAGCCTTATAAAATGTTGAATTTTCAACTATTGTTTCTTTCTTAGAACAATTATGAACTTAAATTCTTTGGATAAAATAATTCAATTGTGATTGTTTTTGTTCTATCCAAAGTTGAAAAGAATAAATTTGGTTTATATGTTTATAGATTGGATCAACATTTGTTAAATGTATTAATTTGATTGTTCTATCTCATATTATCAATGTTCACATTTTTGTTTTAGCTACATAGGTCGGTTTACTATTACTTCACACCTTTCATATTTTCCACTCAGGAAGAGGATATCTATTTGGATCTAATCACATTGTTCCATCAAAGGCCTCATATATGTAGGGGTTAACTATTCCAAACAGTTTGGGGATAGGATCATCCTTGTGTAGTTTGTTTTGACTCCTTTCTAACTAGTCTTTCTCGTCCTGTTGATTTCCTTGTAGTTTTTCCAGCAATTAGAATCCGAGCCATCAACATGACACTAGGTAAATTTCAATTGGGGCATAAAAACCAAATTGAGAAACAAAATTGTGTTATATTTCCTCATTCATGTGTGTTTGGGAAAGGGAGAGATGACTGTAATTCCCATGCACTCCCTCGATACATATTTTAAAATTTTGGCCAATTGTTTAGAGATTGCATTGCACGTCACTGCTAAAAACCCTAGTTTAGAAAACCATCAAAATATACAACGTTTAGTCAATGAATCCAACAAATAGGGGTGTCTCTAGTGGTAATAAAATTCCACAAATCCAATAGAGCTAATTTTTTGCCAATTGAATCCTATATTTTCATGCTATGGCAAGTTTAATCTTGCTTACTAATTCCATTTAGGGACATGAAGCAAATTTCAATTAGGAGCATAAAAATGAAACCAAGCAAATGAATTGAGTTTTTTTGTCTCCTGCAATTGTGTTTGTGTATGGGAGAGATGACTACATTGGCTAGACACTCATTAGGTACATTTTTCAAAATATTAGCCTATCATACATAAATTGCATTACACGTCACTTAGCAAAACCCTAGTTTCTAAAATAAACAAAAAAAACAACTTTTGGTCAATGAAGACATCGAGTAGGGGTGTCCCTAGTGTTACTTGGATATCAAAAATCCAATAGAACTTACATTTTGTCAATCAGAGCCATGATTTTTAGTTAGAGTGATTATCCTCTTTCTTCCCAAGGCCATTAAGGGACACCAGGAAAATTTCAATCGGGTGCATAACAGAAAAACCAAGTAATGGAATTTAGTTTTGTTTCCTCCTTCAAATGTGTTTGAGAAAGGGTGAGATGACTGAAATTCCCATGCATTCCCTTAGCATATTTTTAAAAATCGTATCCCATCATGCAGAAATTACTGCATGTCACTGAGCAAAACCCTAAGAAAATACTTAGTTTAAAAAATGGTCAAAATAGACAACTGTTAGTCCAGGAAAGCACCAAGCATGGCTCTCCCTAGTGTTGGAATATTAAAAACCCATTTATAGACTTAAGTTATAATTATTAATTATTTTTATTATTTTTCTAGGTACTAGACTAGGTAATTGGCAATCTCTCGTCATATTTGACCACCACTTTCCATCAATGGCCTATGGAGTGCATTTAGGAATATTTTGGATAAGATTTTGCTTCTTTATTGAATGCATAGAATTACAACGATGCATTCTTTCTTTAATAATACATTTTTCTTGCTTTTTAAGCTTTTCACTGGATTAGGATAAATCTAGTTGACTGGAAATTGTCCTCTTTTGTGGCTAACCCATCCTCTATGATTTTCTCTCCAGTTTCCATGATTATAAATCTTTTCCATCACGCATTATATATCCCACTTTATTTATCTAATTTGTGACCTCCTTGACATGATTGGAAAGTGTTTTTGTGAGCTTTGTTTTTTTTTCATATTTTAGTAAGAAGGCTTTATGAGCTAGTCTGAGTTTCCTCTTTCATAATTTTATTTTCTTGTATGAGGATGTATATTTAGGTAACCATATCATTCCTTAATGAATAAAAAGGAGATGATATAATTTCATGCATCTAAGTTTCATTCTTCATTTATTAAATTACATAATACTCATCTTAGTAAACTGGTAGGGTCCATGAGAGAGTTTGAATGTTTTTTTACAAAAAACCTAATTGTAGCACTTACAAAGATATCATAATGGTCATCAATAGAAGCACATAATTGAGAGCCTTGTGAAAGGAATACAAGGGAACAATCTTTAGAGCTACATTACTCAAAGGAATCATTTGTTTTAAATCCAAAAAAATAACCAATGGATAAGGTTGGCACATAACACCACCAATGCCACCTTGAGAGGCAACAATCATTGGGAGAAGGTTGTGAGAACAAACAAACTTATAATGGACTAATATAGAGAAAGAAAGAACCACGTATGTAGGTATAATTATGGAGTTATGGACATCCCCAATTCACCATCGTAAGGTAGAATATGAATAATTTAATCCATGGAAACAAATTACAACACCTATAGATAGATTGAATTAATATTCTAGGGTTGATAAAGAATAAATTTTTATTAAAACACCTCAAGGAGAGCTTCAACAAGGGCATAAGATGAAATACACATATGCATAGATGTATTACTCAAAGGGACGACATGTTATAGGATCAAATAAAAAAGAATTGACAGTTGAGATTGCTGCATATTACCAACCACACGGTCACCATGATAGACAACAACCATGGTTATCAATAAACTATAAAAGAATGGAATTAGAGAAACATATAGTATAAAAGTAAATGATGAATTACAACACATGAATGGATATGTCAAACTCACAAAACAATAGTATGGAACCAAAGGAGAAACCATAATCAAGTTCAAGGTGGAAGTGCAAAGGTAGGATCCCATGTCCAAATTTCAGTAGAATGGATGGATGTTTGTTCTTAGTACTAGTTGACTATTCTTAACATCTCATATTATATGCATTATACTCATTGTAATGCCCATATTTGACTAAACATATCGACATGCTGCATTTTGTTTTCTTAGTAAATGCAGGGCTCAGTTTGACTGAGTAAACAATATTTATGATATGATAGATGTTACTATGCTTATCTTGATACATTGATTATGATGTTATGATTATGTTTGTGAGGTTACTATGTTATAGTTATCATGATATTCCTTTATTCATAAAGATAGTGTATGTTTAATTTTCGTCATTGATAAATGTAATATATATATGATGTGGTACATGGATATTGACCCATGATGTGATAAATTTAATGTGATTAATATGATTACAAACATCATATTTTGATCAAGTAAGACAACTAAGATACTCACCTGTACAGAAGATAATTACTAAATTATTATTTTATTCAACATAATTGATTTGAGTAGGACTAGCTATTAAACCGCCATCCCGTGAGGGACCAATGGTGAACATTCCAAGAATTAATAAATGCTCGACAACCAACTTACTCGATTCAATTTAAATAACCCTAATTATTGGGATGCTCAAGATAAGGACAATTGAATAAATAAATGTATATTCATGATTATAAGGAGGGACTAGCATCGAAAACGGGGGGCAGGTGAATCAAGTGTTTTGGAAAAGAGGTGGTGGAGGGAGGTGGAAGAAAGGAGGAAGAATATGAGTATTTAGAGAGGTAGCAGAGAGAGATGGGGGGGGATTTTATTTTGGAAATTAATCTGCATGAGTGGAGAATGAGGAGAAACTTGAGGAGGGGGATAACTCAAGGACTAGAATATCTGTAAATGACTGAGAAATGGGTGGAAACAAAGAAAGATATAGAATGTAGAGGAATCTGCTCTTAGTATTATTGGTTTGTGGGCTCGGGGGCTAAGAAACCCATGGGTTTCCTAGGGCCAGCACATGATGAGAGCTGGTCGGCAGGGTGGCACATCATTTTGTTAATAAAGGCTTGGATGGAAAGATGAAAATGGAAGGAGCCTACAAGGTCTACAGAAAAATGTTGGATCTACTACAACCGCTGGTTCCAGGTATTTAGATACTAAATTCATGCATGGTATTATTGTCTAATTTACAAAAATAATCATTGAGTTTATCAAATATGTATAGCTCATATTTCTACTTTAATATGTTTAAAGTTCATATTTGTACATTCATATGTTTATAAAACCAATAGAACAGACATGGATATAAACCTGTAATATGATTTAAAAATGTCTTGATTTTATTAAAAACTAATTCAGAATGAGCTTGAGATAGAGAACATCACAGAGAAATGGACACAATGATCTACCGGTTAGGCAGAGCACTACAGATGGTATCAGATCCCGGTTCCAAATCTAGAACGATAGGGCCTACTTCGGCCTCCTTCAAACCAGTAAGTTAACGAGAAACAAAATATTTCAAAAAAAAAAGGAAAACAGAAACTACCTATAGAGTATAAGAACAAAACAAATTTGGACTTGGAACCTTGTTCCATACAATGGTATAATATGGTATGAAGGCTTAGTTACTGGACTCTCGTGGTAGCCTCTTAGGCTCAATCCATTCCATAAACCTTGTATTTGAACTTATTTACCTGCAAAGAAAAAAAAAAAAAACGATCTTCACTGTTTGAAATCAAAGCAACTTATAAACACTAGTATGTAATGTCCATAAACAGGTTTTTCCCGTTCGGTATGTCCTTCTTCTTCCCCTTGTGGAGAAGACATGGTTCTTGAGAATGTTCTCCTGGAGCCAATCTCAGGGTCTCCTTCAACTAATCCTCCTTCACCAAGATTTAACCTGGACCTGGTAAGCATTCACAAACTCGCACAACAGTCAACCAGCTCTGATACCAAAATATGATCCGTAGGACCTCAACTTTAGTGCATTAAAAGTTTGTTGTAAAAGAATGCGTTCAACAGGTTAATTGAAGGAACGACATTAACAGAAATTAAATGCTCAGAACAGGAATGAAAACCACAACACTGATAGACAGATACAAGGAAGAAAACACAGAAACAGAGTCACAAATAGAAGTTGATAACGGAGTTCACCCCCTCGAATGGGCTAAGTCTCCGGGTCACTCTCCAATAGGAACCGATCTAATTAATGGATTTTAAAATGGTACAAATGGTTCTGGCCTCAGCTTCAGCAACTGTAACAGAATTCTATACAAAGTCTTTAAGACCTCTCTCTGGAAATTACAAATTGGCTTTCAAAAGAAAAGAAAAACCAAATAGAGAAAATAGTCGACTTTTAACTACAAACAGCATCTGGACATTAACAGTAAAACACCCTCCTCTGTCCTTCGTCTCTACAAAGACAACTACAGAAAAGTTGGAAAACATAATGCTGAACAGAAAGTCTTTAAGACCTCTCTCTGGAATTTACCATCTGGTCTTCAAAAGATTAAGAAGCCAAATAAAACAGAGAATGTTGACTTCCATAGCAAAACTCTGATTATAAAACAACAGGTCGCACACTCAAATCCGAGCTTGGTGCTTCTATTTTATCTTTGTAAGCTTCTCAAAACTGAGAAATGGTGTACTGCGCTCTCCATGAACTGAGTCCCCCCTTCTGGGTGCCAGCTTCCTCTATTTAAGCCTCACAAGTAACATATTTTCCTTCTTTCACACAGCTGTTTCCATATGCCATTCGTCCAAATTGCGCCTCAAGCGTTTGATGTTCCGGGTCCCCAACATGCTGTTCATATTCCTTTCAATGTTATCCCCATTGTGGCATAATGACCAAGAAATCTTCACCAAATAGTTACAAAGAAGCTGTACACATGATGACAATATCCAGGATCTGGCCTCCGGAACCATATGTGAACTAAACTTCCGGAAGTTTTAGTCATCTGTGCTTCCGCTGTGGTGGAAGAGGATAAGAAATGGGCTCCATAGTTCTCAATCAGCTGTCGTTTGGTTTTCGAGTCGGAGGCTTTAGTCACTTTGGTTTCCACCGTTGCGGACTGTCAGTTGTTAAAGTCTCCCGATTTGACTTCTCAACCCGAAAGTATTGGGCCTTCGTTGTTGCGGCTTTTGAATCGTTCTGAATTCTGATCCATCCAAACGTCCATTAAGCTTCCGCCGTTGCAGAAGGGAGATGCCTTGTGAGCCCCGCCGTTGTGGAACGGAAAAGGCTTCTGAGCCCCGACGTTGCGGAAAGGGAAATGCTTCCGATCCCCGACGTTGTGGAAGAGGAAAGGCTTCTGAGCCCTGACGTTGTGGAAAGGGAAATTCTTCTGATCCCCAACATTGTGGAATAGGAAAGGCTTTCGATCCCCACCGTTGCGGAAGAGGAAAGGCTTCCGAGCCTTGTCGTTGTGGAAGGGGAAAAGCTTCCTGGTTACCCTGCGGATAAATTAGTGGTTGGCCACCCACCGTTGCGGAAGAAGACTCTCTTCCCACCTTTGATCTGCGCGGCTTCTTGGTGTATCCGCCGTCCAATTTTCTTCACACGTAGCTTCTATGAACCATGTACCATATTGGATCTTTACAGAGGAATAGTCCACCGGATCAATCCTCCCCATTGGAGAGCTTTTGGAACACCAAAATCCTAGATCATCCTGCAGGTAGGTGAGGGTACCACTTCCTCACCATTCCAATCTCCATACATCATGCCTTGCTTAGAATATGCATATTAGTCTCCTTGTCCATGACCAAAGGAGGTTCATACCATTTACAATTCTTTGCATATGCAACTGGAGATAAGCTCAAATAGAAAGAATGTTTACACTTCTTTTCAAAGATCTCAAAACGATCATAAACAAGATTGAGCTTTTTACCTTTCAATCTTCCCTTGGTGATCTACAACCAAATTTGTGTTTCAACTTCAAAAGGATGATGGTTTTCATGTCTATCTTTGCAAATTGCTCAACTCTTCTCCTGTTGTTCTTGCGCTATCTGCTACACGATTTCCTTTGCATCATGATGTCCACCTCTCACATCCTTTGTGCCGAAAGAAAAGTCAACATGTGACTTCAACAGATAACAAAAACAAGTCTCAAAAGGATATTTAATGCACTGCATGTGCTGAAAATAATCATGAACAGTCTTTTGCATATTCATCCGATTCATGCCAAGATTTGGAAGAGGCATGCTTCGCTGCAATTGCACTTCATGATGTACATCTCTATTAAGTGATAATATTTTAGGTCCCTGTAACAAAGCACCATACTTGGGAACACATTTAATTAATTTAATTCCATGTTCCACCAATGATTCACCTTTAACAGCCATTAATGCAAACTTCCTACTAGCATTCACTATCATTTTCATTTGACTTGTAGTGACTAATGCTAGATTTGTTTTCATACAATGTCCATGAACAATGTATTCCACACCACCTTTAAAGAGATGATATTTGTTCTGCTCTCTATAAAAGACTGCTTTCCGGTCATACAGATATGGACTCCCAAGTACAATTCCACAAATGTCCAGTGGTACTACATCTAGTTCTACCTCATCCATAAACTTTTCAGTGATTGCAAATTTCAAAACACATTTCTTTGTAACTTGCAATTGTGTATCATTAGTAACCCAACCAAGAGGATAGGGTTTTTTATGAGGCATAGTAACTAAATGCAATTTCTTAACCACTTCTTATGATATCAAATTCACTTGAGAACCACTATCAAACAATGTATCAACATTTGTATGATTTGTAATGACACGAACATGAAACAGTTCACTTCTTCTTTTATCACTTTGCATAGAAGTAGATAGCATATTTGTACTTGTACTTGCACAGGAATTAGAACTTGAACTTGCATCAATGGAAAGAGATATACCTTCATCTTTACCTCAGATCCTTATTGCTGTGATCTTAGTCTCATCACCTGAATCAGATCCCAAGTCTTGAATTATTGCTGCAGTAGCTGCTTGATTATCCTTATCTTTATTTTTATTTCTTCCCATCCACTTTGTCTTTAATTCCGGATGAAGTTTCCATCACTTTGAAACATCATGCCCTTTCTGACAATGTGAGCATGTGGATCTCTCACCCTCTTTCGTGATGGTAGCTGTTTCCTTTCCCTTATCTTTGCTTTTATCTTTGTTGTCAAATTTAGATGCCTTCTTAATAAATGAATCATCATCATGCTTACCCCTAGCTTCTAAATGTGTAGCTTGAACACATACATAATACAAATTACTGGGGTTAAACATCAACAAAGTATGTTGAAAATAAGAATGCATGCCACCAATATATTTAAGAAGATTTTCTTGCGTATCCAATGCAATATGGAATGCAATAGCCTTCTTTCTGAATTCATGAGTATAATCTTGAATGCTTTGTCCTTTAGCTTGTCTAAAAATTTGCCAACTCATTATTAATTGCTACATATGACCTAAAGGATAAAATTTCTTCCTTAATACTTCAATGAATTCATTCCAAACTGAAATAATTTTACCATTCTTTCGAATATCTTGCTGAATCTTGCTCTCCCACCAGGTAAGAGCCATTCCACTCATTCTCAAAGTGGCCAATTGAATCCTGGAAGGGTCATCATTAATGCCCTGCACCCTGCAATATACTTCAAGCTGCTTGATCCAATTGTCTAATTTTTCAGCATCTACATCTCTATTACAAATAGGTAATTCAAATTTTACATCCAATTTGAAATAAGGCATATTAGGACTTGCATTATTTGAATGAGAAGTATGAGAAGAATAAAAAGTCTGATTAGTGTCAGGAGGATCACCATCACCTCCTACTCCTTTACCCTTTTCTTCCTTCTTCACTTCTGCATCTCTGGATGAAGATCCTTCTTCTTTCTTCTTCCTTTCTGCTCGCTCATCGAGTAGAATTTCCATCATGGCTTTCATGCTCATAAAAGTCTCCAGAAACTCAGTTTCAGAAATAACAGGTTTTTCCCGTTCGGTATGTCCTTCTTCTTCCCCTCGTGGAGAAGACATGGTTCTTGAGCATGTTCTCCTGGAGCCAATCTCAGGTTCTCCTTCAACTAATACTCCTTCACTAAGATTTAACCTAGACCTGGTAAGCATTCACAAACTCGCACAATAGTCAACCAGCTCTGATACAAAAATATGATCCGTAGGACCTCAACTTTAGTGCATTAAAAGTTTGTTGTACAAGAATGCATTCAACAGGTTAATTAAAGGAACGAAATTAACATAAATTAAATGTTCAGAATAGGAATAAAAACCACAACACTGATAGACAGATACAAAGAAGAAAACACAGAAACAGAGTCACAAACAGAAGTTGATAATGGAGTTCACCCCCTCCACCGGGCTACGTCTCCGGGTCCCTCTCCAATAGAAACCAATCCAATTAATGGTTTTTAAAATGGTACAAATGGTTTTGGCCCCAGCTTCAGCAACTGTAACAGAATGCTGTACAAAGTCTTTAATACCTCTCTGTAGAAATTACAAATTGGATTTCAAAAGCAAAGAAAAACCAAACAGAGAAAATAGTTGACTTTTAACTACAAACAGCATCTGGACATTAACAGTAAAACGCCCTCCTCTGTCCTCCGTCTCTACAAAGACAACTACAGAAAAGCTGTAAAGCAGAATGCTGAACAGAAAGTCTTTAATACCTCTCTCTGGAATTTACCATCTAGTCTTCAAAAGATTAAGAAGCCAAATAAAACAGAGAATGTCAACTTCCACAAAAAAACTCTGATTATAAAACAGCAATTCGCACCCTCAAATCCGAGCTTGGTGCTTCTGTTTTATCTCTGCAAGCTTCTCAAAACTGAGAAATGGTGTACTGCGCTCTCCACGAACTGAGTGCCCCCTTCTGGGTGCCATCTTCCTCTATTTAAGCCTCATAAGTAACGGATTTTCCTTCTTTCACACAGTTGTTTCTATATGCCATTCGACCAAATCGCGCCTCAAGCATTTGACGTTCCGGGTCCCCAACAGGCTGTTCATCTGCCTTTCAATGTTATCCCCACTGTGGCATAATGGCCAAGAAAGCTTCGCCAAACCGTTACAAGGAAGTTGTACACATGATGACAATATCCAGCCACATCATAATGTTCCCGCCATGCAAAGGATCTGGCCTCTGGAACCATACGTGAACTAAACTTCCGAAAGTTTTAGTCATCTATGCTTCCGCCATGGTGGAAGAGGATAAGAAATGGGCTTTGACGTTCTCAATCAGCTGTCGACTGGTTTTCAAGTCGATGGATTTAGTAACTTTGGTTTTCACCATTGCGGACTGTCAGTTGTTAAAGTCTCCCGATTTGAATTCTCAACCCGAAAGTCTTGGGCCTCCGCCGTTGTGGCTACCGAATCATTTCGACTTTCGATCCGTCCGAACGTCCATTAAGCTTCCACTGTTGCGGAAGGGAGATGCCTTGTGAGCCCCGCCATTGTGGAAGGGAAAAGGATTCTGAGCCCCGATGTTGCGGAAAGGGAAATGATTCTGATCCTCGACGTTGCGGAAGAGGAAAGGATTTCGAGCCCCAACATTGCGGAAAGGGAAATGCTTTCGATCCTCGACATTGTGGAAGAGGAAAGGCTTCCGAGACCCACCGTTGCGGAAGAGGAAAGGCTTCCGAGCCCCGCCGTTGCGGAAGGGGAAAATCTTCTCGGTTACCCTGCAGATAAATTAGTGGTTGGCTGCCCGCCATTGCGGAAGAAGATGCTCTTCCCACCTCCAATCTGCACGGCTTCTTGGTGTATCCGCTGTCTGATTTTCTTCACGCGCGGCTTCTATGAACCATGTACCATATTGGATCTTTACAGAGGAATAATCCGCTGGATCAAAAAGAAACCCTTTTGCGGAAGAGACACAGCAACGATCTTCACGATCTTCACTGTTTGAAATCAAAGCAACTAAAATTGTGTTCAAACCCCAAAGAAACACATATTATTTTTTTTGTTAAAAGTTAAAACCCTGGGAATGAAAACCATAAAATTCTCAAACTATTTAGGGTTTCTCGAATAGAACAAAGGATGATGTAAATGCAAATATTTTCTTGATAGCGTAGTGATGAAATATCTTCAAGTCAGGTAGGGTTTTTGGAACTGAAGCAAAGAGATTGGAGAGAATAATAATGATAAATATCAACCAGATAGACATTAGTTCTATAGAAGGTTGGAAATGCTTGTAGAAAGTGGAAAGCATGTTTCAAACATTACATCCTTTAATTTTTAAAGTATAGTGTCAAATTGACATAAACAAAGGCATAAATTAAAAATTCGCATCAAAGAATTGTAGTTCGAACCCTGAAAACCATGACTACAAATAAGAACCTGGAAATAAAATTACAAAACCTTCACTGAAGTGAATTTACCTTGGAAAAGTTGCACTTGGAACAACGAAAATCCATGAAATACCTTTTCAAAGGGCATAAATAGATATTTGGCTGTAGAATATGAAACGCTTTAGGTTTTTTTTTTTCACACAATCAAAGAATGATGGAGGGGTAATGGGATGATTATTCACCAGACAACATTAATTTCAGTAGTGGAATGGAAATCGGGTGCAAACTTTAAAAATTGTTTCTCCCTCTTTTCAACTCAAAAAAAATAAAAAATAAAATATCACATAACGAATCTGAATAGCCCAAATACAAAATCAAACATAGAAAATAAATAGATCAGATAATTTACCTCGAGAGATCGCTCGGCTTAATGGAGCACTATGTATGATGAATTAATACAAAAAACAGAGAACTTGGCATCAGAATACATAACCCACCTGCTCAGCTGATGGAATCTTATGAAGAGTATCCTGCTCGTCAACATCTTTGGAAGCATGAAAACCCATGATGCCAATTCACAGTACAAAACAAAAGAAATTATGTAAATGTTGCCACCTTGTGTATCAAACACAATCCCAAAAGCTACCAGGTGGGCTGGAACAGACAAGGATTGAGATTCGAACTGTCGATTAACACGCAACTCAGAAAACGACAAAATAAAGAGAAAAAGATAGATACCAACTTGGGCTCTCAGCACATCAAGAAAAAGAGAAGAAGCCAGGAATTGCAGACCGCCATGGATAACAAAGAATCTCTCAAGAGAGAACGTCAGCAAGATTCACATAGAATATATACTATTAGCATGAATGGGGAGTGAAGATATATAGATAGGGTGGGATTCATGCCATTTAATCCAAAACCCTTTGCGGCGCATTTGTAATAATTTAATTTCTTGTGCACAGGTTACCTGTGAGAAGGGTGAGATTGGAATAAGGGGAGAGCTTGTGTTTCATGGTGTCAAAATCCCTTGCTGTTCTCAATCCGCTCGCAGGCCATTGCAAAAAGGGCCAGATGAACTCCACTGGAAAAACAAAACAAAAAATGAGGGAAGGGGAGCTACGCCCCATCCCAGAACTGGTTAAAATGACCAAAAAAAAAATATTAAATATATTATTATGAAATAAAATTCAAGGAGTGTTCTAGAGATCTCTGGTATGGTTAAATGTGTCAGTTGAGGCCGCATGCAAGATGGCCATGCAGGTGCAGCAATGCAGGGGCATATGACTGGAGTGTTGTAGAGGCCTCTGGTATGGCTTATCGTTCCATTTGGGCAGCATGCATGCCGTCGATAGGGTTTTGTTCCATCTGGGCCACATAGAATGATTTTAGCTGCCATCTGGGAAGCATACAAGTATAGGCATGCACAGTGGGCGCATGGATGGATTATGGAAACGCTTATCCACTTGGGATGATTTGACCATGATAAATAAATATGTTACTCTTTATTAGCTTTACAGGTGGTGCTAGAAATGGGCGGTGGTGGAAGGACCAGTCTGGTCAAATGGTGTTATTTGTGCATAAATTAATTTTTTTTTTATTACATATATATATATTTAATTTACTCGTTCATGTTACTCTTTCTAGAATCCAGATCATGTTACTCGTTCATAACGTTAGACTAGTTTTATATCTTTTATACAGAAGTTCTTCAACTTACTTCCAGCATGGTCGCATAAGGATGCCTGATTAAAGGAGGTTTTCCTTCTAGAAATATGCTGCTCTATCGACTGCAAAAAAGAAGAAGTGAGAAGCTTCTTGAAAATGGGAAAAATAGAACTCAGAGCTCCATTCTAATCCCCGATCAGATTAAAAAGTGACATATCGACATGTTGCATTTTGTTTTCTTAGTAAATGTAGGGCTCAGTTCGACTGAGTAAACCATATTTATGACATGATAGATGTTGCTACTGTGTCTAAGATGTTACTATGCTTATGTTGATACATTGATTATGATGTTATGATTATGTTCGTGAGTTTACTATGTTATAGTTATCATGATATTGCTTTATTCATAAAGACAGTGTATGTTTAATTGTCATCATTGATAAATGTAATGTATATATGATGTGGTACATGGATATTGACCCATGATGTGATCAATTTAATGAGTTATATAATGAAAGGAAGTGTTGTTGATAATATGCACCAACTGATGATTGAATCGAGATATTATTATGAATGTATGTTTTCAAAGTACTAATCTGTAGGACACACAGGCTATGCAATAAATGGATACTTTATATGAAGTGTGGTATAGTACCTATTTCTGTAGAAGAGCCTTGATTACCAAAATTGATGATACGATGACACAGACCAATAATCTCGATAGCAGTAAAGTATGTTTTGATAGGGTATATAGACCCAGGATGTTGAGAGGGATGGATGTGTTCCACCCTATGTTTTTATGATACCCGAGGTCGTGGGAGGGCCGTACTGAAACACGCTCCCCATGTTGTTGTGATGACGACGGTCGTGGGAGGGCCGTGCTGAGACACGCTCCCCATGTTGTTGTGATGACGACGTTCGGATGCCTGCTAGGAGAGGCTAGGTTCGTTGTTCAGCCGACGCTATTGCTCTCAGGTTCTTATGTGGTCAAGTCGGTGAAGCCGACATCCACTTCTATACTAGCAGAGGAAGGATAGGGAGGGTGCGGACGTAGGTTAGGATGGGAGGATGTTATATCTAGTACTGTGTTGGGTCAGGGGGGATCTACGACACCAAGATTAGTAGTAGTAGGTGTCTCTTCCTTGAAAATAATTGATTGAGTAATGAATCTAAAAATATAACGATGTTATAACTTAATTCATTAATAATTAATGATTGATGATGCTGAAAATATTATATGTTTGTATGTTAATTCGGTTAGGTATTTGCGATTGTTATGTCTTGTATCCATGAATGTCCTATCTATGTGAATCGATATTATTTTGTTATATATATATATATATATATATATGATGTTTTATTATAGTACGTGTATGATCTATGCATGCACTGGCCACACATGCACACTTTGCACACGTATACCAATATCAGCATGCCAATACTTAACATGATCACTAATGGTATAGGTTTTCATAGGTAAATATGTTAAAGAAATAATGAATGTTAAGTTAACATATTCATTAATGATAGGTGAACACTGTAATACGTAAGTGATCAAGTGTTGTAAATTAGAATAATCCTTAGAAAGTTGTCGTGCATAGACTTAAAACATTGTTCATTTACATTAACAAAATTTTCAGGGTTGTTTAAACCCCTAAGGGTGCTTTGATTATGAATCTAGAGATAACATGCTCATGACTATGATACTTGTCATTAAAAACAAACAACTATAAAATGTCTTTAATTATAATTATTATTAATGGTATTATTATTATCATTATTATTATTATTATAGTGCTTCTTGTGGTAAACATAACCGATAGTTTAATTAGACAATTATTTCTATTATTATTATGATGATTATTATTAAGATCTTGTGTTAACCATAGTCAATTATTTAATTAAACAATTAATATTATTATTATTGTTATTATTACTCTCTTGTTGTAAACTTAGTCAATTGTTCAATTAAACCCAAGTGGAAATAACTAGAATAAAACAATGATTAATTAAATAGACCAAATCATTCCGTGTAGGTTAAACATGTATATTGAACTATG